>JAQJVK010000011.1:42256690-42856690 GCA_035578135.1 Flexamia atlantica | reverse complement strand
TCCAATACTTTGAGAACAAAAACCTCAAAGTAAATCCATCAAAATCAAACTGCATGGTGTTTGGAGGCAGCACCGCTCTAAACACATGCCGCCCAACTGCAATTATAGACAATACTATCATTGAGGAAGTGAGGCACACAAAATTCCTCGGAATGCTCATTGATGATGAGCTGACGTGGACTGATCATGTCGACAGTGTTTGTAGGAAGGTTGCTTCAGGAATTTTCCTGCTCAGAAGGCTTTCTGAACACTGTCCCAAGGAGTTATTGCTCATGGCTTATTACGGTTCGATTCAATGCCATTTGCAATATGGTATTGCTCTGTGGGGAGGATGCTCACAGATAAACTTCAACCGTATCTTTTTTCTTCAGAAAAAAGCCATAAGAATCATAGCAAAACTCAAATTTAGAGAGTCGTGCCGAAATGCCTTTCGTGAACTGGGCTTGCTAACACTGGCTGAACTGTACATTCTGGAAACTGCACTCTTTTGCAAGTTCAAAAGCCACCCGATCCAGGGCAGGGATGTGCATGAGTACGACACCAGCTCCAGAAATGTTTTCAGACCAGCACAGCACAGGTTGGCAGCAATGGCGCGCCTACCTTCTCAGAGGGGGGTGAACATTCTGAACCAAGTCCCAGAAGGCATTCGATTTGAAAATTGTGAAACAAAATTTAAAACAAAATTAAGACGCTTTTTAGTGTCGAACGTGTTCTACTCGGTGGACGAGTTCATGGACCACTCACCAGGGGTAGCATTGGCTTGAGCTTCGGATTTTCTCCTAAGTAAGCTATGGCTGATGCTTTTCAGTTTTTAGCAGTTCAATGTAAAGATTATTTTCAACTTTGTCTTTTTGATTGCTCAATGTAATTCTGTGTTTGTAAATTATTTTAAAATTAATATTTTGACGCATGCTATACAATACTTGTATTGTCAAACAGCAATAAAGGAATATATATATATACATTAGAGCGTGATGGCGTTTAATCTTTAAATGACGACATTACGATAACGCTGTGATAGCAGTGCATTGCCAGATGGTATTTGAGTTCAGATAATGTTTCAGATCTGCAATAACGATTGGTGATAAGCAATATCTTCCTCAATAAATGACCCTTTTAATAATCTATGACGTTACGTCACTATTTTTTAGGATCAGTCGAAATTCGAAATTATTCTTCAAAAGCGAAACAACAAAGCAACATTTATTTAAATCCTTTCGTCAAGATTAAGTAGGCCTAATCGATGATAATTTTTTAGCGACACTTTAAACACTTATTTTACTACGTTGAGGAGTTTTCTCCCTAAACTCCTAAAGAATCCTCATTTAGACAGCAAATTATACATTTCAGCAATAATCTTTGATCCCTATAATATTGATATAATCTATATATATAATTCCGTAAGTCAAATTTTTGTAAAGAAATTGTGAGTGACTGGATGGCCGTAGAAGGATGGGAGGGGTCTTATTTTAAAGGTCTTGACGTGAATTTTGAGGGAAAACTATTCATTTTTCTTATTTTTTTACCATAAATTCGCAACAGAATAAAACTTTTCCCATTAAAACAACATGGGGTTTAATTTGTTTACATCTTTTGAAATTAAAACAGCTGTGCCACAGAGTTGTATCTATATTATTAATTCTGTAAGCGATTTTTTTCAACCAAAATTGTGAGAGTTTGACAGCTCGCAGGATGATGGGAGAGGGCTCAAATCAAAGGTCTCGGTCCCAGGGGGTCGGGAAAAATATCAGATTATGTCCAAATCTACCAGAAAATGAGTAATAACGAAAAATATCTTCCATTTAAAATTCATTGGGATTGAAAAATGTCTGCTTTGTTTACATCAAACATGTGGTGCTAATGCTTGATTCAAAGCCACATGGTAGATGTTGACATGTGGGATTTTTTTCAAAATGCAGCTAACTATGCACGCCCAATGTACTATAACAAATAAAAATTTAAATTTAAGATTTTACGATTTTACAATAATAAGGGTTTGAGTTTTTTCATAATATAAAATTATAAAAAGTTAAGTACGTTTGTTTACTCTATGTTATAACGATGCGGATTTAATACCAAATTTTTTATATATATTATTACGTAAGGGAAATTTTTGCGCCGAAAATGTGGGCGTTTGGAAGGTCGCAGGATGATGGGGGGGGGCTGAAATTAAAGGTCTCCATCCCAGGGACGCGGGGAAAATACTGAAATTGCTTTAAGATTACTATAAAATGAGAAATAACGTAAAATAGCTGTCATTAAAAAACCATTGGGATGTAAAAAGGTCTGCTTTGTTTATTTAAAACCAAATGCTAGATATAATCATAATTTTGTGGATCCAAAAGCCTATTTTCTAAGAAGGTATTTTGCACTATGGAAAAGAAGGATTATGTTTAGGGGCTATTAGCCCCTTCAAGCCTCTAGTTTAATTTTACTTATACATTTTTAAACGACAAGCAAAGTGGCAAAGTAATTGGAGCAGAAAAAGATACTGAATGTATCATTACTAATTAGTGTAGGATACCTAAACCAATGCATATTCCAATTTATTGGTTATATTGAGTGTGCGATCAGGCAATAGAAAAAAATATTTTACGCCGAAAATGAAATGAAAAGAGGCGAAAACCTATTTTCTGGTTAGTTTTAATGCCTAAGCTATATAAAAAAGAAGAAGACATTCATCTCGCTTTAGATGTAAAATCAGAGTTGCTGATAGGCCTACATCAAACCAGTCACACTAAATCATGATATAATAGTTTCAATGGCCCATTGTCAGGTTTGAAAAATGCGTCGCAATGGTACGCAGAAATAAAGTCTAAGGGACTTGACATACTAAGGTGACCAGACGTCCCGTTTTGAACGGGACAGTCCCGTTTTTTTGCGACGTGTCCCGTTGTTCCGACGAACTCTCTCGGGACGCCCATTTGTCCCGTTTTGGCGTTATTGGTAAGAAAATACTTTAAACATACGTTTTAATATAAAAAACTTTTTCGGTTCTTTTGAGGTTTTTTAGTAAATTAAAATTAATAATACAGATGAACTGGAGTCCAGCACATATTTTCAATCTGAAAAGATTAAAAACGACCAAAATGCTCCTAATTTTTCAAAAATTTCCGGGGAGGGACCCCTGGACCACCTGTCTTTGTGGGAAATACGTTTTAATGTAAAAAAATGTTAAGTAATTTTTTTGTTCCTTTGCAGTTTCCTAGTAATTTTCTTAACTTATTCCTAGTAACTAGTAAATTAATGGTATACTTATGAACTGGAGTGTAGTACATATTTTCAATTTGAAAGAGTCTTAAAATGCACCAAAATACTCCTAATTTTTCTAAATTTTCCGGGGAAGGGCCCTGGACCCCCCTCTCTTCGTGGGGGGTATGGAAATACGTTATAATGTAAAAAAACTCTCGTTTTAATGTACATTTTTTCGGTTCTTTTGTACTTTCCTGGTAACTTAAAATTAACGGTAAAGATGAACTGGAGTCTAGCACATATTTTCAATTTGAAAGAGTCTAAAAACGCACCAAAATACTCCTAATTTTTCAAAATTTTCCGGAGGAGTGCCCCCGGACCTCCCTCTCTTTCTGGGGGGGGGGGGGGGGGGGGTATTCCATACCCCCCACCTCTCGGAGGCCGCGGCGTCCCGTTTTGGCTGTTCCAAAATCTGGTCACCTTGGACATACTTGCCACGGACAAATGTCGGAACGAATCTTCAAGAACGGTACAGATACTGGGATACTGGTCACCCAATCACTTCATGGATTGGTTCCATGGTTCCAATGTTCCAATAATCCATTGTATGCTATATGATAGCTACCTGGCGAGTCGATCGAGTCGATGAGAATTATTTTCACTTCATTTTGGGATATTGGACAGTTTATCCGCTTATCTTCTTGAAAATGCAATCTTTTGTGATACAAGATAGGCATGGGTGTCGGAACTCGTCGGAATAATGTAGACGTATGTACCTCAAATAAGGCTTACGGTACACATTGTCTGGTCGTCTTTTATCATTGCATGTGCAAAATCATCACAAGTAATGGGTTAGAGAAATTGGTTGAGCAGGATGTGTTAGATTTTGTAATTTATCATTGAAGGTGCGCTTGGTCTGCCGTGGGATTTTCCTTCATGTAATTTAAGTTATTTGGGTCTACTGTAGGGTGGGAAGATTGAAATACTATTAAAAATCGTAGCCTACTCCGTTGATATATCTTGTGATTTTGTGTTGGTAATTTCTAGCTAAATTGTTTTGAAGATAACGCCCCTTGTGCCTGTGCCAATAATAAGCCAAAGTCCTTATAATGCTCTACCTACCTAGAGGCGTCGCATCAAAAAATTATCGGGGAGGCTCGCCTGGTTTTCCCAACTCTGTCCCTCGATCTTCCCCGATGAAAACATTCAATTTCTAACACGGAAATTAATCGGAAAATTATTTTTGATCACGCGCGCTTAAGGATGAATGAATGAATGAATGAAAATACTTCTTTATTGAGGCGAACTTAGGACCACATGGTCCTTTCTTACAGCTAACCTCTAATACTAATATACAAAACCAAAATATGCTTAAAATTTATAAACAAAGTTTCCTAAGATATATAAATAAACAAAAAAGTATATAACAACAATAATAATGCCCTAACATTCGCACGCACTCACACATTCATTCGATGCCACAGCTAAGCCTAACGCACGCCATCCCGCCACGCCACGGTCATCCGCTCCAGATAATGTTTCTTCAGCGCCACCGTCAGCCGTACACGATTTTCAACGGATTTTATTTCATGGGGCAGAGAGTTCCAGAGGCGGCAGGCTGTTACAGTGAAAGATTTATTGAAAGTTGTGGTCTTGTGTCGGGGAATGCGCAGCGTTGACGAGCCAGAGCGGGTGTTTCTTGCGCCTCTCTCACTTAAGAATTCAAAATTTGCCGCAAGATAGTTTGGGATTCCAAGGTTGATTACAGAATGAGTAATTTGAATGATTCGAATTTGCCTTAGATCTGATAGTTTTAAAAGAGAAGAATGAATGTAATAAGGTGTGATGCGATCATCTCGTCGAAGATTATATAAAAATCGGATGCAATAATTTTGAACGCGTTGCAATTTTGTCTCCAAGGCCACAGTCATATCATTAATTACAGTAGAGCAGTAATTAAAGTGAGGAAATACCAGTGATTTGATAAGTAGCAGTTTAATGTGAAAAGGTAAGAGTCGCTGCATTTTTTTCAAAGTGTGAACGGCGGCAAAAACCTTTTTACATGTATAAGGTGTAAAAGGTGTAATAAGGTAATATTCACCACCGCCTCAGTCCAGTCCAGTGTGTTGTTTATCGACAAACCAAGACTCTTAACTGTATTGTAGTAAGGCAAAGGTAGGCCATTAACTGTAATTTTTGGTGCTTCGTCTAGTTGTAATCTGTTTAGTAACCGTGAATGTCCGAGAATGATTGGCTTTGTTTTGTCAGGATTTAGTTTAAGTCCGTTCTTTGTTGCCCAAAGGACAATTCTGTCAATGTCGTCATTCATTAAAGTAATTGTTTCATTCAGTTGGCTGACTTTGAAGTGAGCGTATATTTGTAGATCGTCAGCGTATGAGTGAAACTTAGTATTGAGTAAAACTGAACTGATGTCGTTTGTGTAAATAGTGAAAAGTAGTGGCCCAAGTATAGAACCCTGGGGAACACCACAGGAAACATTTTTGAAGTCGGAAGTCATTTTGTCATGACACACACACTGCTTACGGCCTTGAAGGTATGATCTCATCCAAGTTAGTGAAGAATTTGAAAACCCTAAGGATCGTAGGAGTTGGGGAATTTCGTATCCCGAAATTGCAGTGCCTCATCACTAGGGTTGCCATACGTCCCGGTTTGACCGGGACAGTCCCGGTACTTTGCTCTTGTCCCGGTGTCCCGGCCGGTTTTCCTGATGTCCCGGTGAGTTTTTAAATTGCTTAATGTGTTATTAAATAATGAACTGAGCCTGTAGTTTAACAAGTTTTCTGCGGCAAACGAAGAAATATGAAAAAATTCTTATATAATATATGTATTTTCGTTTTTAAGTTGTATTTCATACGCATAAAATACATTTGTATTTTTCATTGAAGTAAATCAAATTAATTGTAAGTTTTGTTTCATGTAAAATGAATTACTACCCAAATTTGCCATGGTGAAAATTGCATTGTCACAACACAAAAAGTAAAAATAACTTTTTTCTCAAATCATTAAAATTCACAATTTTTATCTTAAACTTCTATAAATTTTTACCAGATTATAAGTTTGTTAAAAAGTAAATTTTACCCCAGTATATTTACCTAAAACTTATTATATAGTTTGACTCAATAATCTGGACACATAAATAGGTCTGCTTGAAGTTAATTTTTACTGATGCAATAATTAACTAGAATTTACCCTTTTCCGCCAAAATTTCCAAAAATTTCCGGGGGAGAGCCCCCTGACCCTCCTCGCCTTGGGGGGTATTCCATACCCCCCAAACCCCCCGCCTCACACACTGGAGCGTCTTTGGCTAGTTGCCCCGGTTTGACCGATTGAAAATATGGCAGGTCTACTCATCACTATCAGTGGATTTAGAAAGTGACATGAAGCATTCGTCTATAATCTTCATACTTAAGAATAATTTAAACTTGACAACCACAAACTGAATAGTAGTCCTAGCACAGTAATCAATATATATATATAAAAGAAGAGTTGTGTGTTGGTATATTTCGGGCTACAGCCAAAACTACATATCGTAGACACTTGATCTTGGTGTCAAACTAAAGCTTGGAATCTCATGATGTGCACTATGCTGGTTTTGTTTTGATATCTTTAAGGGCTTAGGCCCAGGATCGTCCGAAAGGGACCCATGTCAAGGATTTTGGGAGTGATTTGAATTGTTGCTATGGTTACCATTATTTCTAATGGTAGCTATTTCTAGCTTCTATGGTTACTAACAGAATACAGCACAAAGAAACGACTAGAACACGATAAGAAAAAATAATCTCCCGGGCAAAGCCGGGGTTATCAGCTAGTGTTATCTAACGCAAATATTATATTTAATTTGACCAGTTGTACTATGTGGGTTGATTTACCAAAACGATGGTTGGAACTTCAAGAGCTAAGGGTTAAGAAATCTGATTATAATTTCATTTGTTTTTTGTAAAACTATCGCAACAAATACATAGAAAAAGTTTGAATTTATCTGATCAAGCTCTTGCAATTTACCTTCAGTCTCAGTTCAAATTTGTCATCCAGCAGCAGACTAGAAATTCCCAATTTTGTATTTCAAATTCTACGCGAGGAGGCTCCCCTCTTCCCCCATAGCGACGCCGCGACGCCCCTAAGCTGAACCCAACCATCCGTTTCTTTCGTTTCCAAAATAAACCACAATGCGAGGTTACGGCTGGATCGTTTCGTCTCCGTTTTCCCATCAACACTTCCCCAGCACTTCTAAAATAATTCTGAGCCTGTGGAAAATCGGAGTGCCAACATTGTTCCGAAAGTCATAACTCCGATAGGCATATCTCCAAAACAAAATATGTATTTTTTAAGGTTTAGTTCCGAAAGGGCACAACTCCGAAGGTCATAATTCCGAAAGGCACTGCTCCGAAAGCATGTTTCCGACAAAGCAGATCTCCGAAAGTCTTTACCCCGAGTTGTTTCGGAACAGTGTCCTTCGGAGATATGCCTTCCGGAGTTGTGCTCTTTCGGAGATATGCTTTCGGAGTAGTGTTCTTTCGGAGATATGCTTTTTAGACCATATATTTAATTTGTACGTGACCTATGGAAATTTTTCTTATTTATAACTTTATAATGAGTTTTCCGGAACACAATTCCGAAAGGCACGACTCCGAAAGTCATAACCCGAAAGAGAAAAACTCCCAAAAGCATTTCTCCGAAAGAATTAACACTGTACTCTGAAAGCATATCTCCGAAAGAGCACAACTCCGAAAGCATATCTCCGAAAGAGCAAAACCATTAACACTCTAACAAATCGGCCATAGACTCATAAATACGGAAGAGTTTTTATAAATACAGAAGTTATAAATACATTATTAGAAAAGCATATCTCCGAAAGGTCACTACTCCGAAAGCATAACTCCGATAGAGCACTATTACGAAAATTTTTTCGGAGGTATGCCTTTCGGAGTTATGACTTTCGGAGCAATGAGGGCTTCCGTGGAAAATCGAGGGTGAAGAAACTCTTCCCCGTCGAATTCCTTTCCCACCCAACGACCGCGGAATTGGCGGGAAATTCTCTGGCGATCCGGGGACGGAGGACCATAAACCCACCTGTCGGTCACGTGATCGCTGTGAATCGAACCCGGGCCCCTCGTAAACCACCGGTGTCGCTGTCGACATTCTCGGCGTTCTGGGAACGGAACACTAAAGTCCACGGCCTTTGTCTAGTTCCTCTAATGAAACTGCTAGACCCTAGACCGAACCTGTTGAGAATCTCACCGACAAGGGAAAGAAAAAAGGCTTTGTTGCAAAACTTCATGTTCAGAGGGTTCCCCACCTACCCCAAAATATGCCTCCACGCTCCGCGCGGTGTCATTTAGCGCCTACGGTTTTCAAAATAAAATTTAATTTAACATAGCATTTCGAAGATAAAGAGTTGTGGAATGTTAATTGCTAATCCAAAATCGTTCGTGTTACCATATTCTGAAGATACATTCCGTTGAAGTTGACCAACTTTAACGCCTTGTATCTTTTTAATGAGTGAGGGCATAAACGATTTCGGAGAAGCAAAAAACACTCTCCAACTCGTTATCTTTACGTTGATATTTCCGAATAAGTTTTAGTTTAAGAATTGGAGACGCTAAATGACACCGCGTTTACCCGTGCACCGGCTTGCGCGGCGAAAAGTGCACAAACTTAACATGGGCTCTTATGGAGCCGCAGTTCCAAAAGTCGCCGCTAGTGTCGCAGAAAAACGAAAACTGCCGTTGGTAGGGAACCCTCTTCAGCCTAGTTTTTGAGCGAAAGGTAAATTTATTTGATACTTTTTATAAAGGGGTGGTGCAAAATTCCAAAATTCCTTTGTTTTGAGAAATTCCGTTGTTCGCTCTTGCATCGTGATCGTGATGCACTTTTACATGTTGACCTTGCGGATCTGAACTGGTCGTCCTTGATAGAACATCCTGTGCATTTAAATCTTTTATTAAAGTGCGCTCATGACTTTTTGACTTATTTGCGAAAACTGTTTAAAGCCGAGGGGACTAAGACATTCATTCCTCTTCAGTCGATGACCGAAAGTTGATTTTGGGCTTAACGCTGAGCGTTTTAATACCTTGCATACAAATAAATAAAGTAGGCCTACTGTAATAAGAGTAAAACTTGGTTTCTTTGTTGTTTTAGGACTACCACCTATAACTAAAACCCCATGTAGTTGTTACCTATACAAATTGTGTTTAACTACAGTAGTTTTATTCCTTCACCATTCTCAGAGAGAAAAACAGAAAATATTCAAGGAAAAAGAAGAGACTGTAAAATTATATTGGCTAACATTGCATGAACTATTCACCCCAGGTAAGGAATGGTCACAAACTCCACATAGAGCTACAAAACCAGAAAATGACTGTACAGTTCTAAACCTAAACCTGGTAAGGAATGGTCACAAACTCCACATAGAGCTACAAAACCAGAAAATAATTGTGCAGTCCTAAACCTAAACCAATCCCTCAAACAATACGTTGTCAGCAAATTAAAACCGGCCAAGACGAATAACTAATAACCTAGCCAACCGAAGAACCGACCACGGTGTATCATCGGAGCCGCGCATGCGCGAGATTACCGTAATTACTACAATCGATTCGTGACGAAACGATCCATCGATCGATGAAAAATCTATACAAATCGATAAAATCGACAAACAGGTTGGACCCGTTAATTAATTGGAAGTTAATAAGCACTCGGTTACGTCGAGAGTGGAACTGATCGCCTATTGGTCGATCGGAGCGATTTCTTATCCAATCAGATCGCTTGAAAATGTCACGCGTTGTTCCATTGTTGTAGATTGACCGACCAATGCCCCCAGGCCCCCAGGGCTTGATTGGCCTGATTCGCTTTATCGGTTGCGGAGTTTTGGTTGTGAAACCTGCGCTACAAAACGAACCTGTAATTTCTAAAGGTTGAAATTGTTTATAGGTATCGAGTTTCTGAATTTTGAGAAGAGCTGGTTGAGAAAGTTATAAAAAATAGATAAACGTGACACAAAAACTAGGTGAGGAATAGAGAATTTCTATTTCGTTAAGTAAGATTATATTATTATCTATGTATCAAACAACTATTTTAATTGAACATTTTTTATAGCAAGGAATGTTTAACCAAAAATTTGAAAATCCTTATACAGCTAACAACAAACACGATTTATAATTTAAACCGTGTTTGTTGTTACTGTAGTTGTATTAGACTATATTATATTATTAATATTACTATATATAATTATTATTACTATTACTATGTTATTATTTTTGCGTTTAGACTGTATTAGAGTCTAAAAGCATGCAAAGCATTCGATGGCGATTGAATCCAAAGGCAGTAATTAACCATAAACTACATAATGCATTTTATTGAAATAAATACTTATAATATGTTAATATGTTGTTTCTAATTATAAATAAATGCACTTTTTTCTCTATCCTACTGTATTAACTTTTTGGGAGGTCGGGTTCGGGTTGATTTTTATTCTCATAATAAAAGATGCCCTTTTTACAAGAAAGATTTGTTTGATAGTCAATGGTTAAATGTTGTTCACCATAAGTTAAATATTTTTAATAATTATTAAAAAAAATATTTTTATTATCTTTGTGTTTACCCACCACAGTAAAATAGAAAGTTATATATTTATAAAAATAAGCGTTTCAATTAAAATTGAAATTTTCAAGCAAGTTTTATTTTCAACAGATATGTTTAACTTTTTTTGCTAATTCTATTATTTTCCAGTATTAACTATCCTTATCAAGAAGAACCAATGGCACAACAGCATAAAACACATTAAACACATACATACATACACGCACGCATACACACATGCATACATTAAACATACACGTCTCAATGTTCCCTCACTATTGCGTCATCGTTGTTCGGCTGGTCTGCTCTAGCGGCTGTAGCCACTCTCATTTGTTGGAAAAATCATACAATCCTTCCCAGATGTTCAGTAATCATCATAAACTGCAATTGTTTGCATGCATAGCAAAATATGATAATTAGAGAAATGATTGTAAATATTTCTTATCTGCTTACAAACAATTAAATCCGCCAAGGCCAATATCGTCTAATGAAGTAAATGATAATGAAGTACGTTTTTTCGTCACAAAAAAAAACAAACAATAAAATTCCCAAGATATTTTTTCAGAACATCAACATCAGGTCCAAAAATATCTTGTGCTGACGCCACAAAAGTAACTTCTTAGAGTAGAAAGCTTCAGCGGTAGGAGTACTTAGTAATTGATACTACTTAGTATCAATTATGAGTACTTAGTATCAACTATGAGTACTTAGTATCAATTACTAAGTACTCCTACCGTTGAAGCTTACTACTCTAAGAAGTTATTTTAAAGGTCATATTAAACGTTGATTAAAGAAAATAAAATGATGATACTGTATAAGTAAATTCTGATGCTGAAAAGGAGGTGACAAAAAAATCCCTCCCCGGCCGGGAATCGAACCCGGGTCTCCCGCGTGACAGGCGGGGATACTGACCACTATACTACCGAGGAATCGATGCTGTGGAGGCAAAAATTGTCTCTTTTGAAATTGTTGTGAACAATTTCCTATGTTCTTCGTGGTACTAGATAAGATAATAACAATAAGAAACAAGAGATGGATACAATTTTCAGTGGTAAAAAATATGTCATTAATTTATTTTTTTATTAGATTTATTCTTATGTTGTTTAATTATGAATAACATTTCGGACCATGCAAGACTAAATTTAATAAATATGTACATGTGATGAATAAATAAATGGCGCTTAAATTTTATACTATACATTTAAAATTGTAACCTAATGAAACACGATATTGTCGATATTTGAACTCGGAAAAATATAATCGGTAACTTGGACAAGTCTCGAGTTACCAAACAATTGTAAAAGTTCTTTGTTTGAAATTCGTTGTTGGTGATGGTGATTTTATATTTTGATTTCGATTTTTGCGGACATTTGCCATCACTGATTAGTAAAAAATCAAGTTTCACGACGTTTTGGGAACTGGAATCTGATCCCGTCTTCAGGTGGAAGAAAACCTAGAACATAACAAGATTAGAAACTCAAAGCCAGGAAAAGCTGGACAAAAACACTGCTAAAACAGAGAACTGTAAAAGCACTAAGCAGTCACAAAACCACTATGCTGAAAAGAAAAAAACAATAACACAAAGTAAGTCAGAAATCACAAGTATTAAGAATCACCAGACAGGAGAAAGCACGTCCACACTCAATTGTAAAAAAGTGCTACCCCTTTAGACTGATTTAGATTTTATCATTGGGGTTAAGAACGTGGGCCACGTGGTGTGTCGCGGTGTAACGCAGCGTGGTCCCTGCCTGGGGCGGTGTCAGACACTGGGGCGGCTGCCTCGCTCACCTGGCCACTAGGTGTGTCGCGGTGTAACGCAGCGTGGTCCCTGCCTGGGGCGGTGTCAGACACTGGGGCGGCTGCCTCGCCCACCTGGCCACGTGGTGTGTCGCGGTGTAACGCAGCGTGGTCCCTGCCTGGGGCGGTGTCAGACACTGGGGCGGCTGCCTCGCCCACCTGGCCACGTGGTGTGTCGCGGTGTAACGCAGCGTGGTCCCTGCCTGGGGCGGTGTCAGACACTGCGGCCGCTGCCTCGCTCACCTGGCCACGTGGTGTGTCGCGGTGTAACGCAGCGTGGTCCCTGCCTGGGGCGGTGTCAGACACTGGAGCGGCCGCTGCCTCGCCCACCTGGCCACGTGGTGTGTCGCGGTGTAACGCAGCGTGGTCCCTGCCTGGGGCGGTGTCAGACACTGGAGCGGCCGCTGCCTCGCTCACCTGGCCACGTCGTGTGTCGCGGTATAACGCAGCGTGGTCCCTGCCTGGGGCGGTGTCAGACACTGGAGCGGCCGCTGCCTCGCCCACCTGGCCACGTGGTGTGTCGCGGTGTAACGCAGCGTGGTCCCTGCCTGGGGCGGCTGCCTCGCTCACCTGGCCACGTGGTGTGTCGCGGTGTAACGCAGCGTGGTCCCTGCCTGGGGCGGTGTCAGACACTGGGGCGGCTGCCTCGCCCACCTGGCCACGTGGTGTGTCGCGGTGTAACGCAGCGTGGTCCCTGCCTGGGGCGGTGTCAGACACTGCGGCCGCTGCCTCGCTCACCTGGCCACGTCGTGTGTCGCGGTGTAACGCAGCGTGGTCCCTGCCTGGGGCGGTGTCAGACACTGCGGCCGCTGCCTCGCCCACCTGGCAACGTGGTGTGTCGCGGTGTAACGCAGCGTGGTCCCTGCCTGGGGCGGTGTCAGACACTGCGGCCGCTGCCTCGCCCACCTGGCCACGTGGTGTGTCGCGGTGTAACGCAGCGTGGTCCCTGCCTGGGGCGGTGTCAGACACTGCGGCCGCTGCCTCGCCCACCTGGCCACGTGGTGTGTCGCGGTGTAACGCAGCGTGGTCCCTGCCTGGGGCGGTGTCAGACACTGGGGCAGCTGCCTCGCCCACCTGGCCACGTGGTGTGTCGCGGTGTAACGCAGCGTGGTCCCTGCCTGGGGCGGTGTCAGACAATGGGGCGGCTGCCTCGCCCACCTGGCCACGTGGTGTGTCGCGGTGTAACGCAGCGTGGTCCCTGCCTGGGGCGGTGTCAGACACTGCGGCCGCTGCCTCGCCCACCTGGCCACGTGGTGTGTCGCGGTGTAACGCAGCGTGGTCCCTGCCTGGGGCGGTGTCAGACACTGGGGCGGCTGCCTTGCTCACCTGGCCACGTGGTGTGTCGCGGTGTAACGCAGCGTGGTCCCTGCCTGGGGCGGTGTCAGACACTGGGGCGGCTGCCTCGCCCACCTGGCCACGTGGTGTGTCGCGGTGTAACGCAGCGTGGTCCCTGCCTGGGGCGGTGTCAGACACTGGGGCGGCTGCCTCGCCCACCTGGCCACGTGGTGTGTCGCGGTGTAACGCAGCGTGGTCCCTGCCTGGGGCGGTGTCAGACACTGGGGCGGCTGCCTCGCTCACCTGGCCACGTGGTGTGTCGCGGTGTAACGCAGCGTGGTCCCTGCCTGGGGCGGTGTCAGACACTGGGGCGGCTGCCTCGCCCACCTGGCCACGTGGTGTGTCGTGGTGTAACGCAGCGTGGTCCCTGCCTGGGGCGGTGTCAGACACTGCGGCCGCTGCCTCGCCCACCTGGCCACGTGGTGTGTCGCGGTGTAACGCAGCGTGGTCCCTGCCTGGGGCGGTGTCAGACACTGCGGCCGCTGCCTCGCCCACCTGGCCACGTGGTGTGTCGCGGTGTAACGCAGCGTGGTCCCTGCCTGGGGCGGTGTCAGACTCTGGGGCGGCTGCCTCGCCCACCTGGCCACGTGGTGTGTCGCGGTGTAACGCAGCGTGGTCCCTGCCTGGGGCGGTGTCAGACACTGGGGCGGCTGCCTCGCTCACCTGGCCACGTGGTGTGTCGCGGTGTAACGCAGCGTGGTCCCTGCCTGGGGCGGTGTCAGACACTGCGGCCGCTGCCTCGCTCACCTGGCCACGTCGTGTGTCGCGGTGTAACGCAGCGTGGTCCCTGCCTGGGGCGGTGTCAGACACTGCGGCCGCTGCCTCGCCCACCTGGCCACGTGGTGTGTCGCGGTGTAACGCAGCGTGGTCCCTGCCTGGGGCAGTGTCAGACACTGGGGCGGCTGCCTCGCTCACCTGGCCACGTGGTGTGTCGCGGTGTAACGCAGCGTGGTCCCTGCCTGGGGCGGTGTCAGACACTGGGGCGGCTGCCTCGCCCACCTGGCCACGTGGTGTGTCGCGGTGTAACGCAGCGTGGTCCCTGCCTGGGGCGGTGTCAGACACTGGGGCGGCTGCCTCGCCCACCTGGCCACGTGGTGTGTCGCGGTGTAACGCAGCGTGGTCCCTGCCTGGGGCGGTGTCAGACACTGGGGCGGCTGCCTCGCCCACCTGGCCACGTGGTGTGTCGCGGTGTAACGCAGCGTGGTCCCTGCCTGGGGCGGTGTCAGACACTGGGGCGGCTGCCTCGCCCACCTGGCCACGTGGTGTGTCGCGGTGTAACGCAGCGTGGTCCCTGCCTGGGGCGGTGTCAGACACTGGGGCGGCTGCCTCGCTCACCTGGCCACGTGGTGTGTCGCGGTGTAACGCAGCGTGGTCCCTGCCTGGGGCGGTGTCAGACACTGGGGCGGCTGCCTCGCTCACCTGGCCACGTGATGTGTCGCGGTGTAACGCAGCGTGGTCCCTGCCTGGGGCGGTGTCAGACACTGGGGCGGCTGCCTCGCTCACCTGGCCACGTGGTGTGTCGCGGTGTAACGCAGCGTGGTCCCTGCCTGGGGCGGTGTCAGACACTGCGGCCTTTGCCTCGCCCACCTGGCCACGTGGTGTGTCGCGGTGTAACGCAGCGTGGTCCCTGCCTGGGGCGGTGTCAGACACTGGGGCGGCTGCCTCGCCCACCTGGCCACGTGGTGTGTCGCGGTGTAACGCAGCGTGGTCCCTGCCTGGGGCGGTGTCAGACACTGGGGCGGCTGCCTCGCCCACCTGGCCACGTGGTGTGTCGCGGTGTAACGCAGCGTGGTCCCTGCCTGGGGCGGTGTCAGACACTGGGGCGGCTGCCTCGCCCACCTGGCCACGTGGTGTGTCGCGGTGTAACGCAGCGTGGTCCCTGCCTGGGGCGGTGTCAGACACTGGGGCGGCTGCCTCGCCCACCTGGCCACGTCGTGTGTCGCGGTGTAACGCAGCGTGGTCCCTGCCTGGGGCGGTGTCAGACACTGCGGCCGCTGCCTCGCTCACCTGGCCACGTCGTGTGTCGCGGTGTAACGCAGCGTGGTCCCTGCCTGGGGCGGTGTCAGACACTGGGGCCGCTGCCTCGCCCACCTGGCCACTAGGTGTGTCGCGGTGTAACGCAGCGTGGTCCCTGCCTGGGGCGGTGTCAGACACTGGGGCCGCTGCCTCGCCCACCTGGCCACGTGGTGTGTCGCGGTGTAACGCAGCGTGGTCCCTGCCTGGGGCGGTGTCAGACACTGCGGCCGCTGCCTCGCCCACCTGGCCACGTCGTGTGTCGCGGTGTAACGCAGCGTGGTCCCTGCCTGGGGCGGTGTCAGACACTGCGGCCGCTGCCTCGCTCACCTGGCCAAGTCGTGTGTCGCGGTGTAACGCAGCGTGGTCCCTGCCTGGGGCGGTGTCAGACACTGGGGCGGCTGCCTCGCCCACCTGGCCACGTGGTGTGTCGCGGTGTAACGCAGCGTGGCCCCTGCCTGGGGCGGTGTCAGACACTGCGGCCGCTGCCTCGCCCACCTGGCCACGTGGTGTGTCGCGGTGTAACGCAGCGTGGTCCCTGCCTGGGGCGGTGTCAGACACTGCGGCCGCTGCCTCGCTCACCTGGCCACGTGGTGTGTCGCGGTGTAACGCAGCGTGGTCCCTGCCTGGGGCAGTGTCAGACACTGGGGCGGCTGCCTCGCTCACCTGGCCACGTGGTGTGTCGCGGTGTAACGCAGCGTGGTCCCTGCCTGGGGCGGTGTCAGACACTGGGGCGGCTGCCTCGCCCACCTGGCCACGTGGTGTGTCGCGGTGTAACGCAGCGTGGTCCCTGCCTGGGGCGGTGTCAGACACTTCGGCCGCTGCCTCGCTCACCTGGCCACGTGGTGTGTCGCGGTGTAACGCAGCGTGGTCCCTGCCTGGGGCGGTGTCAGACACTGGGGCGGCTGCCTCGCCCACCTGGCCACGTGGTGTGTCGCGGTGTATCGCAGCGTGGTCCCTGCCTGGGGCGGTGTCAGACACTGGGGCGGCTGCCTCGCCCACCTGGCCACGTGGTGTGTCGCGGTGTATCGCAGCGTGGTCCCTGCCTGGGGCGGTGTCAGACACTGGGGCGGCTGCCTCGCCCACCTGGCCACGTGGTGTGTCGCGGTGTATCGCAGCGTGGTCCCTGCCTGGGGCGGTGTCAGACACTGGGGCGGCTGCCTCGCCCACCTGGCCACGTGGTGTGTCGTGGTGTAACGCAGCGTGGTCCCTGCCTGGGGCGGTGTCAGACACTGTGGCCGCTGCCTCGCCCACCTGGCCACGTGGTGTGTCGCGGTGTAACGCAGCGTGGTCCCTGCCTGGGGCGGTGTCAGACACTGCGGCCGCTGCCTCGCCCACCTGGCAACGTGGTGTGTCGCGGTGTAACGCAGCGTGGTCCCTGCCTGGGGCGGTGTCAGACACTGGGGCGGCTGCCTCGCTCACCTGGCCACGTGATGTGTCGCGGTGTAACGCAGCGTGGTCCCTGCCTGGGGCGGTGTCAGACACTGGGGCGGCTGCCTCGCTCACCTGGCCACGTGGTGTGTCGCGGTGTAACGCAGCGTGGTCCCTGCCTGGGGCGGTGTCAGACACTGCGGCCTTTGCCTCGCCCACCTGGCCACGTGGTGTGTCGCGGTGTAACGCAGCGTGGTCCCTGCCTGGGGCGGTGTCAGACACTGGGGCGGCTGCCTCGCTCACCTGGCCACGTGGTGTGTCGCGGTGTAACGCAGCGTGGTCCCTGCCTGGGGCGGTGTCAGACACTGCGGCCGCTGCCTCGCTCACCTGGCCACGTGGTGTGTCGCGGTGTAACGCAGCGTGGTCCCTGCCTGGGGCGGTGTCAGACACTGCGGCCGCTGCCTCGCTCACCTGGCCACGTGGTGTGTCGCGGTGTAACGCAGCGTGGTCCCTGCCTGGGGCGGTGTCAGACACTGGGGCGGCTGCCTCGCTCACCTGGCCACGTGGTGTGTCGCGGTGTAACGCAGCGTGGTCCCTGCCTGGGGCGGTGTCAGACACTGGGGCGGCTGCCTCGCCCACCTGGCCACGTGGTGTGTCGCGGTGTAACGCAGCGTGGTCCCTGCCTGGGGCGGTGTCAGACACTTCGGCCGCTGCCTCGCTCACCTGGCCACGTGGTGTGTCGCGGTGTAACGCAGCGTGGTCCCTGCCTGGGGCGGTGTCAGACACTGCGGCCGCTGCCTCGCTCACCTGGCCACATGGTGTGTCGCGGTGTAACGCAGCGTGGTCCCTGCCTGGGGCGGTGTCAGACACTGGGGCGGCTGCCTCGCCCACCTGGCCACGTGGTGTGTCGCGGTGTAACGCAGCGTGGTCCCTGCCTGGGGCGGTGTCAGACACTGGGGCGGCTGCCTCGCCCACCTGGCCACGTGGTGTGTCGCGGTGTAACGCAGCGTGGTCCCTGCCTGGGGCGGTGTCAGACACTGGGGCGGCTGCCTCGCCCACCTGGCCACGTGGTGTGTCGCGGTGTAACGCAGCGTGGTCCCTGCCTGGGGCGGTGTCAGACACTGGGGCGGCTGCCTCGCTCACCTGGCCACGTGGTGTGTCGCGGTGTAACGCAGCGTGGTCCCTGCCTGGGGCGGTGTCAGACACTGGGGCAGCTGCCTCGCCCACCTGGCCACGTGGTGTGTCGCGGTGTAACGCAGCGTGGTCCCTGCCTGGGGCGGTGTCAGACACTGGGGCGGCTGCCTCGCCCACCTGGCCACGTGGTGTGTCGCGGTGTAACGCAGCGTGGTCCCTGCCTGGGGCGGTGTCAGACACTGGGGCGGCTGCCTCGCCCACCTGGCCACGTGGTGTGTCGCGGTGTAACGCAGCGTGGTCCCTGCCTGGGGCGGTGTCAGACACTGCGGCCGCTGCCTCGCTCACCTGGCCACGTGGTGTGTCGCGGTGTAACGCAGCGTGGTCCCTGCCTGGGGCGGTGTCAGACACTGCGGCCGCTGCCTCGCCCACCTGGCAACGTGGTGTGTCGCGGTGTAACGCAGCGTGGTCCCTGCCTGGGGCGGTGTCAGACACTGGGGCGGCTGCCTCGCCCACCTGGCCACGTGGTGTGTCGCGGTGTAACGCAGCGTGGTCCCTGCCTGGGGCGGTGTCAGACACTGGGGCGGCTGCCTCGCCCACCTGGCCACGTGGTGTGTCGCGGTGTAACGCAGCGTTGTCCCTGCCTGGGGCGGTGTCAGACACTGCGGCCGCTGCCTCGCCCACCTGGCCACGTGGTGTGTCGCGGTGTAACGCAGCGTGGTCCCTGCCTAGGGCGGTGTCAGACACTGGGGCGGCTGCCTCGCCCACCTGGCCACGTGGTGTGTCGCGGTGTAACGCAGCGTGGTCCCTGCCTGGGGCGGTGTCAGACACTGCGGCCGCTGCCTCGCCCACCTGGCCACGTGGTGTGTCGCGGTGTAACGCAGCGTGGTCCCTGCCTGGGGCGGTGTCAGACACTGGGGCGGCTGCCTCGCTCACCTGGCCACGTGGTGTGTCGCGGTGTAACGCAGCGTGGTCCCTGCCTGGGGCGGTGTCAGACACTGCGGCCGCTGCCTCGCTCACCTGGCCACGTGGTGTGTCGCGGTGTAACGCAGCGTGGTCCCTGCCTGGGGCGGTGTCAGACACTGGGGCGGCTGCCTCGCCCACCTGGCCACGTGGTGTGTCGCGGTGTAACGCAGCGTGGTCCCTGCCTGGGGCGGTGTCAGACACTGGGGCGGCTGCCTCGCTCACCTGGCCACGTGGTGTGTCGCGGTGTATCGCAGCGTGGTCCCTGCCTAGGGCGGTGTCAGACACTGGGGCGGCTGCTTCGCCCACCTGGCCACGTGGTGTGTCGCGGTGTAACGCAGCGTGGTCCCTGCCTGGGGCGGTGTCAGACACTGCGGCCGCTGCCTCGCCCACCTGGCCACGTGGTGTGTCGCGGTGTAACGCAGCGTGGTCCCTGCCTGGGGCGGTGTCAGACACTGGAGCGACTGCCTCGCTCACCTGGCCACGTGGTGTGTCGCGGTGTAACGCAGCGTGGTCCCTGCCTGGGGCGGTGTCAGACACTGGGGCGGCTGCCTCGCCCACCTGGCCACGTGGTGTGTCGCGGTGTAACGCAGCGTGGTCCCTGCCTGGGGCGGTGTCAGACACTGCGGCCGCTGCCTCGCCCACCTGGCCACGTGGTGTGTCGCGGTGTAACGCAGCGTGGTCCCTGCCTGGGGCGGTGTCAGACACTGGGGCGGCTGCCTCGCCCACCTGGCCACGTGGTGTGTCGCGGTGTAACGCAGCGTGGTCCCTGCCTGGGGCGGTGTCAGACACTGGGGCGGCTGCTTCGCCCACCTGGCCACGTGGTGTGTCGCGGTGTAACGCAGCGTGGTCCCTTCCTAGGGCGGTGTCAGACACTGGGGCGGCTGCTTCGCCCACCTGGCCACGTGGTGTGTCGCGGTGTAACGCAGCGTGGTCCCTGCCTGGGGCGGTGTCAGACACTGCGGCCGCTGCCTCGCCCACCTGGCCACGTGGTGTGTCGCGGTGTAACGCAGCGTGGTCCCTGCCTGGGGCGGTGTCAGACACTGGAGCGACTGCCTCGCTCACCCGGCCACGTGGTGTGTCGCGGTGTAACGCAGCGTGGTCCCTGCCTGGGGCGGTGTCAGACACTGCGGCCGCTGCCTCGCCCACCTGGCCACGTGGTGTGTCGCGGTGTAACGCAGCGTGGTCCCTGCCTGGGGCGGTGTCAGACACTGGGGCGGCTGCCTCGCCCACCTGGCCACGTGGTGTGTCGCGGTGTAACGCAGCGTGGTCCCTGCCTAGGGCGGTGTCAGACACTGGGGCGGCTGCTTCGCCCACCTGGCCACGTGGTGTGTCGCGGTGTAACGCAGCGTGGTCCCTGCCTGGGGCGGTGTCAGACACTGCGGCCGCTGCCTCGCCCACCTGGCCACGTGGTGTGTCGCGGTGTAACGCAGCGTGGTCCCTGCCTGGGGCGGTGTCAGACACTGGAGCGACTGCCTTGCTCACCTGGCCACGTGGTGTGTCGCGGTGTAACGCAGCGTGGTCCCTGCCTGGGGCGGTGTCAGACACTGGGGCGGCTGCCTCGCCCACCTGGCCACGTGGTGTGTCGCGGTGTAACGCAGCGTGGTCCCTGCCTGGGGCGGTGTCAGACACTGCGGCCGCTGCCTCGCCCACCTGGCCACGTGGTGTGTCGCGGTGTAACGCAGCGTGGTCCCTGCCTGGGGCGGTGTCAGACACTGGAGCGACTGCCTCGCTCACCTGGCCACGTGGTGTGTCGCGGTGTAACGCAGCGTGGTCCCTGCCTGGGGCGGTGTCAGACACTGGGGCAGCTGCCTCGCTCACCTTGACCTTTGACCCCCCTTTCCCCCTTCCACTCTTTTTATTTCTACTTTTCCTTCTAGGTCTTATCCTCCTTTTCCTACCATAGTGGGACTGAATCCTTGAATAGTATCGAATCTATTATCATTTTCGCTGCTGACGTATTGGATTTTATGTAGGTGCGGTTTGACCGGTTTCAAATTCCTGGTTTCAAATTTTGTTATGGTACCGCACCATAACAAAATTTTCGAGAAATCACTGAGAATTTAGTATTGGTTATTATAGTAAGGTTTTTCTAGATATCTATGCGAGTAAGGTAAAAACCATTTTCTTCAGATATGTACACAAAAATTATCAACACGAAGAAATTTTCCTTATCAAATGTCAAATTTTTTTCTCGTGCGTCACAACTTAACAGCCATGTTCAGAACTGCATTCCGACCCATGTAATGTCCACGGCCCAATAGACGGCCGCGGAGGAAGGAGTCCGGCCATTTGACGGCAATTAAGGTCATCAGTGTTATCAGCAGAGCAGTTACGACATCAACATGGCCGGACATCGGACATCGGTCTCTGCCGTCAACGGGCTTTTTAATACCCTTTAATTAATTTATTTATTTATTGAAAAATATATACATGCACAAAGTACAGTATAATATTCCAAATTTCCATGACAGCTACGGGTAAATACCCAAATCAGCTATCTTGACTAACTCAAATTGACTAACTTAATATAAAATATAAAAATAAATGAATAGGCTACATGCAATTTATCAGTTGTCAAAACAATTTAGAATAATTTACGTCGCTAAAACAGTAAAAAAGTAAAAATATTGCCTTCAAAGAAAATTTTCATTTTATACCTCTTTACATCGTTTAGTAAATACACTAAAAGTGTCGCCAAGAATATCCAAATAAAAACTGTTACTGTTATAATTTCTTAGCATTCTAAAAAATGGAAAATGAAAATGGCTTACGTGGTCTGTCGCGTGGGTAATCGCCTTAAAGGCCGACATTGCTAATTTGTGAAAATAGGGGAGAAGCTATTACCGTAGGTCTCATGGCATGACCTAAGCCCAAGAACATGATAACTTTTCGTTTTGGAACCCGGAAGCAAAAAACATTTGTTCGAATTGTTATGTATATATCGAGTTCGTTAGTACAATAGCGGGCGTAAAAGTAGTCCGATCTTAATGAAATTTGGTACAGACATGTAGAGTGGTGATCACTTGGACGAGTTCGTAAACCAGTCCGTGACCCACCGTAAGGGAGGGGAATAGACCCCTCAAAAATGGGTTTGTTGAGTTTTTATTCGTAAAAAATGAGTTTTTCCATGTAATATTATTTTAGATTCCACCATTGAATTCAGCTCGAAAAAACAAAAAAAATGAGCATTTTATTGAATCATTGTTCTATGTTTATCGGTTACCGAGTTATTGAAAGTGGTAAACACAGTACGTTGTCCCAATGGAACCTTATATGGGATATAAATAAAATTATATAGTCGGTTATTTCTCAACATGTCTAGATAAAACTTGGTTTGAGTCTTCATAAAGTCGACATCCAAAGTACGCCTGTATCAGTCTAAAACCTCCGATATTACCATTCTTTTGGCAGAAAACCTGCATACTCATTCCCCATGTTATCCTTATGGCAAATACCAAAAACATTTCTGAACATATCTTGATAAAACTTGGTATATGGCTTCTTCTAGTTCTAGTTACTAAATATTTATTAATACCAGACAGTTTTACCATACCTAGGTATTGCAGCAAACCTGTATACGTATTCCCCATGTTGTTATTATGGAGCTTAAGGAAACATGTCTCGCTATGTTGGATTGAAATATGTTTTTACGCATTTGAAATCCACTGATTATGCAGGTCTGCTGCAACGTGGGAATTTATTATTTAACTTCATAAATTTGCGAGGAAGATAGTGTCTTATGATTAACACGAGAATGAATTTGATCAGTTATTTATATCGAGGTTTGGGAGTTGAACCAGAACTATAAAGAGAACTATATTACAGCCATGAGTTGGGACACATAATTCTTTACGCATTTCTGCAAGACATATGAAAAATTAGGAGGTGTCAACTGTAATTTTTGTGGTATCTATAACATTGTTGATCCAACACTTATTACAGCTATATCAAAAACTCGAGATAAACGTATTCTAGCAAGGCGTTTAAATAAAATCTAGCACTACTTATAAATTTTGTGGTATTTTACAACATTGTTGATGCAACAGTTATTACAGGTATTATATCACAAACTCGAGATAAACATGGACACAATCAAACCGAGAAAACAAATCTGGTAATCATGCGTGATTAGGCAAGAAACGGACCGCAGAACCTCGTAATTCGAGAACACCCTGTGTCACCAGCTTACCGCACTCCCACTGTAGGCCTAGATATTTAAGTCTGTGGTTTGTATGCGGTTACTGAAGAAAAATCTATTGGTGTTTAAATTTTAATAACATAATAATCCCCTCTTTGAAAATGAAATCAGTCTAAAAAAACATTAAATACGTCATGTTTGCTTATCAACCTTAACTTAATTAAACGCTTAAAGTGAAGTACCTGGTGGACCGAGCCTTGCTCGGTACCATTTTATACTTACCAGTTCATCCAACTACTATAAAACAATTTGATAATAATTATAAATACACTCTTTTATTACTCCATGCAATTTTTATCCCACAGCTGTAATTTTCCCAGATGGCTGTAGTTTGCAAACAGCTGTTATGCGTACTTTATTTGTTTCACTTTACTTGTTTATTTTGTTGCTACCACGGCAACTCATGTTAAAATTTTACAATTTAGCATTAATTTTATCATGTTACAGTACTAGAATTTCTCTCTAGTAATCTTTCTAGGACACGTTTTTGAGTTGTAAATTACTTACTTTCAGACTTTGAAGAAAATCCTCGAATCAGTTTTTGAGATAATTATACAAACAAGCAAGCAAACAAGCAATATAACATTGCGCATATAAGAGGGTAGGTTTTTCTACTGGAAATGCCAGGTGTTTCGATGATTTTAACGTCTCAATTTTGTTCTGCCTAGCATAGTCGACGATCGAAACTAATCGATTACTTTAAAAAGTAGTCGATATTTAAAAGTAGTCTATGTCCCCACCGCGCAGACGCAGTGACAGGGGCGGCGTCGTCCTGCGTGTTGACTGGCGCGCGGGCCAATATTTGGAGGGAAGCAACAGCTGGCAGCTCCCCAAACAGCTGTTTCCGGTGTACAAACAAGCGGAGTCTTCTGGACTTTTACTTGCTTTATAGCAGGTGATTGAAGAGGGCCTTTAAATGACCGAAAAGGATCTTTAAATAATGCGGCTGATTTGTAACTGGAACGAATTGGAATTACTAAAATTGTCGGCATGACAAATCATAAGCAGGAAGTTTGTAAAACTGATTAACATTTTTAAAGGTAAATAATAACGTCATCTGCAGTAGGGGTTATTAAGTAATGGTTAAATAAAGGTTTTCATCACAGAAGCGAGTTTTATGACCAATGAATCAGTGGAAGGAGTGGCGAAAGCTAATGACTCACTGCAGAAGACAAAGGCAACTCCTACGGTTCCAACCGATTTTAAACATTTATGGCCGATGTCGTTGGGAAGAGCTCCGAAACACAATAAAGGTCAGATATTGTAATGGAAGATTCATAGACGCCCTTATAGTTTCGTATTTGTCAACGACATTTCACATTAAGATTTAAGTAGAAATTTTAGGTAAACAGATGACTGGGGTACCATTTATTTTAGTAAAGCCATATTTTAGGCCCGCATTTAACTAAATATTTTATAATAGATCTTTTGTTAAAGATTTGTTGCGATCAGTCAGTCAGAACTGAAATTCCAATTTGACAATCGTCTGTTACGAAATCTTTGGTAAGGTATTGGATGCTTTGCTTTGATAAGGAATGTGATAGTGCAATGTGATGGGCCTTTGTAGAGTATTGGTTTCAGCTAATGTATCTAATGTATCGAATATACAGTGAGTAAAAGAAGTCCGTTCCCCCCTCCTTAGTTTTTTGTTTGTCAAAGACAAACAATTAACCTTTGGGGAATGATACTAACCAAACCTCCATTTTGAGTTGCCCCCAAAATCCTCCATTTTAGGGGGACACTCAAAATCTTTGGTAAAGTCGAAAAATAATTTGGGTTGAGTTAGTTTCATTCCCCAAAGGTTAATTGTTTGCCTTAAAAACAAAAAAAAATAAGGAGGGGGAACGGAGGTTTTTTACACACTGTATGTATACGGTGACAGGCTAGGTTAAATAAAAATAGCTCTAACGTAAACCACCATAATATTATTGCACGTGTATGGATCACTATTCGTCACTGTTGAGCTTTGCAAGCAAAGCTATAACAATCTATTTAAAAAAAGTTCCCGAGGGCCTTGCATGGAGATTTTGAAACCAAACGACTGCAAGGGGTGTACAATGTTCTAATCAACAACAATACCCCATCATAGGCCTAATACATATTTTTATCCCTCCCTCATTCAAAACCATAGTTCAAAACCAGTCGGCCATGTCATAGCATCTGCCCCGGCTGCAGCGAGCAGCGAGTGCCATTGTCTAAACAGAAACAGTAACATAACCTAACAATTGCGTCAGCCCCAGCGCCTGCGTAATGCGTGTGACGCGCGCGCCCCTGGCGACGATCGGCGTAACCAGTCTGTGACACAGCTGTCTGTCTGGCTGTCTGCCCGCACGGCCTCACCCCAAGGCTACACTGCTCACCCCCTGCAAGTCTGAAGGGTAGTCATTCATAATCAGTAGGGTCGCCGATAATTTTGAGCAGATGGCTGGGGCTGGGGTGAAAACGAAAACAACCGCCCTTGGCCAAATTTTGTCAGTTTTTTTGGGAATTGAGGGTTTCTAAGTTCTATGAGGGGGACTTGATCTCATGGTCTTTCAATTACTCGAGTCTAACATAAACTATAATAAAATATTTAAAAGGATCCCTCTTAATAATTAATTGTTGTGTGTGAAATCTTCCATATTCTTACCATATTCATATTATATGATTCTTAATCATAATAATTTTTTTTCATTAAGTACCGTTTATTATTCTGCTTTAATTTTAATTTTAACTATAAGTCTAATGACGCCTCCAACGTATCTTGTGGTTATTTTAGGATTACTTATATTATGATTATTTTTTTCTATTTTTATTTTTACCTTCACCTCTTATTATAAAACAAATTAACGTTTGTCTGTCACTGTCCCTTTTTTCATAATAGGCCTATTTATAACTTACCAATTTTTATCCATATTTAATGTAATTTCTCTCTAATGTAACTCTAAGAATGCACTCATTTCCTCATTAAGAACTCGTCACCCACGCACAAGCCAATGTGGCTTATGTGGGGACTAATTTCGTTTATGTGCTATGTAAATTTTGTAATGGATATTTGCGAAATAAACTTGATTTGATTTGATTTGATTTGATTTAATGATACTTATGAAATACTATTTTCACAACGATGCAAAAGTAATTGTTGTGGATAGTGATCGATACACGAGCAATAATATTATAGTGGTTTACGTTAGAGATATTTTTGTTTGACTTAGCTGACACCGTGTTTCATTAACCAAATATCTATTAAATGCAAATAAAATCTTTTCTTAAAAAATATACATATTTACATTGTACAGATCCGAAATTAGTCTCCACATAAGCCACATTGGTTCATTTCTCCAGGAATCAATTAAATACCGAGTTTGAGTATTCGCTCAAGAGTAATGGTGTATAGCCCGAATTCAAAGCTTGGTCCAGTCCGCCAAAATAAGTCTAATATTAGTTGTAGCTTTGAGCTTAGGACGGCCTAACCCAAGTTCTTTGGCTCGGGCTGTAGAAAAGACTGCGAGTTTGTTGTAAAATGCGCGAAACGGAATTGCAGACATATTTCTCGGTACACATTTGAAAATCTTCACGAGATCTTTCAAGATGTCAAGAAATAATTTTTCAAAAATCCAAAACTACCATCGGCACAATAAAATGACTTTTCAATCCGTGGCCAAGTTAGAAAAGTGGACCAGAGAGTACTTTCCGTTTCGAGGAGTGAAACTTAAACTGCAGAATCAAGATTTATTGACTGCATAAACGCCGGCAGTCCGGCAGCTCGCGCTCTCACATGACAAGCTGAAGTACCACAACTTCCCTTATCCGGACAACTCCACTTATCCGGACAACCACCTAATCCGGACGCGGGAAAGTCCAGTTCCTGCGACGCCCCGGGATCTGCTTTCCCTTCACGTTCTCTTACTTCATGTCTCGTCGTACCGTCGATCCTTCTATGGTCACAGTGGATCAGAACTCGTTATTTTCTTCTTTTTTACTCCAGAAATCGCTTGTTTGTTGTTCATTTTGAGACGCATTTGATGTAGAATGAATGCTGATAAGGATTAATTTGAACCGGAGTAGCTTACGGGGTTACCGATGTGAATTTAGATCCCGAACTAAGCCATCATCTTCAATGGCGTTTGGTGAAGATATTGAAATATCTGTGAAGAGAGCACGTGCTTAAATCACTAGTTTGACAAGTTTGACTAGTTTGATTAATAAATTTTTATGACTGAGCTAATCAAAGTGAACGCATTTTAAATAGCTGGATAAATGTCCGACTATTTAGGTTTTGAGAATCAAAATTTCGTGATGCCCAAGTTAAGTGTATTCGTTCAACTGTTCGAATATTCAACGCATCAAGTATCGCAAAGATTAGTCGATCAAACTGTAGTTGAACGAGCGATAACTATCAAAAACCCAATCTTTCATTGACAACTATTATTTAAGTACTACAACAATACGTACAATAACTTATAGTATGTATGAGTTTCAAAATGAAAGGTAGACAAATGTAGATGGAACTGATAAAAATATTTTTGAGAGAGTTGATGTAGCTCCAATTTTTATCAATAACCTCGATCAATTTCATTAGGGACTCTTCTTTAATGTTCATGTTCATTCTCCGTTTGCGTTCAGAACAAAATGTGACAATCCTCTTCATCGCGCATGCGTCCGGCGTCAGCGCCAAAAACACCTGACGACTTCCGACGACACCCGACTCATCACGATGCGAGCGTGTCGCCCACAGGACACAGGATGTCACGGCCATGTCTTCGTCCTATCTCTATATCAGCCTGTTGTCGAGCCGACTTGAATGCCGATTAGGTTGGAAAATGAGTGGTAATTCTACTGTTTATAGTTTCTGCAAGAGGAATATGTAATCGCGACTAAGGCGGTTTTATTTGGTGTCTCTGAGCTATTACCAGAACGTAAAATGTAAAAACACGCGTTGCAGTAATGATAAGATGGTTGTGGCATCTTAAAGTAAAGTAAAGATTTTTGTCGTTGTGTATGCTGTTAAAGTATGGTGTATTCTTTTCCTGGAGACGAAGGTGTTGGGTGAATAGCTGACTTTCTCAGGCAACCCAGAAAAGGTTCAGAGGGCTTGAACTCCCCCCCCCCCAAGTATAATAAAATTAACTTTGAACTTCACAGTTTACACGAACTGCAGTCCTTGAATGATAAAAACAGAATTCCAAAGGTGGCACTGCGACCTCTTCTTGTTGATGAAAAATAACTCACTTTTGATTTCGCTTATGAAAAAACACTCCTTCGGAACCACTGGCAAACACTCAAAGATTTAATTGCTTAAAGCCTTTAAATACATGTGCACAATATGCATCGTCAGGAGTTGGAAAACATATTTATGACATCACAACACCATTTTACTTACTATAAACAAAGAAACTTCAACAGACTAACTGTGTTGATATGGTCAAACTGCCATTTAGAGGTTGATTGGGAAAAGAAGAAGAAAAATGCCTGATGGATTATGGTTTACGTGCTGTTTGGTGTGTTGGTATGGAGTTCAGGTCAGCATTGTAACATTCGCTCAGGCAGAATGGATTCACTAAGTGCATGTCAGACTCGCATATTAGTAAACTTTGGGAGGGACAAGTTTCTGATTCTGAGTCAAGAAAAATGAATAACTGAAACAAGAAAACGTCTTAATGATTTATAAAGGCCACCTCTAGGAATAAATAGATTACAATTAATTAGACCTAGTATTTTGTTCACGAACTTGATCAAAAATTGAAATCGACAATTTCTCTCCTTGCTAATCACAAGACTTTCTACAATATAATCAAGTTTAATATATCAGGTCAATATCTCATTTGCCATGAAGGATCCTTTCTCTGTTTCCAAGGAGTGACTCTGCTGACAACATACAAACAAGACTTTGGTCCTACTCCTACTGGTTATTCTGGTCTAGCCCGAGAAGCGTGACCAGGGGGAGAAAAAAGAAAGACGTCTGAAGAGAAGAAAGAGGAGAGGCTGAAGACGTTTGAGGGCGCCGCCACGGCGGGCGGGGGCAGCACCTGTCACGCCGCACTGATGGGTCATCGACTACTTTCCTCATTCGACTAGTGACTAGTCGATTGGTCTCCAAAATCGACTGTCGCAAACAGTCGTTCGGATGAGTGAAAACCAGTGAAAAAAATTCGAATCAGTTAAATTGCTGACTAGTCGGCTAAAAACGAAAATTTATTGAGTAGTCAGAATATCAGAAATATCGACTAATACTCAAAACAATCAACTAGTCGATTTTATGACCAAAATCGATAAAACCTCTAGTCAACCACCCCATCACTACTCTGCAAAAAGCACCCTTCACCTGTCCATGTTTGAGACTAATGACCTACAAAACTGGGAGTTTAAAGTTGATAAAGGACTTAACTCTTTTGATAAGTAGGTTCTCGAAACTCCTCTAGTTTATCAGCAGTGATAAAATTATTTCGGTTAAGTGGCTACTTATGTCTATCTGAATACAACTGCATGCATATGAGTTAAACAATATTTCTTGTATGGTTTAAAATAGCTGGTTTAAATGAGTACTTACTGAGTAATTACTGTACTCTGCAAGCAATGAGTTAGCCATTGGTAGAAAACCCAATTGCTTTTCCGTTCTTACACTACGATGTCAACGATTTGCAAGACAACTTCAACGAAGGGTTTTTTTCTAAATTGAAGGGAAATACCCCCTTACTAAAATATTTTCCGTCTTATAACTTGACTTGGCCAATGCAAATCAAGAAATAACCATTTTAATCTGGTCAAACAAACGTCTCACTGAAAGGGTTTCGTAGAAAAATCTCACCGAGAAGGAATTTCCAAGACAGGAGAGTGCGCAGAGGCAGGAGAGTTTTATTCTCTCGGATATAGTCTGGGAGGAATGCGGAATGCAGGGGTACGTGCCTGGTGCACCGTACGCGTTCCCTGTCCACGGTCCAGTCCAGTGGTCCTGCGGCTACACAGGCCCAGGCTGCAGGAACTGTACAGGTCATTTCAAATAACGTGGCTCGCCCAGGCTGTAGGAACGTTACAGGTCATTTCAGGTAACGTGGCCCAGGTCGTGTTTCAAGGGTAAACTGGCCCATATAATTTGACGCGCCTTTGGGAAATTCAGAAATAAGTTAAAATCCTTCTTGCTGGAAAGGGCCCTTTACAGCGTCCGTGATTACTGACTGGTAGTCTTTGAATGTTGCCTTGACCTGTAAATATTCATTGATGGTTTTTAATCGTTACAGATGCTTGTAACATGGTAAAAAATAATTTTTAGTTATTCTTAATATAAGAAGTAGCCTATTGTATGATTTGACTTGGCTAATGCAATTTATTGTTAAACTGGCTAAATAAATGACTTATGACTTAAAACATATCTCGAGCAGGTTCCGACCAATGATGTTCATAAGGAGGAGGATGTGGTTTGTAGGTCGGAACACAGAGCGAAATGGCTCAACCGTATATGCAGTCATGAACTTTGAAAACTTGACATCTAAAAAATTGTTAGTGCATAAGTGGAATATTATCTAGAAGAAATTACCTATGTTACGTCACCACACCTTTACATTCACTAGCATGTCATTCAGGGTGAAACGGTACTTTTTCCACGCCACTTCTCAACCAGTAAAGTGACACTACTGTTTCTTGCTATATCATGGGTGGATTTAGGTCATAATCTTTGGGTGTGCCAGCTAACCTCACTTAATACCCCTGTTTAAAAGTCGCCCGTTTTAAAGTTTATTTTAGGGAACTATTATTTCTTTAATTTGACAACAACAATGCACCTTTTTTATCCTGTATAACTCATTGGAATAATGGAAAGTACTGTTTCATTTACAATATTATAATAAAAACGAATAGGATAGGCCTTCCGTTGTTGAAAATGACATTTTGAGAATCCATAATAAGTAATTTTTGCTTTCAAAGCAGATTGTTTGAAAGCCTATTTATAAACTTACAAGCCGTTTTGAGTTGTTGGGTAGAAAACGAGCTAAGGAACTTAAAATGGATTTACCAAAGTATGATTTTTGTATAAACTTGAAGAAGTAAACAATTTGAAACAAAGGACTGGGATGAAAACCAGAACAATCAAACCAAATACAATTAGATCTAAATGACTTGAAAGAGACTAGAGACCTAGTATAAATTATGCTAGAAAAAGTTTATTCTTTTCTGCTAAAACCTTGCCAAAAATCAGGGGGCACCCCTGGCACCCCAGATATTCGCCCATGCCATGCTATATAGTTAATATGAAAGGAGATTTTTATTATTTAATTTGTTGGACTTTTCCTTTCGCTTCTAGTGTTTAAACACTAGAAGCGATAGGAAAAGTCCAACAAATTAAATAATAATTACAAATCCTTCGCTATTATGAATTTTAAAAATACAGAAGATTTTTCATCGCCACTAGCATGTGCATCTGTAGTACTAGACCAGATTCCTCTCCTCTGCTCCGGACCAGATTCCTCTGGACCGTCCCGCCGGGTCCGTTCCCCCCTGGACCGAGTGTAGGACCGACCTTGAGAGGGCAAGGGGACCTATTTATAACTCGGGGCTTTAAACATTACGTCCCCCCCTCCCTCTCTGTTAGTGACTACTGAACGTGCCTTATCGTAGGTGCTCTCTGGGCTCCACATACCACACTGAGAGTATGGCTAGTGTGGTAGGAAATACAGTAGTCTTTTGAGTCGTATGAACGCATGTTCCTCAAAATTCAGTTATTTATATGTTATGTCAGGGCTCAATCCCTTGCCCAAGGCCACACTACACTACAGGCCGGAGTCTCCCCCCCTCCTCCCTGATGCCACGTCACTACACCGGCCGAACTACTAGCGCTGTGTTGGAAATAACAACTAAAATCATACGAAAAACGTAAACATTTACCAAAAAATTATGACATTAGAACATTGAAATGTAAACAACAAAAAACAAAACTGTCAAATTTCCAATAAATCATCTGATGAAAAGTAAACAAATTACTTGCGTGTAATGTTTACCAGTTTTTAAGATTATGAAATAAAGTCATGTTTTCTTTAAAAATGTTTTCGACCGTATTTGGTTATTCATTAATTAATGCAGATTCGAAAAAATAATGGTTTCTAAACGAAAACTGAAACGAATTACTTAGGGCACGATAGTTTTAAGAGTGCGACAGTGAATCGCCATAAGAGTACATTATAAAAGCGTCTGCGATTCCGTCTGATAATGTGACGTCACCAAAAAAGGACTCCGGCCTGTAGTGTAGTGTGGCCTTGCCTTGCCCAAGCTCAATAGCTCATAAACCAATTGGGGGTTTTAAAAGGGAGCTCCTGACACGAAAAATATCGCGTTTCTACCTGCTCCTCCCATAAGGCCAATGTTAACTTTCAAATTCGGTACAGCCTCAACCGCTCAACGAAAATCGTTGATTTATAGTTATAGCTCATTAAAAAAAAAAAAAAAATTATCTAGCGATTTCAGTGAGCAGAACTTCCATAACACATTCATAATAATTTATAAAAATTCCAAAAATTTAAATTTTTTTGCGATTTTTAACTGAACAAAAAAATAAATCAAAATGCTGCTCACTGGAATCGCTAGATAATTTTTTGTTCTTTCAAATGAGCTATAAATCAACAATTTCAGTTTAGCGCTTGACCGGACCAACCGGACCAAAATGTTTCCAAACGTTATTACATCCACTCATAAATGTGTTTAAACGGTCTATAAATCATAAATCTCCCATGCGTCATCAGCAGTAAACGAATCATCGCTTATCATGAATGCGATGACTCCTACATCGTCAGTTTACACGTGTAAACGATTTAATGTCCAAGACAGGCCATATACACGGTCCCAGCTGCCGAGCGATGTCTTCTGTGATAACACTGATAAGATGAATGGCCCAGTAGAAGCGGACACGGTCCAATTAATGACCAATGACTGCGGTGAATGGCCTCGATGTCGTCATGTCACAGACATGTGTTGTTTAGAGATATGACGGCCGCGTGGCGCCTACACCTAGAACTGACAAATATTTGATGATAAATTCTGTTTTGATGATATTCAGTCGCTGAGATGCCGATCTTAATAATTCGGGTATTTTGAGGCAATTTGCAATGACAAAATTAGCCTTTTTTCACCAGCCACGTATTCAATTAGTGACTAATAGTATTGAATAAATATTAAGTGCTATGGACGTGAAGACATGAATCAAGTACATCATCGCAACAAATAATCACATTTTCTCTGGATTAACAATCAATCACTGGTGTTCGTGGTACTGATTACGTAAACTATCTAAACGTTTAGGGCCTATGTTGCCTGTTCTAATGAATTTGTTACAGTCCATAGACTATAGGTGTAAATCGTGTAAACAGGTCCATCCTTTAAAAGAACGTATAGAGTATGGATTATGAACCAGGGACGGATTCCGCGGTAGCGTTCAAAAACAAAAATTATAAATATAATTAAACATAAATATAATTTTGTAAACCTAGGACTACAATAAACAATAAAACAAAATTCCTTGCCTTGAGGTAATGTTTAATATTACATAGGCAAAGTATTAACATTACGATATGATTGATTCAAGCCTCTTAGTGTCCATAGACTTTTACATTTCTTACTATTTCTACATCCATAGATAAGTTGGTAGCCATGACCTGATCCAGCCAATCAAACGATACGATTAGTTTATTTTATCAAAGAACAGCTATTTGGTTTTTGTTTTCAATTTAGTTACAAGAATCACTGATGAAAGAGTAAAAAAATGAACCTGTTTACATTAAAGGTGTACCATAGTATACCTTAAATCACTCGTTACAGTAAAACGAGTATGTTTATGTTATGTTTATGTTGGCAGCCATTACTTTCCCACTCGATTATCTTATTTCTATAGCTGTTCATTCCTGCAGACTGCAGATCCAACACCCAGACATGTAAAATAAGACTAAATCTGTTAATACGTAATCATCTTCAAATCTCCCTCAATAATAACAAACATGGTAAGGTTGGCAGTCATGATTACGCCAGACGATCAGCTGATTCCAACAATGAACAGCTGGTTCCCAGTCGCAGCCAATTGAACCAGCTGAAGTTGACCTCGGCCTACTGCTTATTAAGGCAATTATTCGCATCACATTTGTCCTTATAACATGCCATATTCCCAGGCTAAATTTGACTTGAAACTCACTCTGCTAGTGAAGTGTAGGAGTAGGAATGCATTGCAAAATTACAGCTAATTAAGTATTCATCATCTAGAAAGAGACAAAGGAACATAAATTCATTTCAGCAAATGTGAAGGAAATGCAAAAAATCTGGATATCTTTGAAGTATGTGTTTTCATCATGGTGTGTTTGAATTTGTTAAAAGTTCCCAATCGAATGCTATTTGTACTCTAACTTGAGCCTTTTTTAAAAAAAAATTACCAGTGAGTTTAGTTGTATTTTTTAAATTTATTTCCTTACTGAAAGCTTTAAATTCGTAGTTTTTTTTTGTTATACAGATAAGGGGTTGGGCTAATGAAAAAAACAAATTTTCGAAGGATTAAACTACTGAAAAATTAACCTCTTTCTACTTCCGATTTAAACACAAATAAATGTAACATTAAAAAGGTAATATGAAACAAAACTATAAACATAACTTCGCGTTCGAATTGAATTGCTTGCAAATTAAAGTAAAAAATAGAGTATTAAAGGTATGCATAGTGCATTAAACAGTGATACGCATCGAATTAAGAACGTATTTATAATCACGATATATTTTAAGCTTAATTGGCCAGAAGAAATTGTTTTTCTAAATATATAAAACAACAACAGATTAGATATTCATTAGGGAACCGATAAGTAATTATTTTTTGACAGTCAAATGCTAAAAACTGATTAGCTGTCTAAATATAGAATGACCTTCAATGTGCAGCAAGCATAGGGAAAACAAACCTCTTTTAATTGGGGGGAGTGATGAATAATAATTTTATCTAATTACAACAATTGGTCACAAGATAAGATAATTCTGTTAGGGAAAATCGGCCCCAGTGATATTAATATAGATACAGTAATATAGAGCCTAAAATACATGATAATATTATGTTGCTCTTTCGTGATTGTTTTTTCTATAGACCAATAATTTATTGTTTGGCTGTATTGATTTATAAACAAAATACATTTTTAAACAGAACCTAGGATTTTTACTAATAAGCTAAACATGTTTTAGATAGTGAGTTAAAATTACCAACAATATCCTGTACATACAAAATGCAGTTCAATGTTACCGTAGTACTGATAAATTGTTACAAATGTGTGACAAAGTATTATATGATAACGTATAAAATTTTCTAAACGTATCACCATTTTTCCTTCAACGCCAACCCGACGTTTATATAAACCGAAAATAAAAAATAAACTGCACTTTAAGAGTGTGAAAGTGTACCAGTTTCGTAGTAAACATCGAACACGTCACCAATGATCCGTTAACAAAGTAGAAAACTAGAAGTCCTTGACTTGAGCTGATCCGGGGAACCACTTACATTGGCTTTCGTCACTGGAACCGGTTTCGAATTTAGGAGAACTGGATCCAATCCAAAACATTTAACGCCTTGTGTAACGGGGAGTCTACGTCTAAGTGTGTATAGGTAGAGTCAATGACGTGGCCAAATTTGGACCCATATATAAGACTAATGGGGATTTTAAGGGTTTTTTAAGGGTTTCGGCCATACCATTTGAATCGGTTAGGGCACCTAGCCTATCTGTTAGGGGTGTGCGAGTACTCGATTATCGAGCTTTTTTCGAGCCGAGTATACACTACTCGACTCAACTCGAAGTTTTGAAAAATACTCGAAAGTTCGAGTCGAGTAGTTACTCCCGCCGTTTACCCGGAATTTTTGGTACATGCGATCGCATTTTACGGTCGTCTTTCACACAGTCAACACCACTCATGACCAGCCGCCATAAAACTTTTGTTAATTTTCTTGAATTAAAGTGGTTTTTGAGTTATTAATATCAATAAATTCAGTCTTGTCTTTTTCCTTTCTATAATTTGATATATTTTCTTAAATAACTTCTTGATAAGCATGATATGTGTTGTTGTATTCACTGGATGTAAATGAAAAACGTCTTACAACACTTAAAAAAATAAAGTGTTGTAAGACGTTTTTTTCATCATATTTTCTTACTTATGCTCAATGAGATTGGTTTAACTTTAATTCTTAAACCTATAACAATATGTTACAAAAACCCCTTTTTAAAGCAACAAGCGTAGATGTAGCTTGGCTTTTACCTCCTAAGGATGAAAGTTTAATAAAATATTGAGTAATGATATAAAGTTATGTTAAAGATGGCCTGAATTCTCGTTTATTTTAATTTGAAAACAGGTTTGCTTTTAATGCTTAGGAAAACAACCCTGTTTAGTAAATAAAAAAATATTGCATTTTATGTTATCAATAATAAGCATGATAACTATTAACTTATACTATTCAAAACACTCGACTCGAAAAAAAACTCGAAACTCGCGGGTATTTTTTTAAACTCGGCTCGACTCGACTCGACTTCAAAAATTAATACTCGCACACCCCTACTATCTGTGTAGAGTTTTTGTGTAAAAGGCTTCCTCATGCAATGCGGCACGGACTCAAAATTTAAATACTACCACCAAGTCATGTTTAAATTATCTTTAGTTATTTTATGATTGGTGAACTATTTTCAGTGTTTTTTTACGAAACTGAGGAAGACGAGAAAGCGCTCCAAAGGGGGTACACGAAAAGTTTCTAAACAGTGGCGTAATAGTTTTTATTCAGGCCCCTCGCAAACTTATTTTTCGGGCCCCCTTGAGTTTTTAAAACCACCGATAAACGATAAAACATGGGCGGTTTTGTCACTAAAGTCGTGAGCATCAAATAAGGTGGGTGAGGGGGTGAGAAAGTGGCGCTGCTGGTGAAATTATTGTATATTATTTGTTTGGGTGGTTAATAAACTATGTAATCGTATTTTGTGCAGTAAACACAAATTTGCGCGCGAAAGGCCCTGAAAAACGTAAACAAAGTTTTAACACGACAACAAAAACATAGTCATTTCAGCCAAGATTTCGCAGACAATTCCATAGTTTCAGGTTTTGTCGCCCGCACTATATCGTGCACTTTACTCAACCAAGGGAAATTATAAAATTATCCCTCGGCTGTTTTACGATTGGTGAATTATTTACAGTGATTTTTACAAAACTGAGGAAGAAGAAAGAGCTTTCCTTATTTTGGATGTTTTCGAAAATCATTAAAATTTAGTAAAACTTTTGGAAACAAAACTTACCAAAAATGTATGTAATAAAATAAACAGGTAGGCATACTTTGATAAAAAAAATGCACTTATGAATTTCGCTTTGCCTTGAATTCCAATTAATTATCCATCATGCGACAGATAAATCAATAATTTACGTTTGCTTCCAATAAAGGCGGTAAAATTAATTGAATATCATGTCATAATTCGGTTGAATAAATTAAGAGTATTTTTTCCATATATTTCTTTAAGTTATTGACGAAATCCGAGGATTTCAGTTTAAAAGGACTGAATTAAATGGTCAATACCAAAAACTAACTTGCAAGATAACTTCGTTCGGTTTGTAAAACCTAAAGAAATTTCATTTCCCCCCAACATACTGCTTCCACCCCGGTGGATTCTGGACTCTGGTGGAAAGTTCCGAAGGGGGATGTAATTGGGGGAAGGGGGTGACACCCGAGCCTGGAGACATAGGGAGAGGGTGCAACTGTATATTGGATATCGAGTAGCCACTGAGCTGCTTTCAGTAACTTGGGGACTGTACTTATTGAATTAGGTTAATTATAATCACTGAGAAATATATTCATTGTTTATTTAGAGTAGATTTTAGAGGATTTTTCAATAAATACAGTAATAGATTGAACTTTAATTTTTATATCGTTTCAAAATTTGAAGTCATTGCAGAAAAAGTTAAAAGCTATAGAATTGCCTATCTACAGGTGAAATTACGGTGAAATCATTAGTAACCATTCGAATAGTGGTCGATGATTAAATAGTTTGTGCATAATACATCTGTATTGCCAATATAGGATTGTCAAAAATCTCGCTTTCAGCGAAAGCGAGATTTTTGTTTTTCTTCAAACAGTAAGTAATAGAAGAATGTTATTGTGAAGTTAGGAGGGGGGGGGGTTCTTAAGGTCACTCCCTATCTTTAACACCTAAAGTTAATGAAGATCCCCTACTTTATATTCTGAATAGGGCAACATACAAATAAGTCCATCAATATTTGATTAGTAGTCAAATTAAGTGAGGGCCACAATATTAAATGGTATCTGATCCTAAAAACTGAAACAGGAAACAGGAAACAAGCCTACCAAATAGGTGAGAATACCGGAATCATCAGATGAAAAGGAGGCCTAAGCAATTTCAAATGTTTGGATGTATAGACCTGGCAATCCAAAACAGAGAATTGCAAAAACAGAGACTTCCCCAACAAAAACGCCCCTCCAAAGTTGCCGCCGAGATTCCGCCCCTGACAAGAACACTGAACACGGTCCAGGACCGATCCTTGTCTGGCAACAATTAACAGGATATAGGGGTAGGTCGCTAGCGACGCAAAAAACGGAGCTAATATACGGGGTGTCCCAGAAGACGGCCCCGCAGTGGTTTGAGGGGATTAAAATTCCAAACAGACACCTTAAACCTAGTTAATATTAAATGACCTAAATTCCAATCGTAGACTGCGAACAAAAGTGAAATCTCTCAAGAGTGTTGTTTTAATAACGGTAGAGTTTTTCGTAAGTTAAAATTTACTTTGTAATAAACACGGCTGTACAGTAGGCTCCCTCTTCTCCGGACATCGGTTTAACCGGACTACTCTCGACGGAAGTAACATCTTTTAACCAGACAATTTTGATCAAAACATCGGTTTAATCGGACGTGATTGGCGGGTAATGGGCGCTATTGCATCGACGATTCTTGTGGGATAATATTAATTTGAGACTATTAAATAAAGTGTCTAATTACTATGCTCTTTCAATTTAAGAAGAATGAATTAGTTTTTTTAGTGGTTTAGAAACGATGTCAACGATTCCGAGGAAATATCAGAGAGACAAATTAAGGGGGTGGTGTACCTCAAGTTCCGAGCGCTAAAACAGGGTTTTGTATCTTATTCATTGATCACTGGATTTTCATACGATTTCCAATATTTTGGTGTCATTTTAATAAGGATATGTTTTTGTAGAGCGCTAAGTTTTTAGAATTTTTGATTTCATCCCCTTTCATTTACAGGAATTGTGTATATCATTTAAAAATAGGGAATTTTTTGTTAGATTTCAAAGTCTCATAACTAACGACAGAAACGATTCATAGAAAAATTAAAAATGTAGAGCTCTAAAAAATATTCTGAAAAACGGATTTTCATATGATTTTCAATGTTTTGGTGTCATTTTACTAAGGATCTGTTTTTGTATAGCGCTAAATTTTTAGAATTTTTGATTTCATCCCCTTTCATTTACAGGAATAGTGTAAATCATATAAAAATAGGGAGTTTTTTGTTTGATTTCAAAGTCTCACAACTAACGACAGAAACGATTCATAGAAAAATTAAAAATGTAGAGCTCTAAAAAATATTCTGAAAAACGTGAACCCACTATGATTTTTATTAAATCTTAAAAAATAAAGCTTTTGTCGTCCAGATACGAAACGTCTGCAAGCGTATTTCAGCGCGCTTTAGCCGCTGCAATTTTATCTCGCTCTGTGACGCAGATTTTTCTGTCAAAGTAGACCGCCCCCTTAATTTTGAATATTTGGATTTGATAGCTAATTTTAGGAAACAACGGTTTAATCTGAAAACCGTTATACCGAGTGGCCTCGGTCCCAGGGAGTCTGGATGAGAGGGAGTCTACTGTATTTGACTGACAAACTTGTTTACTTTCCTCCATAATCTCTCTGAGGTAACATCGCCGCTAGGTCGGTCTTGTCAATCTCGGATTAGTTATTATTTCGATTATGTCACACTAATTCACCGAATCCGAAGACCACCGTGTCGACAGTCTGTGGGTCTGTGGGTCGCCCCGGGAGAGGAAACCTGCGCGGGATTCTGGGAACCGCCTTCTGTCTTCTTGAAAAAAATAATTGATTTTCTGATGCAATGTTGCATTCGCTTTGCGCGTAGGCCTGCCCCCGAAATGTCTGCTGCGAGAGACGTATCGTGGTAAGAGTTATTTTGTTACGTAATACAGAGCGTAAATAAATACGCTTTAGGTCTCTTGAATTTTTTCCTACAGTAAACAACAACGTGTCAACATGGATAATTGAACTTAAGAGGGAACACTCTGCAACTCGTTATCTTTACAATGATATTTCCGAATAAGTTTTAGTTTAAGAACTGGAGACGCTAAATGACACCGCGTTTACTCCTCCACCGGCTTGCGCGGCGAAAAGTGCACAAATTTAACATGGGCTCTTATGGAGCCGCAGTTCCAAAAGTCGCCGCTAGTGTCGCAGAAAAACGAAAACTGCCGTTGGTAGGGAACCCTCTTAACACAAACTATGTCATTTACTTTATCATTAAATTTGTATATAGAGGTGACCCATCCTTATGCCCAGTTGTACCTATTTTTAGGTCAGCCAAGATTTGAAGGCGAAGTTTGACTGAATCATCAACAGGTTGTGCTGCTATAAATTATTTACTTAAGCTATTTACTTAAGTTTTAACAACTCCATCCACTTCATGCGCTAGAAAACACAAGCTTATAATATGTTATTTAGCTTATAATATGTTTTCTCCTTGAATACCAATTGCCTAAATAACCCCTATTACAAGTACAAGCATGATTACTAGTTTAAAGCAGTGCACTCTGTTGGAGAATACTGCAACTACGTCCTCTCTCAAATCCTGGTACACTTTTTACTGTGGTGATGAAAAGTTTACTTCTGCATCCAAAGTCAATGATTTAGACATAAACTTAATAGTAAATGTGCTGTTATATTTCTTGATGGGTATATGCTCTACTATCATCTATTTAGAAACTCATGAAAGCAAGCTATAAACAAGCCATTCTGGATTACCGTTGTAAATATTTTATATTTGTGAAAGGAGGATTATTTTTTTTGGAAATTAAACCTGGAGCCTACGTTCTTTTCGACTTTCATACAGATACTGTACTATATTGTACATTACAAAAGGAAGCTTGCATGGAATCCTACAAAATTGCGTTGATTTAATGAACGTTTTGCACTGTCTATAAATTAATGTCAAATTTAGAAACTCATTTCGTTTTAGAAAATTCAGCTTAAGAAAATACCCTTCCCTCAGGGGCTGAAAAAACGACGGTATAATCTCAACTCGCTGTAAAAGATGTTAGCCTATACTATTTAACAGTAATAAAGAATGTTTACTTTAAGCTGTTGAAAATGACTTATTACTGGTGTAGACGTTAGTGTGGTATAAACGTCTGTTGGGAAGGTAAGTGGGTCGTTTTATGTTGAGTGGTAAACCAGTTGCGGTTAGGCTTTTGTTGGTAATTTGCTGGAGAAAAAACCTTGACAAAAATCTATTAACAAAAAACGCGGTAACTCTCCTTACAGCCAAGGGTAAACCCAACGAATCGTCGGGAAATTAAAAATCACAGTGATTAATTTATTTACGATCAAATTCCTGTATTCTAACACGATTTAGGAACGTAAAACAAATAATTTTTTTTCTATCCACTCCATTCGTAAAACCGACTCAACAAATTTGGCAACTCTTTTTTAACATAGCATCATTTGATGTCATTGCTCAGTCATTTCCATCGTATGAAAATTGTTCGTATTATTTCTCATAAAAATGTTCAAGTTGGCTTTTTGTTGTAGTAGTCACAAATCAGTCTGGACTATCAGTTAACAGTTAACGAAACACAGAATTTCGTGTGGTAACACTTAAAAATTAATTAGGCTTTTAGTGAGGGGAAAACCTTGTCTATAAGAGACAGTCCCCATCAAAAAACCTTGTCAATACTTGAAAACGATTACTTTAATAATAAGACTGATCATCTCGAACGAGGCTAAGGACAAACTTGCAAAGAACTGCACCATTGTGAGCCGTAAAAGGATATTAAGCGAAGAAAAGGCACGATTCTTCTTATTCGGTTCTCCTTGAGTCGAAGAGTTGAAAGCCCAGAGCCGCCGTCAAGCGCACCGCGCATGCTCAATAGAGCTTTGTGGGATTGGCAACGCATGCGCCGAGCGAGCGAAGGTTGTCAATGCAGAGACTTCGTCCGTGACGAGCATTGTGAGTGCGAGACGTTATATTTATCCTTGCTGAAATATAATGAATAATGCATAGTGTAGAAGCACCAACTTCATGGCCATTTGAGGTTGAAAAGCTCCAATTCAGCCTTTTGTAGACTTGTAGATTGAGATGTGCTCTTAAAGTCCGTCCCGGAAGCTTTCATAGTATTTTTACTTTCTCCCCCCTGTACATAGTATGTACTAAAGAAAAGTTTTGTTTTCGAATTTGAGTTGTTAGTGGTTATATTCGTTTTAGTGCTCCCTGAATCCAAAAAAGTGGTTTTCGGCGCGATGTCTGTCTGTGTGAGTGTGTGGATGTTAGTATGTATGCGTGTGTGGATGTAAACAAAGCAAGAGTCGACACCAGTGGTCCGATTTTCATGAAATTTGGCATGTAGGTATAAAGCCTTGGTATCTCCAGGGGTATTTTTCATTTCGTTGATTTTTAAGGGTATTTACCCCATAAAACCCATAAAAATTACCAAAATCCAAATTTCTCAAAAACGGCTCTAACGATTTTGATAAAAATTTCATGGTTTTTAGTGCTTAAGATGACAAACAAAATGACACCACCTGCATGCCTGCAACAATTCAGGTTCAGAAGTTATGGGGGTTTAAGTGTTAAAAAATTGATATTTTTCAAGTTTCACAAAATCTGTAACCTCTAAAGAAAATATACTTGCAACCATTGAATTCGACTTGAAAAACTAAATAATCTACTATTTTGAATCATTAGTTTACGTCAACTGGTTGCGGAGATAATTGATATTTTATTCAACGGTAAACACAGTACGTTGTCCAATGTTATTCTTATGGCAAATATTTAAAAACCGATATCTCCGTTATTTATTAACCGATTTTGATAAAATTTGGTATATATTTGTGTGATAATTAATTGTTAATTTGTTTTATTTCTATATATGTTTTCTGGTTATCAATGACTTGAAGGGAGAAAGTATGTGTCCGTTTCCAGTTTCCTGATATCTCTTCTGCAGCAGCACTCCAGTAAAAACTCGCATCCTCGTGTTGCGAGAGCAATCTGAGAGTAGTCCACTAGCCCATTGTGAATATTTATTTTTTTAACTGAACAAAGAAAGCCAGCTACTTTTCTAGTTTAACCGGACCTTGCGGCGAAGAAGAAACTTGAAATATTTATGACATTAAATTTAACACAAGATGAATTACGATGTAACATGCAAGAAAGACTTTAATGTACCCCAAGTGTCATTGTCATCAAGCGTTTTCAAGAATAGTCCCAGATATCTATGTGGGAAGATATTTAGCGAAATACAGCCTGAAATTAGACCTAGATGATAAAATTGAGACTTTCACCAATTTGGTTTAAATATTTTTCATCAAGAGCCAGCATTATTCAAGTGGAAAATGTTTTTAAAGTGGAAATGGCCAACCGAAGTTAGCGATCACGGCACAACGGTGCTAAATACCAACAGGAGACTCTCAAGTACAGTAGCAAGTACGTAATCTAATCTAGCCACCGATTAAAGGTAAAAGTAAATTTCTATTCATGTTTATGATCAGGGAGGTGTGTGTTGGAGATATTGGTTTGGTTGTGTTGGGGTACAATTTGCTTTCGACTGTATGCCACATATCTGCTGCATAAGAAAGAAAAACTGTTGCTTTTTGGAGTAGATGGAATCTTTTTTATGGTCTTGGTAAATTACTCGAACGCTATACCCACGAAACTAACCCATAATCCTGACCACGGTGTGGTTTACTAATATGTTTGATTTATTGCTCGATATGTACCTGAAGTATAAATATACAATAATTTTCTTCACATTTATTGCTTAACACACATTTATTGCATTTATTTCTTGCACATTTTTATCACAGAATTTATCTAGCAATCGTAGGCTTCTGTTTGTGGAGACAAGCTGATTCCCTTTAGGGGATTTTTCGACATTCTATTCTCAATTTAATTTTCATCCCGTGGAGGACTCAAAATCCCTGGAAAGGGACAGAAATCCCTTAAATGGAAACCTTTTTGAGCTGGTCCATTGAATAAATGATGTGGCGTACAAATGAAATATTTCTTTATTAAAACGCTAACCAAAGACTGATTGTTACTTGTGTGAGTCATTCCACCAATGACGTTGACGTTACAAGAGAGGAATCACGGTAGAGTAACAGCTGTTGCCGAGAACTAACAGCTTATGTGACGTCGCAATGGCTTGTGGGATTGCGTCAGCTGTTCAAGGCCGAATGTGGGAAATGTCGCACTGCACTGGCGGGATCAGTGAATTGGATACAACAGGTATCTCGGTATCTCAGCCTGAGGTCGAGGTAACGAGGTATGAAAGCCTTGGTTTAGAGATAAAAAAAGAGAGTAACATGAAAATTTAAAATTTGAAATTTAAAATTGAGCTCATGAAGCATAACATTACAGACTAAGAATGAAAAGGCCAGATGAATATTTTAAAGGACTATCAGAGTTTAAGTGGTACCTAAACGAAATACCATTCAGTTCAGAGTCGGATTTAAGACTTTTGGGCCCCTAGGCTCAATTACTGGTGCGGGCCCCCAGGGCCAGAGTGACCAAATAAATGTCCGTTTTTAAGAGGACATGTCCTCCTTTGTCACCGTTGTCCTCCGGACATATTTGGTCACTCTGGCCCGCACCACAAATTGAGCCTAGGGGCCCAAAAGTATTAAATCTGGCCCTGATTCAGTTATGGGTAGAATTCTTGAGGTTTGGTTTTCAACTTATATTGATATAAAGTAGACAATACCCCCGAATTAAAATAGTAGTTTTTCAGTGTCAGTGGGTGTGCTATTTTACTGCATAAACTATTCAAAGATGGGAAATCTTTTAGGAAATACCAGAAGAGAATGTGACCAAAATAAACCTAAGTCTGTTCTAGTCATGAAGGAGTAAAAACTACTTTATGATCCTTAATCAAAGTTTGGTTCCTTTATAATTGGATTTACAATACAATTGCCTTTAAAATAATACTTGACACTTTTCTGTCTAGTAAATGCCTTTACACACTAATCAATTTGTTCAAAGAGCGTTTACAGGTTTAAATCAGTGAGAAACTGCCTTGAGTTGACCTTCAGCTCTGGGCAGGTAGCGAATTGGTTCTGTGGAACTAATTAAATTTTATCACGGTCAGGCATCCGGCTGAAATAGTTCTATGGATTGAACGCGGAAGCTTTTGTGTCTGTCCTTTAAACTGAATTTCAGCGAATTCGTCACAGCTTTCACAGAAATCAATGAAGAGTTTTCGCCTATTATGATTCATAGAATTGAATAAGGAGTTGAAAAATAACATTGCTTTATTGTTGTTTAGTAAACTGAGTTAAATAAATCAATAGTCTAATTAATAAAAGTTTAATAAAAAAACTTTACTAGCATTTTACTATTCACTAATCCATGGCCAGTTTCACGATATAAGATTGATTAAGAAGTAGTTCAATTTTCTTTGGGATAAAAATTTGCTCTCCTCTTCAAGTTTGTTGGATGGATAAATGCTGACGATTCCATTTTTTTCATTTAATATTTTTAATAAAAAATAATAATAAACTTTCCGCTTCTATTTAAGACACAAGGGACATTTCTGTAGTATGTAGTCTCTTGACCGTAAATTTCAAGAGTGTGCCTACTCGTAGGCCTTAGCAATCATCTTTTTCGAGCTAAAAATTATCATGATTGACATTTTAATATAAACAGGTATTATGACATGAAAATGTAGTGTAGGCGTGGAATCATACTGTATGTATAATGGTGCTGCTGAAAAGTTGTATAAGTTGAAGGATAAAGTGACCTCAAACCTCTAACGCTTTTGTCGGAGGTACAATTCTGTAGGCGTGTCTAACAACACCTTACACAACTTCATTCCTTGTAGGACTTGTTGGAACCGTATTTGTCGAGAGTGACCGACATTGTGGCATTATAATCATTGCAAGCCTTTCTTGACGCAAGACAAGATCGTTAAAGTTCGCTTCAGTGAAAGCGTCAAGGTCACATATTTAAACATATGGTTTTCGCTGATTTTTCTTATTACAAAATAAACCATGCATGACTTAAAAATAATAGGACTTTGAGCTTCTTTTGATTTATACATTACCAAAATAAAGTTCAATTTAATTGAAGCTTCTAGGTCACTAGTTTTCTTGAAATTATGGTCTTTTCTGATTGTCCCTAATTATAAATACACCATAAGACTTAGAAATATGTGACCTTGAACTCGAAGATTAAATTGATTTGTGTTTACTTTGGTGCACTACAAAACACGCTGTAACTGGTGAAAGCATCGATCAGGAGGGCTTCTTGTTTTTTTAACCCACAGCAAACAGATAAAACAAAAAAAATACCAGGAAAAATATGCATAAAACATATGCTTAAATCATTTCATAAATGCCCGTTTCTGTCTTTTGCTTATACTTATTAATAGTACAGTGCAATTAGACTTTTTGGTCACCCTCCAAAAACACAGTAGGAAACCACTTGGAACATGTAGGGGACACTCCTGAAGCTTCAAAACCAAAAGTCCCAAAAAATCCCGTGACGGGTTTTCCGCCATTTTGCGAGAAAGGCGGCCATTTTGAATTTGTGTAGTACATTTACATTTTGGACAATGCTTAACGTATTTTTTAACTTACAGACCTGGGAATGGTGTTATTTTATTCGAAATCAAATTCTGTACATTTTAAATACAATTATGTACACATTATTCCACAATATTAACACTATATATTACATTAAAATAATTTTTTTAGGTTTTTTTGTCACATTTTAATATAAATCACGATAAATTTTTTCCACATTTACTGTAGGAAAATATTATTTGAAGTAAGGTTGTAGAGCAAAAAATTCTCTATAAAGTTCATGTATAACAATGGTTGTTAGGTGTAACAGTCATGAAGAAATAATAACATTCATCGTATGTGAACGAAACTGCATTTTTCATTCTTTGTACAGTAATAATAGCTCCAAGGCTAACCTTACCTTACCCTTCAAAATAACCGTGAAAAAATGTTTGTAACATGTAGGGAACACTCCTCAAGCTTGAAAACAAAAAGTCCCAAAAACTCCTGTGACGTGGTTTTCCGCCATTTTGAGGAAAAGGCAGCCATTTTGAATTTGTGTAATACATTTACATTTTGGACAATGCTTAACGTATTTTTTAACCTACAGACCTGGGAATGGTGTTGTTTCATTCGAAATTAAATTCTGTACATTTTAAACACAATTATGTACACGTTATTCTACGATATTAACACTATATATCACATCAAAATAATTTTTTTAGGTTTTTTTGTCACATTTTAAAATAAATCACGATACATTTTTTCTACATTTACTGTAGGAAAATAATATTTGAAGAAAGGTTGTAGAGCGAAAAGTTCTCTATGAAATTCATGTATAACAATGGTTGTTAGGTGTAACAGTCATGAAGAAATTTAACATTCATCGTATGTGAACGAAACTGCATTTTTCATTCTTTGTACAGTAATAATAGCTCCAAGGCTAACCTTACCTTACCATTCAAAATAACAGTGAAAAAATGTTTGGAACATGTAGGGGACACTCCTCAAGCTTAAAAAAAGTCCCAAAAAATCCCGTGACGGGTTTTCCAACCTTTGAGAAAAAGGTAGCCATTTAGAATTTATGTAGTACATTTATATTTTGAAAAATTCTAAACGTATTTTTTTGCTTACACACCTGGGAATGGTGTCACATTATTCGGAATTCAATTCTGTACATTTTTAATGTAATAATATACTCATTATTCCACGATAACAATACCATATATAACATTAAAATAATTTTTTTAATTTTTCGTCATTTTTAAAAATGAATTACGTTTTTTTTCATTTACTACAGGAAAATTTAATTTCAATTATTTGTCAAATTTAGAAATGGATTACGATGTATTTTTTTACATTTCCTATAGGAAAATTTAATTTCAATTAAAGTTTTAATGAAAGAAATTCTCTGCAGAATTCATATATAACAGTTGTTGTTAGGTGTAACAGAGATGAAGAAATTTTACATTTATCTTTGGTGATCAAAAGATCATTCTTCAATAGCACCTAAACTTACCTTACCATTGTACCCAGGCTAAACTTACCTTACCCTTCAAAATAACAGTGAAAATAATGTGTTTGGGACTTGCGCAGGCCACTTTCCATGCCTTAAAATAAATCCCGTGCCGGGTTTTCGGCCATTAAAAAAACACCTCTGCCATATTGGATCCTTGTAAACTTCTAGTAAAACTGTAATTTAGGAGAAGGGATAGACCCAGAGTATTAGCTATGATTGAAATGTATAACGAAATAAATTTTACACAAGTAAAATTAAGTTTTTTATGGTCATCTAATAGTATAAGGCTTGGTTTACAAACTTTACAGTGAAATTTAAAGTGAAAAAACATATAACTTGTTAGGACAATTCAAGTACCCTGTCGTAAATTTTCCTCTCATTTAAACCACTAACACTTGATGCTAAATAACCTTTACTGTTTAGAAATCGCAACTCGCAATTATACTCTGAACGAAATGTACTACGGATCGATATTAATTTAATTTTGAGCTCGATATGCTAGTAAATTTTAAGGACTTGTCTGATAGTGTAATAATGATTTTCTTATGTAAATTATTTGATAAGGAAAACCTAATGAAATTGTGGTTCGGATCCCACGTTAAAATGTAGGTCCTTTAATTGCCATTGGCTGTAACAGTCCTGCCAAAGGAAAATGTCAGTAATTCTGCGCTCGCTAGTCAGTAACAAGGCTAAAAGATCGCGCCACAATAATCCTACACTCACCCTTTACTCATATTCCGGTTAAAATACGCAACCACTGCTGCGTCCCGGTCTTAAGAGGTGTTAAAGGTATATTTTCAGTTTGCTGTTAGCAGGATAGACTTATGACTTCTTTTTTATTTCATCTCCAAAATCATAAGTAAGTGCTAATATGTATTTACAAATTAGTAGAACAATGATTAAAAATAGTATTTTAATTTTTTCTTTATTTAATTTTTGGAATCCGAAAATATTTTGCAGGTTGTTATAGTTGGTGATACCCTCACATTAATTAATATAAATAAATTTGCTAATTGTTTTTAGTAATTTTTCCATGACCATTACAAGCGGGATGTTACAAGTGGAAAATAGTACGTTGTCTAGTGTAAGCTTGATGTGCAATAGGCAATAAAAATGTGTCCAGCATATATCTTAAAATTTTATAATTTAAGTACTTACTTGGCTTATATTTTCTTTAAAATTAGGCTACCAATTTTTTCCATGCCTGTAAACTTCCTCAAACTATTCTTTTCGGAAAGCATCATACCATTAGATGATTTTACCTAAAAATTTCTGGATTTTTTAGGTAAAAACTATTCATCAAACATGATCAAATTTCGGATTTGGAAAGATCTTTCTATACTTAAATTATATCGAAAATATAAGCACTGTATGATAGATTTTTCAAGAAATTATTACTAATATTCGGGGTTCTACAACGTTTTGTAAGCTCGCCTACACCTTTAATTTTTTCAAACTTTTATGACTAGGGTATCAAATTACTGTAAATTTTTCAATATTTTCTGAGTGTTGTTCATTTTACTTTAGGTGAAAAAGCGTTGCCCCACTGGGCAAATATGTTACACATAAATTTAAATGTAATTCTTATGGAAGGAATATTTGCATAAATAATGATAAAATTAGTGCTTATCTTGTAAATGGTTCGACCAAACTAGACATGTTATATAAGTTTCTTTCAGAAACTTTAATTTTCCTACTGAATAGGGAGCACTGAAAGTTGATAATTTTCCAAGATATTTAGCAAAAAACAAAAATGGTACCTTCAGACCCCCTCTCCCTCCCTCCGCCCAAGGGCTATGGACGGGGACTTTTGATATTTTCACCTCCTAACTAGTCCAAACAAAGCTGCAAAGTCAAAAATTGTGTTCCGAAAATTTCCGTCTATACCTTTTCGTTGCCTGGACTAAAATTAAAGCTTTCATGTAGGCAATATTTTTAATAATTTTATAATAATAATAATTTGATTAAAAATTTGTATTCGGTGAAAGTTAAGTACTAATAAATGTTACATATTTAAGAATATGCCAAATTAATAATAGTGTACTAGATTTTTCGGAAAAAACTATAACCTTTTTCACTTTATCGCGTTTAAACTATGCTTTTTACCATTAAATTACTATAAAAATATAATTTTCTAGTAGAAAATTAATTTTCGAACAAGACGAAATCAAATTCAATACTCTGGGACATTTAGTTTTGACTTTATTGCAGTTCTACTAGAAGCTTACACAAATCCAATAACCGACGCAACACCGCCGCTCGCGTTTATACTTCAATTTTCTTTTGTCCCCGGAGTAGCTTTAGAGAACCAATTGAAAACTGTACAGCAGTAAATTTTGTTCAGAATTTTATTGTGATATTTTTAATCGGTTAAAGTTAAGTATTTATAAATATCATATATTTAAAATGCGGCAAATTTACAAGAGTGTACTTGATTTTTCGGGAAAAACTATAACTTTTTTCATTTTATCGCGTCTAAACCATGCTTTATACCACTACATTACCATAAAAACTATACTTTTCTTGTAGAAAATTTATTTTCGAACAAGATTAAATCAAATTCAATACTTTGGCTCATCTGGTTTTGTCTTGATTGTAGTTTTACTAGAAGCTTACCAAAATCCAATATGGCGGAGGTTTTTTTCAAGATGGCGGAAAACCCGTCACGGGATTTTTTGGGACTTTTGTTTCCAAAGCAAGGGAGGTGTCCTGCACATATTCCAAGCAAATTTCTTCTGTGTTTTTGAAGGGTGACCTAAGGCCTGTTTTTGAGCTAAATGCACTGTACTATAAGGTCAATAAGGTCAATTTGATCTGATACAAGCTTAAATTGTCTGAACTCGATCGAACATATTTCAAATTAAAAGTCTAAGACGTTTTAGATACATCAATAATATTGCTTTCCTCATAAGCAAACAAAGACACACGTGTCACTATTCAAAACTGCTAATCTAAAGTGGACACTTAAGTTTACTGACTTCCTCTTCAGATAAGTCGATGACTTCATTTTACATAGATTGGCCCAAAACGTGTCATGCATAAAATTATTTCCTAACCATTTAAAATCGTAATATGATGTTTCTGTGTTTTTTTAATCATACTTATTATTTATTTTTTCAACGTTATAAAAGGACGTTGCCCTAGGTGCACTTATCAACATCTAAATTTTGCTAGATCGTTTATTAATGTGTAACCCAAGTAAAACTTTTCCATGGAAAAATAGTTCAGGATTCAGAATTGAATCTGCACACAATTTCTCCCAGTTTAGGTCAGGACTGATTCAGTGATTTAAAAATGTTGAATCTATGAGTTAATATTTTCTTTTATTTGATACTCACGTAGTTCATTATTGAAACACTATTACTCTTCAACTTTTTGACATTGTTAATATTAAAGTAAGTCAAGCTCTCTATTGTTCAACATAAGTAGGACTTTTGGCAACAGTCTCTTGGATCGGATCCAATCCCTAAGAGAGTGGCGAGTGGACAGCTGCACACTCGCGTGCAGTTTATGACATCAAGTGGTGAAAGTTACATGAAGGATACATGATCATAGAGTCAAGGCAAGGGGTTAAGGTCTGTCAACAGCAGAACTGGGACACAGCGTAGCAAAACCGTGACAAAGTGTGGCAAAGGCGTGTCAAAACTGTGACAAAGTGTGACATTCGGCGGTCGTTGGTCGTTCTTGTTCTGGCCACGGCCGTGAGATTCGAATATGAAAGCCTAGGCCCACATCGGACAAGGCGGTCACTGAAGGCGGCGTTGGTGGCAGCGGCCAGCTTGGATTTACAAAAAAAGATAAATGAATAGATAATAAGAAAGATTAGTAAATCCTATATCCTATACTCTTATATGAGTAATGTTATCGAGCTTGTATGCTTGTATGCTTGCTTGCTTGCTTGCGTGCTTGCGTGATTGCTTGCACAATTATCTCAAAAAAGGCTCCGAGGATTTCCTTCAAAGTCTGTAAATAAGTAATTTATGACCCAAAAACGTCTTTTATGCAGATTACTTGGCCTGAGAAAATCTAATAAGTACATAAATTGAATTTTAAAGTTGTAAAATTTTAACACTGGCTTTATGGGTTGCCAAGATAGCAACGAAATAAACAAGGAAAGTGTAACACAAATGAAGTAATCATAACAGCTGTTTGGAATCTACAGCCATCAATGAAGAGTCCATGGAGCAATAAAAAAAGGTTCTATTTATCAATCTGATGACATTGAAATATTTTATAGGTAACTGGATGAACTGGTAAACATGAAATAACACCGAGCAAGGCTCGGTCCACCAGGTACTGTAATTAAAGAGGATAATGTGAAGTTTTGCAGAATTTACGTTTTTCTAAGGAGTACGCCCTACAATCCTTCAAGGGAGTCAATAAAGAGTTGATGGAAGAATAAAATTTTAAGTAAAACAGCTGATTGGAGTGTTAGAATTTTGAAATGTTTACATTTATTCTTGGTTTAAAGTATTCAACATTTTTTCGTAAATGTATCCTTCACGAGTCCAATTTCCGGAGTTACTTATTTGAATGGGGAAGGGAGATATGAAGCCAGATTTATACTAAACTAGATATGAAAATCGGCATTGATGAGGCTAGACAAGAAACACTTCTCTTGGGTGAGGTCTTTGGAGACGATAGATTGTAAATCCTCACTGACTGGGGCTGTAAAAGAGAAAGGGACAAGGTGAAGAGAGTGGCAAGCGTGTCGAGCCATTCTGTCTAGGATATGAAAGAGCTATCCCCTTTGCAAAGGCAAAGATTGGCAGAGGCAAGCACCTCATACAGTGTAGGTCCCTTAAGAGGGTTACCTACCTCCCCAAAATATGCTTAAGAGGGTTCCCTACCTACCCCCAAATATGCCTAAAACACGCTCCGCCCGGTGTCATTTAGCGCCTACAGTTTTCAAAACAAAATGTAATTTAACATAGCATTTCAAAGACAAAGAATTGTGGAATGGACCAACTCTCATTCATACTTGGCTTAAACTACTTTCCTCGGTGTGCCACCATTTCAAAAAAAAGTATAAAGTAAAAATACCACACCATTCGCGAGTCGGGATGTCGAAATGAAAACAACCCGAGATATGGAATGTCTTTAGATATTGCTAATCCAAAATCGTTCATGTTAACGTATTCTGAAGATACATTCCGTTGAAGTTGACCAACTTTATCGCCATGTATCTTTTTCATGACTGAGCATAAACGATTTCGGAGAAGCAAAAAACACTCTGCAACTTGTTATCTTTACAATGCTATTTCCGAATAACTTTTATCTACAGAATTGGAGACGCTAAATGACACCGCGTTTACCCCTGCACCGGCTTGCGCGGCGAAAAGTGCACAAATTTAACATGGGCTCTTATGGAGCCGCAGTTCAAAAAGTCAAGAGAAAGGCAAGCGTGTCGAGCCATTCTGTTTAGGATATGAAAGAGCTATCCCCTTTGCAAAAGCAAAAATTGGCAAAGGCAAACAACATGTAGGTCTCTTAGTTGCCTTTGGCTGTTGAGCTATTCATAAAGTTTCGTCTGATAAACATATCGGCTTGTAGTCTTGTAGTAACAAGACTACAAGATTGTGCCTACACTCAACTCTCATTCATACTTGGCTTAAGAGAATTCCCTACGGACGGCAGTTTTCGTTTTTCTGCGACACTAGCGGCGACTTTTGGAACTGCGGCTCCATAAGAGCCCATGTTAAATTTGTGCACTTTTCGCCGCGCAAGCCGGTGCACGGGTAAACGCGGTGTCATTTAGCGTCTCCAATTCTTAAACTAAAACTTATTCGGAAATATCATCTGGGGGCTGTAAAAGAGAAAGGGACAAGGTAGACAGTGACAGGCGCGTCGAGCATTTCTGTTTTTGACACGAGGTAGCCGTTCCCTCTGCAGATATGCATGAACACTTCATAAGTATACCATTCGCGAGTCGAATGAAAACAACCCACGACAAGGGAAATCTTTATATTCCAATCAAAATTAGTTGATCCAGGACGTCCGTAAACCCAATTTTAAAATTCACATTAGTATTTTGAGCGGACTGGGCCAAATTATTTGACTCGGCCTGTAGATCTTTCGACTCCAAGCAGTCCACCAGGCTGTTAGACGATAATTTGAAGAGAAATCGTCAGCCACTGAGGGTCATGACAGACGAACCAAGCGTGACGGGAGGTCGAAGCGGTCGAACGGCTGACTGGCTGACTGCTGCCTTTCCTCCTGGAGTTCAACGTTCTGACGTTTCGTGGACGTTGGATCACGAACCGACACCGCCTCGACCGCCGACCTCCCTCTCGCTTCCTGGACACGGGTTTTCTCTCGGAACAAAATTTAACTACAGTACACCTCGGATTATCCGGATTAATGTGGCAGAACACCGATCCGGATAATCCGAGGTAATTAAAATATCGCCTAAATGGCGATCGCGTACCTTAGTCCCTGGCAAATTGATTTTGCAAACGGCGTATCAAGACTGTAAAACATATTAGCCTATCAAAGTTTACAGGAGTTTAATTTTGAAACAAATTTAGGGAGTAAACTTCATTATTAATCATACGAATATAATGTGAACTTTACCGTACTCCTACGGTTTAGGTTTGGAATAAAACACCAGATTAAAATATTTAATTTATTATAAGATTAAATAATCATAGCTTAAAATATAACTCAAACTTGAAATAATCATGACAAAACTTAAAAGTAACACCAAATTTACCACAGTAACTCTTCTCAATAAATAACGTAACACATATAATGACAGTAATAAATTTCGCAAAATTAATTTTTTGATTACAGTACTGTACTGTTAGCGCCCCAAGTAGCAATCCAGAAAACTACATTCACAAAAATGCTGTAATGTACTGTTTAAGCAATGCAATTCCTGTAATTATCGTGATTCCAAATGTGTACAGTAATGTATTACATTTGCATTTTACTTTTGGAAGCCACTTTTACCAGTAAACTCGCTAAAATCGTGATTTTGCCGAGATTTTAATTTTTTAATTTCTCCGATAGCCCGGTCCGGATAATCCGGGATCCAGATAATGTGGGGTCCGGATAATTCGAGGTGTATTGTACAGTACATTCCAACAGCGCTTGACCTCAACGTGTTCCTGCCTCTGAGAAGTTTCTTCCGATTGCTCGGTTTCTTGAGGATGCCCTCAGAAAAAATTGCGTCTCCGTTATTTTCACGCTTGATCTGTTTCAGGTGAAAGTCTTTTTGTTGCAAAGAATTGCTTCCGACTAAAACTGTACAGATAGAATTAAATGATGACGTCGCCCAGTACTTCCATGAGACTAATGTTAATTATAGCATTGGGCTGGGCTTGGACCATGTCAGTTGATGCGACCTATAAAGTAAACTACGGCGCCGAGAACGATTAGTAACTCGGACGACAAAGGTTCAAAGTCCTCATACTCATGACAAGGGGATCATGCAAAAACTGTAATTCGGAACAGTGTGGATTCCATAATATGGAAGAGACTATATTATAGTCTCTTTGAAAGAAGCCAGGTTTCTTCCAGTGAATTGACTGTTTTTTTTTAATATGATGAACTTTTTTGATGAATTTCTAGGTGAGTGGCTAATTGCGAGGTCGAAGGTGATAGACAAATGATCAAAGGCAACCCATAATTGCAATAGCCATTAAAAGGTTAATAAGTTAGGCGTACAACATTCATACCCGTACGCTAAATGTGGGTCATACGAAATTATCTAGCAGCACGTTGTCTTGGTGTGTGAAATCAAACTACTCGTCGCAAGGCAGCAGCCGCGTAAATACCTCGTGTAAAAGGGATCTTGAGGACCTTTTTCCCTGGACACATCCTAAAGCTCTTAATGTCCTCTTACTTCTTTTTAAAGATCCTTTAAAAAGGAAGTAGACCACAACCGGAAACACTTTGCCCTTGGCAGGGGTAATTTTCCCTTGTCACATCCTAAAGCTCTTCATGTTCTCTTTCTCTTTTTAAAGGTCCTTTAAAGAGAGGAAGTAGACCACAGACCACACGACCGGAAACACTTTGCCCTTGGCGGGGGTGCCGGGTCGCAGCTGCAGCTAGGGTTACCAACACAACATCTGGCACAGGTCGGGCCAAGGTCCCAGGTGGGGTCAGGTTACTATCTTGCAACTTGCACAGACACTAGACACCTGATCGCTTGGAAAACCGCTTTCAAGGTCAAGGCAGTGTTCCACCTGACTAGCCCTGAGCTGAGAAGAAAATTTTCTTCAAACATTTTTTGTTGTTGATGTTGGAAGGCACTGTTATAAGAAAATTATTTTAGTGTTCGACCTGAAATTCCTGGGTTGAGAAGAAAATGTTCTCCTGACAATTTTCTGTCGTTGATGGTGGAAGCCAGTGCTTGAATAAAAATGATTTTGGTGTTCCACCTGAAAACCCTGGGCTGAAAAGAAAATGTTCATCTAGCAATTTTATTTGTCGTTGACAGCGGAAGGCGCTGTTCGAAGAAAACGTTTTGATGACGGGTGGTCAAACCCCATCAGAATTTTAGGTGTACTCATCTTGAACTATACACAAATAGAATTATACACCAGCAAGACGTCCTTTTTCTGTACCAGCCTTTTTTACACCTGGCTACCTTGTTATCATGTTGTAAAGATGGAGGAGATTGGGCGCATGGCATGGGCAAAAAATTTGACGGTCAAAAAATGAGGGTATTGGACTCCTATAACTAGGGCTGCCATACGTTCCGGTTTGACCGGGACAGTCCCGGTATTTTGCTCTTGCCCCGGTGTCCCGGCCGGTTTTCCTGATGTCCCGGTCAGTTTTTAAATTACGTCGTATGTTATTAAATAATGAACTAAACCTGTAGTTTAACAAGTTTGCTGCGGCAAACGAAGAAAGAAGAAAAAAATCTTGTATAATGTATGTACTTTTGTTTTTAAGTTGTATTTCATTCGCATAAAATACATTTGTATTTTTCATTGAAGTAAAATAAATTAATTGTAAGTTTTGTTTTATGTAATGAATTATCATCCAAATTTACCATGGTCAAAATTGCATTGTCACAACACAAAAAATAAAAATAATTTTTTTCTCAAATCGTTAAAATTCACAATTTTGCTCTAAAACTTATATAAATTATTACCAGATTATAGTTTTGTTCAAAAGTAAATTTTACCTGAGTATATATACCTAAAACTTATTAGTTTGACTCAATAATCTGGACACAAAATAGGTCTGCTTGAAGTTAATTTTTACTGCAAAAATCAACTAGAATTAACACTTTTCCTCCAAAATTTCCAAAAATTTCCGGGGTAGGACCCCCGGACCCCCCTCCCATTCGGGGAATTCCATGCCCCCCAAACCCCCCGGTGGAGCATCCTTGGTTAGTTGTTCCGGTTTGACCGCTTGAAAATATGGCAGGCCTACCTATAACCCATGGTTAAATTTTCGAAAAATCTAACACGTGCAAGTGATTATCATCTTAATTTAATTAAGACTAATGTACGTCGAGGCCCCAACAGATAATTTCAAAGAAGAAAAATTAATTATTCATAATAACTTGTTTAAAGATTAGTTGGAGTCCAAAAAACCGTTATATGTAGTTAAAGACAAATAAATTTATTTTAGAATTTTTATACAAATTATAATTATTTTTCGTTAAACAACTTTTAAATGCCACTTGTGTTTAGCACGGAAAGCTTTTGAGAAAACAATTTAATAATTTGGGATGATTTGGGTTGATTTTAGCTTAATAATTATTCTGTATTTTACACAACTGTGTTAAACGCATTGAAATGTGCATTCAAAATATATTTAAAATACTCTTATCATATTTTACAATGTCAACTACAACAACTACCTAATTACGTTCATCTCATTAGTTCTCCGTCAGCAAACCTGTTCACGACACGATCCACCAGCTTCCTGAGTCAAAACCCCCAGCTTAAGAGATTAAGCTTAATCTCACTTGTTGACACAATTCTTGGGATTCCTGAGCCATATTCCTATCTCGCCAAAGCTGTCACGCCTTGTAATAGAGATTATTCGTGACATTAGCTGAATTTCAGCACGTAACGTTGGCTGCACTGACAGAAGCAGGTTGTTCAATGAGTTGACAACGTCCGTCACTCTTATCAGCTGTTAGTCTTGTAAACAGCTGTTCAGATAACAGCGGTACAGCCATCGTTACAGCTGACTGGCCTCATTCGACGCTCCATACATGGGCTGTGGTCCTTGGATGTATATGTCGCTCTAAATGACGTGGCCTACTCCGTCCGTAAAACAATTTCAGTGTTGAGCTTTACAGAAGGCATAAACCAAGTAATTTGAAGTGGTCTGTAGGAGTAAATCGCTGTGAAATGTGAAATTTTCTGTTTTGGGACTCAACATTTAATTTGATCGATTTCTCATCCACTTGAGTCAAATATTATGTCGTTTATATGGACAAGAATATATTTAGGGTAGAATAAAAAATGGTTTAGGTACAGTAGGGCCTAAAGTATGGGATCGAAATTAGAGCATCGTCCATTGCTTGTAATATACCTTAGAGAATTTAGCTTGAACCTGAGTGAACATAACATTTAAATCGAATGACCGCGTCAATTTGATCCGATATAAATCCACGGTAAAAGAGTAGGGTAGAAAATAATTTAAATGGTTTTGTCTATAAATTAGGGCGTAATGTTAGTGCGCATAGCTTTACGCCAATTATGAACGATAACGATAATATGGGAGTGCAATGTTGAAAACGATCGTGTGGACAGATAACTGTGTAGCACAATATTGTATCACCAATGGAACAAAGTCACTCTCAGATAACAATAGTGTCATTCAACGATAGTCTAGAACAACCTCGTTCACGACAATGTTTATTTTATTTTACATAATGGCAATTGTCAATTGTCGCACAACATTTTTGCCGGTTCGGCAGACAAAAGCGGAACAATGGATGCAGCCTTCACAGCATTCACTGCCATTGCCACCTCACTGTAATTACTTCCATCAGGCTATCAGTCTGAGTAATCGTTTGTTATCAGATGTTTAGATCTTTTAGCGAATTTCCCCTATAGGGAAGAAGCTATTACCGTAGGTCTCATGGTAAGACCTAAGCCCGAGACCATGATAACTTTTCGTTTTGGGGCCACCAGAAGCAGAAAACACCATTCGTTCGAATTTTTAAAAATATATATATCTATATATATGTGTGTCTGTAAGCACAATAGCGGCCGTAAAAATGGTCCGATCTTAATGAAATTTGGTACAGACATGTAAAGTGGTAATCCCTCGGATGAGTTCGTAAACCAGCCCGATCGGACCACCGGAAGGGGGGGTAAAGGGGGATAAACTCCCCCAAAAATGGGTTCTTTATAGTGTTTTACATAGGAAAATCAAATTTATCGAATTTTTGTTAGCACTATTGAATTCAGCTCAAAAAAAACAAACAATTTAGTATCATGAATCACCGCTCTATGTCCATTGGTTACCGAGATATTGAAAGTGGTAAACACAGTACGTTGCCCCAATGTTAACCTTATGGGAAATAAGTCAAATTCTATATCTCGCTTATTTCTCAACATACCTTGATAAAAATTGGTAAATGGCTTCTTCTAGTTCAGATCTACTAAATATTGAATTAAAACCACCCAGTTTTATACACCTGTAGCGGCAAACCTGCATCCTCATTCCCCATGTTATTCTTATGGGGCTTACCAAAAAATGTAAAATATCGCTATGTTGGATTGAAATATGTTGTTTTGCATTTGAAATTCGCTGAGTGTGCAGGTCTGCTGCAACGGGGGTATATAATATGTCAACAGGACCTGTATCAAAATGTTATAGAGGAACGGAAGATAAGAAAGACAAACGAATCTTGCACTTTGATTAGAGTGCAGCCCTGATGTTCTATCCTGCTCTACGACAAACTGGTTGCATTTAACTCGGTGTCTGCTTATGAGCAACTTCATACTTAGAAACAGGTTTACAGTCCGCGTAAAATATCGTGGCCCACGATGCCCGTAAGCTCAAAGATAAAACTTTGTCTCATCGGCGAACCGGACCAACATAATTGCCTCGACCTGTACATGTAGCGTAGGCAGGCTGAGTTTTTGTCCCACCCGTGGAACACGAAGATGGATCGACTCCGGGAGTGGGTGGGGCAGAAATATCCAGCGCCAGGAGAGTTCTGGAAGATTCCACCCTCCCCCTTCTGGTGATAAGCGGCCCTTCCGTTTCCAGCCTCCGTCCCAGCCCCGACACGGCGTCGGCCTGACTCACCTCAAATTATTATTACATCATCTGATGCAATCTTTACAATTCTTTTACCACTATCCTATACTCTTATACGAGCAATGTTATCTTGCGTTCTTGCTTGCTTGCTTACTTGCTTATTGCTTGCATGTTTGCACAACGATCTCAAAAACGGCTCCGAGGATTTCCTTCAAAGTCTGTAAATAAGTAATTTATGACTCAAAAACGTCTTTTATGCAGATTACTAGGCCAGAGAAAATCTAATAACGTAATAAATCAAATTTTAAAGTTGTCAAATTTTAACATTGATTGCCGTGATAAGAACGAAAATAAACAAGGAAAGTGTAAACAAATGAAGTATGTAATCATAACAGCTGCTGTTTGGAATCTACAGCCATTAAGGGAAAATACAGCAAGTGGGATGAACAGTCCATGGAGCAATAAAAAAGGTTTCTATTTATCAATTTTATGACATTGAAATATTTTTTATAGTAACTGGTAAATATGAAATAACACCGAGCAAGGCTCGGTCCACCAGGTACGAGAAAAATTAATAAATATTTTAACTAAGCTTAGAGAAATACATGTTAAAGACATGTATAACTTAGCACTTCAAGAAAGGTAATCAAGAGCTGTAAGAGTAGGGAATATTTCAAGTTAATTTTTAGTATTATTTATTTTTCTGGGGTTTAGCTTAGCAGCTAGGTAAGTAAGAAATAGAAGCATATAATAGTAGTAGTGTGTTCTTGCTGACAGAATGATATTTATGGACAAGAAAGAAAACCAGTTTTTTTATTCAGTGGGCCAAATATGTAATTAGTACTTAAAGTGATGTGCACATTCACATTTCTTATCAAAGCATTTTCACGCTCCTTCCGATCAGTTCGAGGTTCGTCAAAATGTTCGATCGTGCGCCGACATGTTCCACAACTTGCTTGCATGTTCGCACGTTCGGTTAGAGGGTGTTTGCCTGTATTGTTGATTTAATTTGCTACGTTTGTCGTTGAAGGCTTATGAAACCTTCATTTTTGTAAAGAGTGGTTTAGAAAGTGATTTAGGCAACAGTGGTTCAACTACGGTATTTAAAAAATATATTTTTCTTTAGATTATTTACCAAGTTGTGTTCTACGAAATATACACCCATGGTGTAAGAAAAAAGTCTTTACACCATGATATACACCACAGTCATCTAAAGCATTAAACCCAAATTTGTGCGATGTGCAATCGTAAGTTAATACAAAATTTAGACAAGTCTCCAAATTTAGTTTTGAGGGAATCCATTTAATGTTTAAATACCCAAGAGCGGAACTGTACTGGTAGGGTTACAAAATTATCTACGGAACAAAAAATCCATTGAAATGGACCCTGATAAATTTTGAATGACATTTCAGGTTTATCTCGTTTTTTGTTGTAATTTTTTTGCCCAAGGCCGTCTGAAGGAATATAGTTATTTCTTTATCTTATCTGTATTAATGTTTGGAGTGATATAGAATCACCAAGGTGTTTATTGTCTAATAATATTTGCTTGAAGAAACATTTATTCATCTCAGTAGAAGTCTACAAACTCAAACCACGTGATGTTTTTGTAAAAAAAATTGTTTGTGTCCAGTTCAGTTTGTCATTGTTTCGTACAGTGCGTGATCAATATTTCAGTAATATACTGAATTGCAAGTATAAATCTGAAAATTAATTGCAAAACATGCAAAAAAAAAATATTCGATTATTTGGAAAATTTGTTCCAATTTCATTTTCCATTTTGGATTACAACTTCGTTTCAAATGGAATCCATCGACAACGATGTTATTGGTGAACTGTTTATCTCTCCCAACATCTTTTTTCAGCGTTAAACCACTTGAAGTAACATTGTTTTCCTTAAAGAACAATCTCGGTTATCCCAGGAAAAACAAAGTACCACAGCATAGAAGTAAATTACAATAAAAAAGATTGTTTACGTAACAATAAAACTTATTATTCATTTAACTGCACATTCAATTCAGTTAACATTTAACACAATCGGGTTATCCTGTTGTCAAAAGCAACTTTTTATCCCTCACTACATAAACTAAACAATAATCCGACACAAGATAACGTTCTTAGAAATCAAAACTACAAAGCTACAAAGGACAAGGTGAAATAAAAGACGGACTAGAAGCTGTTATTTTGCAGAACTCGGCAGAGGAGGGGGCTCCAGCCCCACGCGACTACCTGCTTCTCCCATAAGACCAATGTTAATTTTTAAATTCGGTACAGCCTCAACCGCTCAACCAAAATCGTTAGTTTTAGCTCATTTGAAAGAATAAAAAATTATGTAGCGACCTCAGTGAGCAGAATTTCGATATAGTTTTTTGGTTAGTATTGAAAAATTGTAAAAAATAGATTTTCGGAATTGTTTATAAATTATTCTAAATGTGATATCGAAAATCTGCTCACTGAAGTCGCTAGATAATTTTTTGTTCTTTCAAATGAGCTAAAAGTTAACGATTTTGGTTGATCGGTTGAGGCTGTACCGAATTTGAAAGTTATCATTGGCCTTATGGGAGGAGCAGGTAGAAACGCGATATTTTTCGTGACTGGAGCCCCTTCTCCTATCTAGCAATTCCAGTGAGCAGAATCTTGATATTTGGTTTGATTACAAAAAATCGCAATTACAAAAAATGCTGATCGAGATCTAACAATCCTCACTGGAATCGATAGATACATTTTTGCCTTTTCTAAAGAGCTATGAACCAAAGACTTTTGTTGAGCGGTTGAGGAGGATTTACTGAATTTAAAAGTATTGGCCTTCTTAAGCATTGGCCTACTTAAACCTCTTAAGAATTTTATCAATTTCCTTTTCTGCTATTAGATAATTCTATTTTTTAAACGTTCATCTTATTGTTCCAACTAATACAGAATAAAACCCTTTTCATTGAACCATAAATACGAATGTTATTTATTTATTTTGTTAAGTTTAGCAAAGAAAAAAGGTAATCATATCAACAACTTGCGAACCAGAGATCTGAGCTGTTGACACCTGCACAGTGCTGCCACCTGGTAGCGATCAGTTGGACGTGGTTCCAGCATTCTCCGCTGCACGGACCGAGCGCTGCAGTCGCCGAATCTGTCTAGACACCACCACCGCGCTCGCTGCTGGGGTATTGTTGCATTGTTGCAGTAGTCGTGCGTATACGCTCTTCAAATTTGTTTTCTGTCATTATTTTATGATGTGATTTGAGACAATCCAGGGCTGATTGAATGCAAAACAAAACAGCAATATTTTAATTTTTAATCCATAACTGAATACAATGTGGAAAGTGGAAAGCACGGTTGATGAAAACTTTGCTCTTTGTTCTGAAGGTATTTGCAAATTATTTGCCTGTTCTAAAGTACTCTTACTTTGGCGGACATAACGCCATCGGAATTTGATTGCAAGAGAACAAACTCTCAAGATTTCAGATATTTTATATACTAAGGATTTCTTTGAACTCTTAAGATTTGGTGGTACTGTACTATGATAGCGCTGATTTATGATTCACTATATTTAATCTACATAATTCAACACTCTCCATAGAGTTTCACGTACACATTTACCTCGAATTTCAAGAACGACAATAATACGTGGACATGGACCCAATAATTTAATAATTGGGTACACCCAGCACAGCCTATACGCAGGGTATACGTACTTTTCGTGGTCCAATGACTATTTAGGTTATAATAAAATTATTTGTTACGTCTTATACTACATGAAAATATGGACAAAACAAGCTTACACTTTTTTACGTCCTTTCTCCCATATTGAACTCACTTATTGATATAATACTGTAACCGATATTCACTGATTCCACTGTTAGACAGTAAAACCTCACTACCCAACTATTTGTGGTCTCGGAGGTTGTCGAGTCGGGGTTAGTAGTGTTATACAGAACATTGGAATTGTTATTGGGTTTTTATAAGAATATATTATAAAAACAAAACAGTCTAGAGTTTAAATTTTAAATTTATTACTTACATGCGTATCGCCACATACTGAGCAATCGATCTCTAGAGAAATGGCAAATGTTCAACAGTTAAAACTAGAAATGTTCTGAAATATTACAAATATACCCTGTAGCTTTTCGACTGTCGGGTTATTGAGTATCGAGTTAGTGAGGTTTTGCTGTAATAATAATAATAAATCTTTATTACAGGAGACAATGTACATTGTATTGCAGGCGTCATCAATTATACTTTCTACATTATTACTAAATAAATGACAAAACAGTCCACTTTTTGAGATGAACATCACTGCCACAATTTTTATCGCGATTATACCTAAAATTTAGTTTTCCCAGCGGCTTATCATGAACTCGTCAACTGAGTACAGGCTTTGGACACCAAGAGGCGTTTAAGTCGAGACTTAAATTGATTTTTGCTTTCAGATTGTTTGACACCTCCAGGGAGTTTATTTAGGAACTTGATACCAATCTGAGAAGGTAAATTCTCGAACATCTGTGATCTGTGCTGTTATGATCGGTATTCGTTCCTGCCTCTGGTATTGTGGTAATGAACTTCACTACCTTGTAAAAGTGAACATTTGTATTTGCAGTACAAAGCCACTTCAAAAATATACAAGGAGGGCAATGTCAGCAGTTCAAGTTCCCTGAAGGCGTCCTTGCATGAATCTCTAGGCTGCAATTTGCAAATTATTCTTACTGCCTTTTTCTGCAGCTTGAATACGCGTTCCAGCCTGAACTTTGCACAGCCACCCCATACTCTTATTCCGTAAGAGAGCCAAAGTAGGCCATTAGGCCAAAATATACTTATAAATTAGGCCAAAGTAGGCCATTGTAAGTACACCATTTGAGCAGAATTTTGCAAGGTTGTGTAGAGCAAAAATAACGTATTAACGTATGTACTGTACACAACGTATATAACAAAACTATGCACTTCTTCAAACAAGACTATCATTTCCATTCCATTCTATTAAAATTCTGGGTTCCAAATTACTTTTCAATCAATAAGTGTTAATCCCACCACTACACAACACCGGCCCGAGTCCGACTCGTGATATCGTACGTGTCAACAACCTGGCTAGTCCGCACGTAATACCATTCATATTATAGCTAAAGCAAAATTTATTTATTATTAATTTATTGCGTTAGCTGTAAAATCAATGGTAACACATAAGACTACGAGTATTAGACTCGGGTTAATTCTATTGCATACCGACAGTCTGTGTCAAATTATTTGTCTCGCCAACGTTTAATTGATTTCATGGAAATGTTTACTTGGTACAAGAATGTTCACAGATGTGTCTCTCAGAGTCGAGTTTTCCTCGGCAGATTGGCTTGATTAGAGCCAATCATGATGCTGCATGTTGTTTTACAAGTAGCACCACGTAACGTGACCAAGGCAGCTATGTTGTTACAATGTAATCAGCCAAGGTGCGACTCGTCTCTATTCAAAGTTCAGCCCTTTCCAAGTCCATATCCTCAGTCCAGACCGCAAAATCATTCACCAAGACCATCAAACCAGGGGACAAGGGGCTGTTTCAAAACGACGTTGGCGAATTAATAATATTGACTTTGTATTTTGTAATAATAAGAATCCAGTTTTTTGCAATAACCAGTTCGATAGTGAGCGGCCGTCCGGAATTAAAGATCAAATTCAATGTTTTATGTAATGTATTCAGTGTTTTTCATTGTCTGTTTTATGTATGAACTATATATATTTTAGCAGCACGACGAACTTCATTAGAATGTAGTGAAATCACAGAAATTTTGACCAGGTTTGAAAATGGCCCTTTGTGGTTGAAACTGAGTAACCTATAGAGGATTACTTTTTGAATCGTTGACGGAATAAGGTTAGTAACCAATAATATTAACTAAGATTCCGTTTCAAAACCGTAAAGATACAATGGAGATGGATTGTAACTAGTAATTAGTGATTAGTAGCTAATAATTATGATTCCCGTTTAGAAACAGTCCCCAGGCCAAATAATTCACTAATCATCATTTACTGACACAAGAAAAAATCAAATCACAGTTCTACAACACTTTTGATCCCAGCAAACATTTTATGTACCCGATCCCTGTGGGAAGGCCCGGTTGCAATCGGGGAACAAATTAAATGTAATCAATACTACAGAGGAGCCTGGAGACGGGGCATGCAGACATGCACACGGCACTGTATCAAATAGCGGCTGCTTCTACTCGTCCTCTAGCCGGCGGACCGTGCAGTCCACTAGTCCACTGGTCCGGCGGACTAGTCCACTGGTCCGGTTTCAATATGGATCTGGCTTTATTTTATTTTCTATCCAGTAGAGAGCTGAGAAGGATTCGCGTTTCCTCGTATTTTTTACCGCATGTGCGAGTCAAATAAAGGGGTCCCCGGTAAAACGTTCCAAGCGACAAAATTTCAAATCGGAGATATTCAGTGAAAAAGGTTTTCTAGGACATGAGCTACACCGTGGTATATTTTGTTTTGAAGATATTTGAATGTTTGTTTTGAAGTTGGTAACCCTAGTTTCGTCTGTCAAAGTTTGCGTGCTTTGCGGAGCTGCACTGACTTTTTGGGGAATACGTGATCTATGGTTCTATTTGCCGAATGATGGAATCCTTGCCGATCGTTGCGCTGTCACCCAAGGACCAAAATCGCGTAAATAAAAATAAAAGATATGAAGTAAATATTGGAAAGTGGAAGGATGAGACCAGGACTGAAGATAGAAGGTTGGATTACCCTGTATTTAAAAAACTAAGAAGCCACAAATGAAGAACTATATATAGTTCTTCATCTGTGAAGAAGCCAAGGCCTGCAAATTGCCCCCAAAAGAAGTGGGTAGAATAACGTTTTAAGCACCCCATGTGGATAACTTTGAGCAAAATGACTTATCACGTTTTAGTAACAACACTACGTTTTTGTACTTTTACATCAATAAAATTGTTTTATACTCAGTTTATTTTTGTTTCTGTTGGTATTCCTACACTCTCTAATGTTTTCTTCCAAAGTAGGAGAGCAGTCCGTCAGAGAACGTTTCAAGCGCCAGTCATTTAGAACGTTATAACCCCTAAAAAAAAAACACGTAAAATGTTTTAAAATGTTTAATGGCAAGTACAAATTCAAAATAAGGTTTTATGATGATGTTATAAATGGGGTGTTAAAAAATTATAAATGATTATAAGTTCTATCCTAAAAAACCATAAATTTTAGAATTCAACTTTCAACACTTGATTACTCGAAACTAGGTTTTTGTCGTTTAGAACGATTTACGGGGGACCCCCTCAAATAACGTAGCATTGGTGTTGTGGGCGGGCTGGACCACCTTATTTGAAATGGACTGTAAATGTGTGGTCTGTTACCGATAAGCTATACAGAAGCAGTAATGTTTTGATTTTTTGATGGACAATTAAATTAAAGGCAGTGTAGACTGTGTAGAGTACAGGAGAACTTTAGTGCAGCTTTGTGAACACAAACCGAAACCGATGGCAAGGAGGATGGCTTCGACAAACTCTGAATAAACGCTCTGTCCTCTGTATATAATATATTCACATGATTGGACACAGTATTAGAGCTTCAATCTAGATGTACCTTCCTAGGTGAGGAGGAAATATTTATCACAATCAGCTTAAACTACTTCCCAAATGTTTATATGAGAATTTAGGCTCGATTGAGACCATGATGCCAGTCTACGTTTTTTAAGGAAAAAGCTGATATGCACTGTAAAAAATTGCCCTGAAATGTTCTGCATTCAATCACAAACATTCGTTGTTGTTTTAGGGTAGGAACAAGATAAAGACAGGGGAAGCCACATATGTTTATTTTGCACCACCGAACCACTTAAATGTCACAAAAAGGGCCCAATAGACACTGTCACACATGCTTTCTCCCCTTGCCAAAATTGCTGCAAGATTGCAAATCCACTCAAATATGAAGAAGTCCAGACTGATAATGAGTGCAATCTGCTATTTTTACAAGAAATCTGACATGAGTTTTGTCCAGAGAGTTCTTCAACGATGAGGGGCTTCTTCAACGAAAGGAGAGCCTCGCAGCGGCGCGGTGTGTCTGTAGTCTGTAGTAGTCTAGCCTCGCAGCGGCGCGGTGTGTCTGTAGTCTGTAGTTGTCTGGCCTCGCAGCGGCGTGGTGTGTCTGTAGTCTGTAGTAGTCTGGCCTCGCAGCGGCGTGGTGTGTCTGTAGTCTGTAGTAGTCCGGCCTCGCAGCGGCGTGGTGTGTCTGTAGTCTGTAGTAGTCTAGCCTCGCAGCGGCGTGGTGTGTCTGTAGTCTGTAGTAGTCTGGCCTCGCAGCGGCGTGGTGTGTCTGTAGTCTGTAGTAGTCTAGCCTCGCAGCGGCGTGGTGTGTCTGTAGTCTGTAGTAGTCTAGCCTCGCAGCGGCGTGGTGTGTCTGTAGTCTGTAGTAGTCTAGCCTCGCAGCGGCGTGGTGTGTCTGTAGTCTGTAGTAGTCTAGCCTCGCAGCGGCGTGGTGTGTCTGTAGCCTGTAGTAGTCTAGCCTCGCAGCGGCGTGGTGTGTCTGTAGTCTGTAGTAGTCTAGCCTCGCAGCGGCGTGGTGTGTCTGTAGCCTGTAGTAGTCTGGCCTCGCAGCGGCGTGGTGTGTCTGTAGTCTGTAGTAGTCTAGCCTCGCAGCGGCGTGGTGTGTCTGTAGTCTGTAGTAGTCTAGCCTCGCAGCGGCGTGGTGTGTCTGTAGTCTGTAGTAGTCTAGCCTCGCAGCGGCGTGGTGTGTCTGTAGTCTGTAGTAGTCTAGCCTCGCAGCGGCGTGGTGTGTCTGTAGTCTGTAGTAGTCTAGCCTCGCAGCGGCGGGGTGTGTCTGTAGCCTGTAGTAGTCTAGCCTCGCAGCGGCGGGGTGTGTCTGTAGTCTGTAGTAGTCTGACCTCGCAGCGGCGGGGTGTGTCTGTAGTCTGTAGTAGTCTGGCCTCGCAGCGGCGTGGTGTGTCTGCAGTCTGTAGTAGTCTAGCCTCGCAGCGGCGCGGTGTGTCTGTAGCCTGTAGTAGTCTGGCCTCGCAGCGGCGTGGTGTGTCTGTAGTCTGTAGTAGTCTGGCCTCGCAGCGGCGCGGTGTGTCTGTAGCCTGTAGTAGTCTGGCCTCGCAGCGGCGTGGTGTGTCTGTAGTCTGTAGTAGTCTGGCCTCGCAGCGGCGCGGTGTGTCTGTAGCCTGTAGTAGTCTGGCCTCGCAGCGGCGTGGTGTGTCTGTAGCCTGTAGTAGTCTGGCCTCGCAGCGGCGTGGTGTGTCTGTAGTCTGTAGTAGTCTGGCCTCGCAGCGGCGTGGTGTGTCTGTAGCCTGTAGTAGTCTAGCCTCGCAGCGGCGTGGTGTGTCTGTAGTCTGTAGTAGTCTGGCCTCGCAGCGGCGTGGTGTGTCTGTAGCCTGTAGTAGTCTGGCCTCGCAGCGGCGCGGTGTGTCTGTAGCCTGTAGTAGTCTGGCCTCGCAGGGGCGTGGTGTGTCTGTAGTCTGTAGTAGTCTGGCCTCGCAGCGGCGCGGTGTGTCTGTAGCCTGTAGTAGTCTGGCCTCGCAGCGGCGTGGTGTGTCTGTAGTCTGTAGTGGTCTGGCCTCGCAGCGGCGCGGTGTGTCTGTAGTCTGTAGTAGTCTGGCCTCGCAGCGGCGCGGTGTGTCTGTAGTCTGTAGTAGTCTGGCCTCGCAGCGGCGTGGTGTGTCTGTAGCCTGTAGTAGTCTGGCCTCGCAGCGGCGCGGTGTGTCTGTAGTCTGTAGTAGTCTAGCCTCGCAGCGGCGCGGTGTGTCTGTAGTCTGTAGTAGTCTGGCCTCGCAGCGGCGTGGTGTGTCTGTAGCCTGTAGTAGTCTAGCCTCGCAGCGGCGCGGTGTGTCTGTAGTCTGTAGTAGTCTAGCCTCGCAGCGGCGCGGTGTGTCTGTAGTCTGTAGTAGTCTGGCCTCGCAGCGGCGCGGTGTGTCTGTAGTCTGTAGTAGTCTGGCCTCGCAGCGGCGCGGTGTGTCTGTAGTCTGTAGTAGTCTGGCCTCGCAGCGGCGTGGTGTGTCTGTAGCCTGTAGTAGTCTGGCCTCGCAGCGGCGCGGTGTGTTTGTAGTCTGTAGTAGTCTGGCCTCGCAGCGGCGCGGTGTGTCTGTAGTCTGTAGTAGTCTGACCTCGCAGCGGCGGGGTGTGTCTGTAGTCTGTAGTAGTCTGACCTCGCAGCGGCGGGGTGTGTCTGTAGTCTGTAGTAGTCTGGCCTCGCAGCGGCGTGGTGTGTCTGTAGTCTGTAGTAGTCTAGCCTCGCAGCGGCGTGGTGTGTCTGTAGTCTGTAGTAGTCTAGCCTCGCAGCGGCGCGGTGTGTCTGTAGTCTGTAGTAGTCTGGCCTCGCAGCGGCGCGGTGTGTCTGTAGTCTGTAGTAGTCTGGCCTCGCAGCGGCGCGGTGTGTCTGTAGTCTGTAGTAGTCTGGCCTCGCAGCGGCGCGGTGTGTCTGTAGTCTGTAGTAGTCTGGCCTCGCAGCGGCGTGGTGTGTCTGTAGTCTGTAGTAGTCTGGCCTCGCAGAGGCGTGGTGTGTCTGTAGTCTGTAGTAGTCTAGCCTCGCAGCGGCGCGGTGTGTCTGTAGTCTGTAGTAGTCTGGCCTCGCAGCGGCGCGGTGTGTCTGTAGTCTGTAGTAGTCCAGCCTCGCGGCGGCGTGGTGTGTCTGTAGTCTGTAGTAGTCTGGCCTCGCAGCGGCGCGGTGTGTCTGTAGTCTGTAGTAGTCCAGCCTCGCGGCGGCGTGGTGTGTCTGTAGTCTGTAGTAGTCTGGCCTCGCAGCGGCGCGGTGTGTCTGTAGTAGTCTGGCCTCGCAGCGGCGCGGTGTGTCTGTAGTCTGTAGTAGTCTGGCCTCGCAGCGGCGCGGTGTGTCTGTAGTCTGAAGTAGTCTGGCCTCGCAGCGGCGCGGTGTGTCTGTAGTAGTCTGGCCTCGCAGCGGCGCGGTGTGTCTGTAGTCTGTAGTAGTCTGGCCTCGCAGCGGCGCGGTGTGTCTGTAGTCTGTAGTAGTCTGGCCTCGCAGCGGCGCGGTGTGTCTGTAGTCTGTAGTAGTCTAGCCTCGCAGCGGCGCGGTGTGTCTGTAGTAGTCTGGCCTCGCAGCGGCGCGGTGTGTCTGTAGTCTGTAGTAGTCTGGCCTCGCAGCGGCGCGGTGTGTCTGTAGTCTGTAGTAGTCTGGCCTCGCAGCGGCGCGGTGTGTCTGTAGTAGTCTGGCCTCGCAACGGCGCGGTGTGTCTGTAGGCTGTAGTAGTCTGGCCTCGCAGCGGCGCGGTGTGTCTGTAGTAGTCTGGCCTCGCAGCGGCGCGGTGTGTCTGTAGTCTGTAGTAGTCTGGCCTCGCAGCGGCGCGGTGTGTCTGTAGTCTGTAGTAGTCTGGCCTCGCAGCGGCGCGGTGTGTCTGTAGTCTGTAGTTGTCTGGCCTCGCAGCGGCGCGGTGTGTCTGTAGTAGTCTGGCCTCGCAGCGGCGCGGTGTGTCTGTAGTCTGTAGTTGTCTGGCCTCACAGCGGCGCGGTGTGTCTGTAGTAGTCTGGCCTCGCAGCGGCGCGGTGTGTCTGTAGTCTGTAGTTGTCTGGCCTCGCAGCGGCGCGGTGTGTCTGTAGTAGTCTGGCCTCGCAGCGGCGCGGTGTGTCTGTAGTCTGTAGTTGTCTGGCCTCGCAGCGGCGCGGTGTGTCTGTAGTAGTCTGGCCTCGCAGCGGCGCGGTGTGTCTGTAGTCTGTAGTAGTCTGGCCTCGCAGCGGCGCGGTGTGTCTGTAGTAGTCTGGCCTCGCAACGGCGCGGTGTGTCTGTAGGCTGTAGTAGTCTGGCCTCGCAGCGGCGCGGTGTGTCTGTAGTAGTCTGGCCTCGCAGCGGCGCGGTGTGTCTGTAGTCTGTAGTAGTCTGGCCTCGCAGCGGCGCGGTGTGTCTGTAGTCTGTAGTAGTCTGGCCTCGCAGCGGCGCGGTGTGTCTGTAGTCTGTAGTTGTCTGGCCTCGCAGCGGCGCGGTGTGTCTGTAGTAGTCTGGCCTCGCAGCGGCGCGGTGTGTCTGTAGTCTGTAGTTGTCTGGCCTCGCAGCGGCGCGGTGTGTCTGTAGTAGTCTGGCCTCGCAGCGGCGTGGTGTGTCTGCAGTCTGTAGTAGTCTGGCTTCGCGGCGGCGTGGTGTGTCTGTAGTCTGTAGTAGTCGCGGAACAGGGTCACCGCCGCAGCTGTCGGTGTTGCGGTCGCTTGTGCAACAGACATGTATCATAGGAGCTGTCAGTGTCTCGGTGTGGGTATCGCTTACCAGAGTCGCAGCCGTCCGACACCGAGTTATCTGATATTGTGGGCTGCGCATGTGATAATGGATCGTTTGGGTTTCTGGTTTCAGGTTATGTTTTAGTGTAATCGCAATAGAGAATTATTTTACGGATGTAAAAATTACTGGGATGGATCAAGAAAAACGTTGTAGACCTTTTCCTAAAGAGTAAAAAACACATCACGTGAAACGTTCAAGGTTGAATCAGAATGGACCGGTAGTTAAGGGAATTTCAGATCATTATACGTTTACCTGCTTTACACTTTAAGAGAGTAGACTAGTCGTTATTCAATATATGAGTTATTTGGAGATGGAGAACAAGTTCAGTAGATGACTGAGAGTTCATCTACTGACCGTGTATTGTAAATTTACTCTAAATGTCCAATTCTTGTACAAGCTGAATAACCACACTGCTCTGCAAAGCGCAAAGCACCTTTGATGTATACAGTATCTGCACAATAGGAAAATTTAAGTGGATTTTTTATTCCTGAACCCCTGTATATCATCTTTAACTATAACTAAACCTTTCCACAGAGAATGTCATGATATCCTTAACCTAACCTTAACTTCATATATCTAGACACTTTAGAAACTTTCCAAATTTATTAGCGGGGGGGGGGGAGCGGATCACGTAGCTGTATGCAGACGCCTCCTCTAGATAACATTTCTATAGTTTTATGTTATTTAATGTTATATTTTGATTTGGATTTTGCGGACATTTGCCACCACTCATTAGTAAAAAACAAGTTTCACCACGTTTCGGGGTCTGGAATTTGATCCCGTCTTCAGGTGGAACAAAACCTATAACATAACAAGATTAGTAACACATAGCCAGGATAACCTGAAAAAACAGTTAAAACAGAGAACTGTAAAAGCAGTCACAAAAACACTAGAAAAGAAAACCAAGAACACAGAATAACACAGAAATCACAAGTATCAAGAAACACCAGTCAGGAGAGAGCACGTCCACACCCATATAAACAATATAAAATCACCATCACCAACAATGAATTTCAATCTATAGTTTTAGTGAAATGACATGGCCAAGGCGTCCGAACGTCTAATGCTAAATTTAACCCTAGGCTTGCGAGATTTGAATCACCAGGACCACGTGATTTGACTCGGCCTATACACGCTGCAGCGGGATGCACTCTGCACTGTCGCGGCAAGATGGCGGCTCGGCTGAGGCTGCGATGCACGGCGATCACCGGCGGCGCGGTTGTAGTCAGAGTCAAAGACGAGACCCAAACCGTTCATAAGACTAATGTTAATTTTAGCAAGGTGGGCTGGGTCATGTCAATTGACTCGTACTGTAGTGGACCATCAAGTTGGCAGCGGAGGAGGTGAAGGAAAGCGACCCTGGTTCTGCGTTCAGGAGAGGAATGTCAGATTCTGGTGGCTCCTGAGGATATTGCATGCTAGAGGCTAAAGCAGGGTTTCCAGAACCAAAGTGAAGGATGGATAACCAAAGGTAAGGATCTTAATCGAGACCTTACCGCGAGAATTGAAAGAAGAAGATAGTTTGTCAAAGCAATTTGATTCGAGGCAAAACTTCCTCCTGTAAGATCGGACTTTCAGTTACAGATGATCAGTCAGCAGAACGCCAAAAACAACTCCCCCAAGAGTCCATAAAAATAAAATTTCCAAAAAATTACGCATCTCGATTTTTTAAGCTTGGAGGACTTCAGTTAACCCTGCTACTGGGGTTTGTACAAAAACAACTCTTCCAAGAGTCCTTAAAAATAAAATTTAAAAAAATTACGCATTTTAATTTTGCAAGATTGGAGGACATTAATAAACCCTGTTAATCATTCTTAATCAATGATGGGGCCAGTAGGATTTTGGAAATGGAGAAATATTGTTAAATTCCAAGACAGAGCAGATAAAACATGGTGACCTATGGGTAATAATCAAGGTGTTTGTTTTTCAAGGTTTCTGGTGGGCCTGAACTCAATCTAAAAAATTGCAATAATCAAACACAGGACCTTTTTTCATCTATACTTTCCCTGTTTTTTATCACACCAGGATTTAGTTTCACTCAGACTTATTTTCCCTTTTTCCTCTCTTTCACATGTCTTTCTCTTCCCTTAGGTCAGGTTGTGCACAGGACCTCCACGAATAGGGTGAAAAATCTCAGCCATTAAGTGGAAGAGGCGGCTCCGCGGCGTCTTCTCGATTACACGTTGCAGGATGCAGGATGCAGGATGCACTCTGCACTCTGCAGTCTGCAGTGTCGCGGCATTAATATGCAGCAAGATGGCGGCGCAGCGATCACAGAGGCGGCGGTAATTATCCAGATGGCTGCGGTGGAGGTGGAGGTGGAGAGGTGAGGGGTGAAGGTTAAGCCCTCGGTATGAGGAATGTGAGAGGTGGCTCCCGGGGCTGCTGCGGCTGCGGCTGCGGCTGCGGCTGCATGGACTCTTTACAGGAACAAGACATTAAAATGTCTTGTTCCTGTAAAGAGATAAATCTTGTGAACTCTTCTCCTGATTGAGCAATCACTTCTCTTAGACGTAAAGACTTCGTCTCTTAAGGTCTAATACAGTAGATTGATTTCTTAGGGAGAGAGCTTCTATTTGGTCAGATCGTGTTTATACAATTTCAGGTGGTCGATCAGTGGAGTGCTAGAACACATTTTCCACATTGCCACGGCTGGACTCTGGACTCTTTACAGGAAAAAAGACAAAGTCATTACGTATAAGAGAAGTGATTTCTTACTAAGCAGAGAGGAGTTCATAAGATCAAAGACAAATTCTGCAGGACTAAAATATGTGATGGAGAGAGCTTCTCTTTTGTAAGATAGTGTTTATACAATTACAGGTGGTCAATCAGTGGAATGCAAAAACAAATTTTCTACAGAGTGTTGTATGCCACAGCCAAGTGTTCGGCCAAGATTAAACTTTTTGAAGATTCATAAAAATATATATTATTATAAAGTTTGAGGGATAGTAAAACTTTTATTTGATAGAACGTGTCCTCAAGCGAAAGGACAAGCAAAAACTCCGCTCCTGGGATTCTTGGATCCAAGAAAATGATAGCGGATTCCAAGAAATGTCTTATGCTAGAAGTGGAAGATATTTTGGTATTATAGGGGATTTTTGTTGTTGACATGTTTGGTAGACTCATTATTTGGGTCCAAATCCTTATCCTCCATATTTAAATGTCAACGCCTCCCTTTGCAGTAATGTTAGGGGAATTCATGAGCTGGGGCTGATGGCTAATAAAGATATATAACTGGTAACAAATGGTGTCCACCAGGAGTCTATTTGTTTTATCACTTTTTACTGGGAGAAACTCGTTGATTCTAACTGTATGCAGAATTTAATTGCTTGATTATAAATGCTATAAATAGTAGCAAAACTACTCTAACTTTTTATTGCATCTAAATAATGGCAACACAATTATTTTGGCAATAATTTTCTGAGAGTCATTAGTTCAAAAAATACCATAACGTTTAGAGTGTTGTGTTCAGGATACGTCTGTCAACTATGAAAAGTGTTTTTGTAAATTCAAAACAGTGCATAATAGAGACAATAAACTTATATCTATAACTGTTGCAAAAACAAACACCTTTTGACAATTAAAATCTTCAAGAATCATCTCTTTCCTATCTAAAACGGAAAAACTACAAACGTTTGACGAAGCACGAACAACTTGTTGCAATCCAGACCACAGGCAGACTCCTTTCCTTACAAGTCCAAAGGTCAGGACCCAAAACATTCCCCGCACTCCAGCAAAGGGCAACGCCTCCACCCCGCCACCCCACCACTTCCTCGAAGGACACATTCCACCGTACCGACTCCAAGGGTCCGAGACCAAGACGTCCGGGCATGACAACAACCGCGGGCACCCTCGCCGGGGGTGGAAGCTGGAAAGTGGACGCTATGTTTTCAGAAAAGAAAGTAGGGATCCATTGTCTGAAACTGCATTCAGTAGGAGCCACCTGCGAAGAGCGGCGTTGCCGGGTGGTGCAGTCTGCGGCCGCGCGGCGTTGCCGGATCGCCTAACGGCACGGCCCTAACTGGTCGCTTACCGCGCTCCTGCTCCTGTCGGCCTGTCGCTGCCGGTAGCCTTTGTTGGCCGGGACCGACTGGCGACTGGAGCTGCGGAGCTGCGGGCTGGGCGGCCGATCTGGAAAGGCGGAGGTTTTGGAGGGAAATCAAGGTGATTTGGAGGGAATTTGGGTGATTTCTTTGTGCCAAGGACGTTTCAGTAAGGTAAAGGATAGAGCCGTACTTCCATGAGGTTGAAATTCCTCAGGAAAAACTAGAATCTAGCAGGCTAGTTTATCACTGAAGAGGGTTCCCTACCTACCCCAAAATATGCCTAAAACACGCTCCGCGCGGTGTCATTTAGCGCCTACAGTTTTCAAAATAAAATTTAATTTAACATAGCATTTCAAAGACAAAGAGATGTGGAATGTTAATTGCTAATCCAAAATCGTTCATGTTAACGTATTCTGAAGATACTTTCCGTAGAAGTTGACCAACTTTAACGCCATGTATCTTTTTAATGAGTAAGCATAAACGATTTCGGAGAAGCAAAAAACATTCTGCAACTCGTTATCTTTACAATGATGTTTCCGAATAAGTTTTAGTTTAAGAATTGGAGACGCTAAATGACACCGCGTTTACCCCTGCACTGGGTTGCGCGGCGAAAAGTGCACAAATTTAACATGGGCTCTTATGGAACCTCAGTTCCAAAAGTCGCCGCTAGTGTCGCAGAAAAACGAAAACTGCCGTTGGGGTAGCCACCGGTAGCCAAACTGTCGGAAGAAATTGGGAATTTAGAGAGAAATCATAGTGATCTCTTTGTGTAAAGGATGTTTCAGTGAGTTAAAGCTTAATTATAAGGTTTATTCCTTATGTTTGAAATTCCACAGGACTGAACGGGAAGCTTGTGTACTAGTGTATCACTGAATCTAGGGGGTGACCCCCCGGTAGCTAAAATGTAAGAAAAAATTGGGATTGAAAGAGAAATCATGGCAATTTCTTTGTGTTAAGGATGTTTCAGTGGGATGAAAGTTTAAGGAATCCCTTAGTTTGAAAGAGAAATCATGACAGTTTCTTTGTGTTAAAGGATGTTTTAGTGGGATAAAAGTTTAAGGAATCCCCTTAGTTTGATATCCCCCGGGACTGGAAGCTGGTATATCACTAGAGACTTGGGGGTGGCCGAATTTGTGTGAAATGCCGGGGGATTTGGAGGGAAATCAAGGTGATTTATTTGTGTTAAGAATGTTTTAGAGAGAGAAAGGTATTCCGTAAGATTGAAATTCCTCAGGCGTATTGGAAGTGTGGAAGCTGGAGTCTTCGAGTGCCGAACTGGCGAGAAATCCTGGTGGGTAATTGCTGGGATATCATGGTAGTTGTTTATTTCAATAGAAAAGGTTTCCTTTGGGACTGAAATTCCTTGCGGGTGTGTTAAAGAAGTAGTCATACAGTAGAGTTGAAGAACGTTTGCTGGACCAATTTAGTTGCCACCTGATTTTGGAATGTGAACCAATGTAGCTGTCTCCCCCCCCCCCCCAAAAAAAAGTTGTTCAACAAGTTTTAGTAAAATGATATCAAAAGTAATGTACAGTACTAACAACAGGAAAAACTATTTTCATAGAGTTGAAGGACGGTTTCTGCACAAAATTAGTTGCTTCCTGATTTTTGGAATACAAACCAATGTAGCTGTCTACCCCCTCTCTAAAAATAAATCTTTCAAAATGTTTTAGATTGAGTGATATCCAAATAAATCTTCTAACATCAGGAAAAATATTTTCATTGACAATTTCGTGAAACAAGTTTCACTTGAAAGATGAGAATGAAATGAAACAAAAAAGCAAACATTTAATAACAAAAAAAGTATTGAAGAGCACCAACCACAGAGATCATAAAAACAATTAGTACGGTATAGAGCGAAACTACACTTTATATGGCTTTTTGGAATTCCTATACTTGCCAGGAATATCACATATACAACTTGTGTAAGATCAACGGAGGTATACTAAATCCAAATCCAGAAATTTTGAAACTTAACCCTGCATCTCTTGCAACACTTGCGAATTATCGATGCAGTTGTTTCTCTTTTTAGCAAATTAATTTACATCTAAAAATTTGCTAGGATCGTTAACCTATATTTAGGAGCAAGGGATCCATTTCGATACTTTTATACTTGTGTGTGAACAAAGATTACTCCTAAATCAAATTAACTCAACGATGGTAGGTAAATAAATATTTTATATCACCAAAATAAAAGTTTTGTAAATGACTAATCGGCAAACGGTTTCTCTGGAAATAATAAGCCACTTTTCCATACATTTGATTCGTTGTTTTGACTGTCTACCGAGCGTTCACTACCTATCCAGCCTAATTCCCAATAACAGTTCCCCCTCCAGTGACGTGTTTTCGAAGCTGTTTTCCTCAAACCAGAAATACCTGCTTCTGCAAACACATTAGGTTGAAATGAGATCGAATATCGAAAGAAATATAAGAAAATATAAAAAGAACTGTCTGAAAAAGAACAGGTCATAAGACAGACAAGACACTGTCTATTACAGGTTACAGGTGGAAGACCAATAACAACCTACAGATCATATTTCACTACTTCGCAACATTTGCAGTAAACACAAAGATCCATTGTTGTCAGTCGCACACCTTACAATTATTTTTAGAACAATAGGTAATCAATGTGTCAATTAACGCTGACCGTAAAACTCTCGGTTTCAACGTTTAGTAGTAATACCCATGTTTTTATGAAACAAGATTCACAAGATTACTTTGTATCCCGGCGGGACAAAGTGAACCCATTAATAACACTGAAATAAATCAATAATTAAAATACCCCCGTTGCAGCAGACCTGCATACTCAGCGAATTTCAAGTGCAAAACAACATATTTCAATCCAACATAGCGAGATTTGACATGTTTTTGTAAGCTCCATAAGAATAACATGAGGAATGAGTATGCAGGTTTGCTGCTACAGGTATGTTTAAACTGGTTGGTTTTAATTCAATATTTAGTAGATCTGAACTAGAAGAAGCCATTTACCAAGTTTTATCAAGATATGTTGAGAAATAAGCGAAATATAGAATTTTACATATTTCCCATAAGGTTAACATTGAGACAACGTACCGTGTTTACCATTTTCAATATCTCGGTAACCAATGGACATAGAGCAGTAATTCAAAATACGAAATTGTTTGTTTTTTTGAGCTGAATTCAATGGTGCCCACAAAAATTCGATAAATTTTATTTTTCTATGTGAAAAACTCAAAAAACCTATTTTTGGGGGGGTTTATCCCCCTTTACCCCCCCTTCCGGTGGTCCGATTGGGCTGGTTCACGAACTCGTCCGAGTGATTACCACTTTACACGTCTGTACCAAATTTCATTAAGATCGGACCATATTTACGGCCGCTATCGTGTTAACAGACATATATATATATATATATATATATAAATTCGAACGAATGGTGTTTTTTGCTTCTGGGGACCCCAAAATGAAAAGTTAACATGGTCTCGGACTTAGGTCTTACCATGAGTACTACCGTAATAGCTTATTCCTTTAAGGAAATTCGCTAAAATTAGAGCGCCTTCAAATTTCCACGGATAAATGCAAATATTATGTAGCAGGTCAACGAATGCAAGCGCTTAAGCCGGCTCCACACATGAGTTATTCGGCATGCACCGAATGTTCGACGTTCAGCGAACTATTTGTCTCGCTATAGGACCGACAATGAACAAGCACTAATGTTTGCTACTTGCCAAATACATAAACACCCCTCCACACTACTCGCGATTCGGCGAATCGCTGCTCGCTGCTTGCCGAATGACGCATGTGTGGAGCCGGCTTTACAGATGATTTAGTGGCAGGAAAAATCTTATAAGAGTAACATTATCAAAAATCAGCTGTCAGAATGTCTTAGAATTAACCATGTAAGAACGTTGCAACAATCAGCTGATCACTGGTGAATAATGGTTGCAGCTACAGGCGCTAATAGCAGAACGAAACAAAATGGATAATTTTTATTACTTACTAAGTTAATGGTTTATGGCCATTTTCACCCGTGAACAATGTTGTACTTTACTCACTCAACACACAAATAACTATTAGAGGATTAAATTCCAGCAAGTATGAACCAACAAAATTTTACACACAGTCTTCATTTGATGAGGCTGAATAAAAAATATCGATCGGTAATGAGGTTTCAGGTCGTACCGTTCTAGTACACGAAGTAAAATCAATCATTGCAGTGTAAGTTTTCATGGATTAATTTCTCATTTAGTTCGTTGACGCAGTTCTATTTCATTCAACCATTGCCTGATGTAAAAATACAGTTTTTACGGAACGGGAACAAAAGCTTTTGTCTCTTACCAGTGCTATTACGTAAATCTCAAAGAATCCAGAATGTCCGCTCGAATTTCACCGCAGTAGCCGCTTCATCGAAGTGTTTACCAGCCTCGACAGCAACTGCCCTCTAATCTGTGTTTGTACACATAATCAGCTGATTGCTTTCAAACTGACCAGGAAACCCAAACATTCAAGCGAGCTCCTGAAACAATGAGAAGTGGTACAAGAAATAACATGAGCTCATGAATACAGAACTGAGAATTGAGTTACAAAAGGTGGGACATGTGTTGAAATAAGGAAATGAAGTAAATTCCATATTACACTAACTCTGTGAATAATCACGTACACGTGGCATATCTGTAAATATATCACGTAGAGTTATAATCATATCTGAGGTAACCGTTTGGAAATATGTGACTCACTGTTTATAAATGATTCAACATTATTAGCAACAAATTATGCATCATAAGATTTAACCTAAATACCTTGGGCTGTGTCGACAACTACGAATCGAGGCTACAAACGAGAAGTTAACTTGATTGAATTTTGTGCAAAGCAAATAAGGTTACTGATTATGAATTTTTTAATGCATGTTAAACAAATTTCGAGTGTCGAGATAGCTTTCGGCCGTTTTGGCCCACGTAAACTAGTACAGGTCTAAACCATAAACACTAGACAAAAGACACTAATCTCACTAGGTACTCAAACGGAACATAGTGGGTGAATTTGGGATTATGTAGCCTACAAAATCCCAACTTTTTTGTGGGTCGAAATCATGAACCCTATGGACAAAACACACTAAATCATTTAAATCTCACTTGGAATACTTCAACGCAACTGGGTGAATTTGGGATTGTGTAACCTAAAAGTCGAAATCATGAACACTGGCAGGTGACAAAAGACAAAAGACCCTAAAGCCAAGTTTACACTAGCATGTAGCAGTGTCGTCACTTGAACACACTATAATTTGCATTGCTGTTTATACTAATACAGGTTTACGAACACCTTCGTTGTGTCGACACTTCAAGTGTTACAAGACTTCATTGATTACTGAATAGGTGCAATCCTGAGTGACAACTCTGTATAGTACAGTATTCGTAAAAACATGAAAACTAATAATAGTGCCGACACTCAAGATTGCATCTTTCCAATAATCAAACCTATACTCTTATATGAGTAATGGCATCGTGCTTGCTTGCTTGCTTGCTTGTATGCTTGCACATTTATCTCAAAAACGGCTCCGAGGATTTCCTTCAACGTCTGGAAATAAGTAATTTATGACTCAAAAACGTCTTTTACGCAGATTACTTGGCCAGAGAAAATCTAATAACGTAATAAAACGAATTTTAAAGTTGTAAAATTTTAACATTGGCCTTATGGGTTGCCGTGATAGCAACGAAAATAAACAAGGAAAGTGTAAACAAATGAAGTAATCATAACAGCTGTTTGGAATCTACAGCTATCAAGGGAAAATACAGCAAGTGGGTTGAAGAGTCCATGGAGCAATAAAAGAGGTTTATATTGATAAATTTATGACATTGAAATATTTTATAGTAACTGGATGAACTGGTAAACATGAAATAGCACCGAGCAAGGCTCGGTCCACCAGGTACTTTAGTATTAAGTGTTGTAACACTTGATTTGTTAACACAACAGTCTTTGGTAAACCTGTATTGGTATAACAACTACCGTATGTAATTATTGTGTCTAAGTGACGACACTGCTACACGCTTGTGTGAACCAGGTTTATCTCCCTTGTTACTTCAACGCAACTTAATAGGCTACGTCATAGGATTGAAGCGAATATGAATGGATGGTTATGATATGGACGGGATCATTGACTCGTGAAGACTTGTTACTGACTGACTAAGACCGTGCGACTCAGTATGGATCATTAATTACACCGAACAATGCTTGCGGCGGGTCCAGCTTTGGCCTTCAAAACCATCCCAGGCCCAAGGTGAAATTGTCGCTCTAGGTGAATGCCTTCAGGATCAGGGAAAATCCTCTGTTCAACTGGGGAAAAATTGCTCCTCCCAAGGGGGGAGCCTGGCATTAAATATAAAGAGTCTCCAAAATATTAGGGAAGTTAAGTATAAAACCTCATAAAACAAAGGATAGCAGGAAAATAAAAAAAAAACATTGGGAGTTCGTTGAAAATATTGAGATGAGATTTCAACTATGGAAATTTTTTTGAGATTTTGCAAAGAAACATTTACGTTGAAGAACGAGGAAACTTCAATAAATTAAAAAGTGATTGGAAAAAACGTTATTGTACACAATTGTTTCGAGCTTGAGTGAGTTTTTCCCCTATGCAGCCCAAACCCACGTTTTCCTCTTCACAGCCTAAAATCTTCTTCACGGTCATTAAAATGTTTACTATTGTCATCTTATGATGTCTGTTCACGCCTACAACGGGGCGATTTTTTGCTCATGAAGAACTGAGTAAGTTTTCTTTTACCTGTTTAACCCAAACCCACTTTTTCCCCTTCATAGCATAAATCTTTTTACGATCACTAGAATGTTGGCGATTTTTTCCTTATGAAAAACGTACCTCCCCACTAATCCAGTACTGACGTTTCTAAAACAAGTCTTGAAAGGCCTATGTAATTTCAAGAAATCCGAAAACCACATGTTTGAGAAACGTTACATCAAACTATCTAATCCTATACTCTTATACGAGCAATATTATCGTGCGTGCGTGCGTGCTTGCTTCCTCGTTTGCACAACGATCTCAAAAATGGCTCCGAGGATTTCCTTCAAAGTCTGGAAATAAGAAATTTGTGACTCAAAAACGTCTTTTATGCAGATTACTTGGCCAGAGAAAATCTAATAACGTAATAAATCGAATTTTAAAGTTGTAAAATTTTAACATTGGCCTTATGGGTTGCCGTGATGGCAGCGAAAATAAACAAGGAAAGTGTAAACAAATGAAGTAATCATAACAGCTGTTTGGAATCTATAGCTATCAAGGGAAAATACAGCAAGTGGGATGAAGAGTCCATGGAGCAATAAAAGAGGTTTATATTGATAAATTTATGACATTGAAATATTTTATAGTAACTGGATGAACTGGTAAACATGAAATAGCACCGAGCAAGGCTCGGTCCACCAGGTACTTTAGTATTAAGTGTTGTAACACTTGATTTGTTAACACAACAGTCTTTGGTAAACCTGTATTGGTATAACAACTACCGTATGTAATTGTTGTGTCTAAGTGACGACACTGCTACACGCTTGTGTGAACCAGGCTTATCTCCCTTGTTACTTCAACGCAACTTAATAGGCTACGTTATAGGATTGAAGCGAATATGAATGGATGGTTATGAAATGGGCGAGATCACCGACTCGTGAAGACTTGGTACTGACTGACTAAGGCCGTGTGAGTTGGTATGGATCATTAATTACACCGAACAATGCTTGCGGCGGGTCCAGCTTTGGCCTTCAAAACCATCCCAGGCCCAAGGTGAAATTGTCGCTCTAGGTGAATGCCTTCAGGATCAGGGAAAATCCTCTGTTCAACTGGGGAAAAAATGCTCCTCCCAAGGGGGGAGCCTGGCATTAAATATAAAGAGTCTCCAAAATATTAGGGAAGTTAAGTATAAAACCTCATAAAACAAAGGATAGCAGGAAAATAAAAAAAAACATTGGGAGTTCGTTGAAAATATTGAGATGAGATTTCAACTATGGAAATTTTTTTGAGATTTTGCAAAGAAACATTTACGTTGAAGAACGAGGAAACTTCAATAAATTAAAAAGTGATTGGAAAAAACGTTATTGTACACAATTGTTTCGAGCTTGAGTGAGTTTTTCCCCTATGCAGCCACGATCACTAAGGTGATTATGGTCATCTTTTGACGACTCTTCACGCCTTCAACTGGGCGATTTTTGCTTATGAAAAACGTAACTCTTCATTACTGAAGTTTCTAACACAAGTCTTGAAAGACCTATATGAAGTTAAAAAAACGAAAACCACAATGTTTAAGAAAAGTTACATCAAACTATATAAAACATATTTAAGAGGGTAACGTATAATTAAAGAACTGTAAGTCCAAACACATCATATCTATGAAATCAATACTTAGCAACGATGCATTTTTTTATCCAACTGTCTATTGTGGTGTGAAAAATACTCGTTTCATCATCTGCCTTTAATCTTAGAAGTGGCTCCCAATGTCCCAATTGTATGCCATCTGAAGCAGAAAAAATAGCTTGAAATAAAAAGGGTTTAAATCACAAAATCATCGCAGCTGTCTTCCTCACCTGGTTTGCAACCTCACGACAAGATCAGCTGTTCGTGGCAGTGGTACACCTGTAAACAGTCCGAGCTGCAATCAGCTGCTGTTTACCTGACATGTAAACCAGCTGTTCGGCGGCACGTGCTGCCCACTGCTGTCCGCCAGCTGGCGAAGAGGAAAAGCTCTGTCAGTCGGTCGGCGCAGGTGTTAGAGGGCAAACAGATTAGAAGGATCTGGGTAAAATTCTATTTTTGAGATTGTTTTTGATCGTTGATCGCCAAAGAAGTTGAATTAGAGGTCAAAGAGGTTCAATTTGCAGTAGTTTATATGGAAGTGCAGGATTGCTGGACCTGATAGTAGGGCCAGCAAGAAAACTACAATAATTGGAGTTCGGGGAATATAAAGTTATAGAAATAATTCCAATGGTACATGATGTAATCAATCTGATATTTTCTCTCGAAAAGGATTTAGTTTTTTTCAAATCTTATAGAACTAAGTTTGTAAACTACATAATAAAAGTTCTTGTATCACCTCTTATGCACCATGCACTAGTTGTCAAAATAGGCCTTGACTTAATCTTAAATATTAGCCTAAGATATGAATCCTACGTAAAAAACTGGTAATGCAAACAATGAAAGCTTGTGAAAAGTTCATAAATAAGAAGCTATTTCGAGACTTGTGTATTGTAAAATAGGTACTCTGATGATGCATAAGAGCAAATCCAGACGAGGAATTCAGAAGTTTTTAGTCACACCTCTAAACCTCTTACTTTATCAGAAAGCTTCTTTCAGTGAAGTTCCTTTCTCGTTGCATTTATGACAGCACCAGATATATTAACGTAGGAATTAGCGTCCGCACCGGTGAATACTACGTTCATCCATCAGACCATCTTAATAATTAGACCAGTTTATTCGTGAATTTAGCGAAATTGTGGTTCGGATCCCACGTTAAACTGTCGGTTCTTTAGTTTCCATTGGCTGTTGGGTTAGCAACTAACAGTTCTAAGGGAAATGTCGGCCTTAGTCAGTAACAAGACTGAAAGATCGCGCCACTAATCTTACACTCAGCTCTTATTCATACTTGGCTTAAAATACCTTGTAGGTCACCATTTCACTGTATACTGAAATATATACTGTATATACATTGCAATGCCAATGCGCACTGGAATTTCCTCGCACTTTTCCAGCAGTTTGGAGTCTATAATAGAGTTCATTCTATAGCTTATGCTGTGCGCAACTATCGTCCAAAAGGTTGTTTTTCCATCAAGTCACAGTACCTGGTGGACCGAGCCTTGCTCGGTGTTATTTCATGTTTACCAGTTCATCCAGTTACTATAAAATATTTCAATGTCATAAAATTGATAAATAGAAACCTTTCTTATTGCTCCATGGACTCTTCATCCCACTTGCTGTATTTTCCCTTAATGGCTGTATATTTCAAACAGCTGTTATGATTACTTCATTTGTTAACACTTTCCTTGTTTATTTCCGTTGCTATCACGGCAACCCATAAGGCCAATGTTAAAATTTTACAACTTAAAAATTCGATTTATTACGATATTAGATTTTCTCTGGCCAAGTAATCTGCATAAAAGACGTTTTTGAGTCATAAATTACTTATTTCCAGACTTTGAAGAAAATCCTCGGAGCCGTTTTTGAGATCGTTGTGCAAGCAAGCAAGCAAGCAAGCAAGCAAGCAAGCAAGCAAGCAAGCAAGCATACATACAAGATAACACTGCTCGTATAAGAGTATAGGATAACATGACATTTTTCTCTCCCGCTACACACATTTTCTTGTAGCTTCCTTCTTTTCTTTAATTCACTAATTAATTCATCCTGTCCCAAATTGTTCATCTGGACCTCCTGAATCCGAAGGATCCTTTCTGATTCAGCAGACTGATGATCATCGACATCACCTCTGGTAGATCCCCCCAACCTCCCTTCCCTGACTCGTTGCAAAGGAATGCGACAAGAGGCTTCCCGGCTTCCCCGGTCCCGGACGTGTAGGGCTGCCACCGTCAGCTCTGTGGCCATTATCCTCCGAATAAATGAGTCACTCGGCCAGGTTTAGATGTCAGGACGAGAAAAGACGAAAAGACTAAAGACGGGAGGTAACCACTCCTTCGGGTGACTCAGGCATTCCTTACACCTCCCCCTCTCTCTACCCCCCTCTCTCTCCCCCCCCCCCTCCCTTGACCTGCCTCCAGCCTCGGAGGTCACCTGCCGAACCTCGCTGTCTCGCTGTCTGCCTCCAGATAGATTACAGGCTCCGCGGCCTCCTCGGCCGCTACTGGGATTCCGTCCCTGCTACTGCTGGATTGCTGGATGCTGGATACCCCAGTAGAGTTTTTGCTCTTTTACTAAACCCACTGAATTAAAAAAAATTATGATTTTTTTGAATAAATTGGCTTAGTTGCAAAGATTTAATAATATTCTTGTGAATGTTCTCGCAAAAACAATTCTATGGTAGGTACAATCATGGTGTAGGTACAATCATGGTGTAAAGAAAAAAGAAAGGTGTGTGCACAGACAGCTGGTATGACGTGATTGGGCTCGAAATACTAGCGGACCTACTGTAGCGGTTTGACTGCAGAACTAAGACCGTACATAAAATATTTTGGTTGGGTTGCACTACTGGTTTGAATTGTAATCGTCGTGAGCGCTAGTTGCTTTAGTTTATGCCTTACATCTTGGGTACAATCACCTGGAAACTTTGTGATTGGTGGTTGGCTTTTAAAATTTTTATCGTGTTGTATATATATATAGTATATACTTGATACTTTGGGTCCAGTTGCCATTCGTCATTGGGCTATGAATTAATGATGCTATCTAACAAAAGGTCCTATCTGCTATCTAACGACGGTTAGATAGTAACAAGACCCGGGTTTGGACCGTTCCCGAACAAGACGTTAAAATTGCCACTGGCGTAGAAAGACACAAAATAAAAAATGCAATACTTACCTGGAATGTATGACTGAGCAAGCTGGACCGAAATAACCATATTTATCTCTAGTAACACTATAGACGGCTATGAAGTAACACAAACAAATATAATACAAACAAGAAGTATATATCCTGAAAACAATATGTTTCTCAAATTCTAAAGGTGGTCCATTAGAAAATTAATAATTCAGCAATGCTAAATTCAAAGGCCAAACTCTTTGACTAATATTCTAAAAATGCTATTAGGAGAAACCCGATCGTATTTTCTTCCTCGAATCGTCTGCTTAAACGGCAAAGATAGTTTCATTTGACCGACAAAGAATCTGACAAAAGCAAATCTTTAAAGAGCCTCCATGACGATTTCTGATAAGTGGCGAACTTGCAATAGAAGATCTACTTATCCTAGCTACTGTACTTTTCTTTAGAGACAATTTTTCGTCGCCAAGATCAGGTTTCCGCAGAATAATTAGGTCCTAGTCCTAAACAAAGTAGGGGAAAAAAGACCGGAGGTGCATCTGTCCGTGTTGATTTATCAGTTCATGCACAACGAACCTTACAAGAAAAAGAATCACGTTCACAACGAATTTCCCTTCAATTCTACGCGCATCAACGAGGGTAAATCATTTTTCATAACATCAAATCCCTCTTGAGCATCTAAATTATTCAAGCAGTTTCAGGCCCTTCAATATCCCAGACGTCTCAAAAGCCTCGAACAGGTCGGATTAAATGACATGATCCAAACCATCAGTCCAATACTAAAATTAACATTAGTGTTATGGGCAGACTAGACTAGGCTACGTCTTGTGACTCGCCCTGTAGGAGTCCAGATCGCTATCGGAGGATGACGTCATCGATGGTCCAGTCTGGAGTCATAAACTGCCCGGGGGAGGGTCTGGCGGCCCGTGGTGACGTCACTAGTCACTGGTCACGTGACTGCAGCGGCGAGGTACACGGAGGGGTCGAGACGCCTGGCCCGAGAGTGTGAGAAGTTTAAGTTCGAGATTGAACAGTTTCGATGACTTGAACTGCGAAACAAGCCAGAAACCCAGGCTCCAACCTGGCCTAGGGGCCTGGGATCTGCCCAGGCTTGGGATAGGTGGGCTGCGCAACATCTAATGCGTTGTTAGATCTTGAAGCATTTTGCAAATATTGGCCCACTCCACGATACCATTACCATTTTCTATTAGGTCTACCGTATAAGACGCCGAACCAGTAAGGGGTATTTTAAGGTAGGATGATTGTAATACGATCTTGTAGTCTTAATTAATCTTGGTCTTGTTGCCAATTAATTTCCAACTGGTTTAATTATGAGGATGGTCTTGTGGATGAACGTCGTAGCATTGACCAGTGCGGACGTTAATCCCCACTAGGGAATGCCGCATCCATAAACCAAGATCCCAGAGAAGAAATAAGCAGAGTACGCATTCATATGGCAGTAGTGTTTCGGGTAACTGCGTGACACACAGGAAGTCAAACAATAGGGAGACAATAGACTTCCGGACGCCCCCCTACCCCCCGCGCCCACTCTACGGCACTGTTCAACACATATTCAGCGAAACATTAGATGCGTCCTCTGTCTTATTTCTTCTCTGTGCCAAGATGTAAAACTATCTACCAAGAGTTGGATCACAGGACACGCCATGGTCTCAATCAGATTGTGAACGTTGAAAAAACCTTGCAGCAAAGGTATAGATCGAGACAGATGTCATGGCCCAGTCAGCCAATAAGACTATTATTAATTTTAGCACTGGGTTTACGGATGGCCTGTGCTACGAGATGTGATCCAACCTGTACAGAGTGCGAGGCTCGACTGCGGCACGTGAGTCAATTGTAACTCAGTTGACCCCATTAGCGGACATGACTCGGGTACAGAGCGTCTCGTCCAATTGGCAGCAAACCCTTCTACACTCTAGTCCACTCCACATAGGTAGGAAATCCTTCCGAAGGATGGTTCACAGTCTCTTCTATACAGGAAACCCTTCCAAACTATGGTCCTTCCACAGTCTCTTCTATACAGGAAACCCTTCCAAACTATGGTCCTTCCACAGTCTCTTCTAGGCAGGAAACCATTCCAAACTGTGGTCCTTCCACAGTCTCTTCTAGGCAGGAAACCATTCCAAACTGTGGTCCTTCCACAGTCTCTTCTAGGCAGGAAACCATTCCAAACTGTGGTCCACTCCACAGCCTGTGGACTAGACATTGGAAGGGTTTCCTGCCTTGACAAGGATCCTGCTCTGTGGATCCTTTCCTTTGCCCTTTGCCCCCCTCCCCCTTCCCTTTACCCTTTCCTTTCTTTTCCTTTCCTTCCCTTTCCTTTCCTTTCCTTTCCTTTTTTCTTTTCTGTGTGTGGTCTCCTCTAAGTAGGAAACCATTTCATCCTTGGTCCACAGTCTCTTCTAGGCAAGAAACCCTTCCAAACTCTCGTCCACAGTTTCTTACAGTTTTCTAACCCTTGCAACTTCAAGTTAACAGTTCTATCCTCTTTATCGTAGACTACCACAAAATTACATTTTCTTTATAGAGTATCCTAAGACGTTTTAGTTTAGTTAGCCTATATCAAAATATTGATTACTGATTTCTTTAATTGAGCAAACATTTGATCACCCCATTAAAATATAATTGCTGGCGAAATGTGGTTTTCGCTTTTTATTCCGTAGTCATCGGTCAGTACAAAAATATGTTCCCCGTGATTTTAGTTATGTTTTTTAAATCATAAATTTACAAAATATTACATCTGTTAGAGTCACAACTTTCACAAGTAAAAGTAAAAGTCTACATACTTTGAAGCAAAATTTATAAAGGATCACTGGAGCCCGTGTTATTGTTTTTCGATTTTCTTCATATATATCAAGATATTTCAAGCCATCATTAACTATTATTAAGATTCTGGCCACCGGATAGTCTTCAACATCTACAGTTTAGCTTTCATAAAATAGACATCGTTAATTAAAATAGCATTAAAGTTCCAGAATCATGTGGCAAGAAAGGAGAGCAAGCCTGGCAAGTAGTCCAAAACAATGCACACGAGGCGCTGTGTCTGTGTAGCAGCTGACATGCTGACGGTTGTGCTGACGTCACGCAGTACTCAGCAGCGGCATGGCCTTGCACGCGTGACGTAACCCGGCTGCAGCCTGGGGCTCGCTCTGCAGCATGCAGGGATGGCAAGTATTTTTAAAATATCGGTGCATCGTTTTGTCGATGCATTGGAACCTATATTATACAGAGTGTTTTTTTTAACGCAACCCAAAATTTTACTTATCAGTAAAATGATTAAACCCCCGAGATACCCGGATTTCACCCCATGAAATTATTTTCCTTTGGGGACACATAAAAAGTTAAGCCTACGAAAACAACCCAAAGGATATTCAACAGCTGAAAATAAACATAAAAAGTTTAATACAAGAAATTGAGAGAGGTACTTTGTAAAACGAGTTCAGGTATTTGATGAAGAGTGCACAGCTTTATATAAATATCCATGGCGGATTGTTTGGACACTTAATGTAAGCTAAATGTGGTCAAACTGAAATAATAGGTTAGGTTTATAACTATAACTGAAATAATATGCGAAAATTAACGAAACAATATTTGTTTAATTATTTCATCTGTATATGTGCATTTTTCAATCTTAAGCATGGGTTGCGTTTAAAAAAACACTCTGTATAACCGAAACAGCACCCCTCTGGTGTTATGGTATCGTCTGCAGCGTTCCAACGTGACCGGTAAAATCTACGGTAGGTTATGGTAGCGTATTCAAACTGAGATAAATAAATTATCACTTCAAAGAAACGTTATAATCATCGTAGGTATTATGGACATATTCTTTACAATTTTATTAATTTTCGTTATACTGCTTCAAAATCAGATGTTTTTAATGCATGTTTTCCGGACCTAAATACACTCTTTTTATTCCTAGGAATTAAAAGCTGATGTACTCGATACCAGCTGACTCTTTATAGTCCTAGGACTATAAAAGTGAAAAAGTGCCGAGTACGTCGTAATAATCGAACAATATTCATTCGATTACAAATAATCGAAACATTCATCGTTATTATCGAAACATTCATTGTTGTCAGTTAAATCAATTTGTGAAACTCGCTCATTTCACCAATCGATTATTACATGCGTTCGATACGTCGATAGTTGTTCATTGTTGTCAGTCTACCCTAACATAAATGAAACAGACAATCAGCTGATAGCTTCAAATAGCAAGAACAAGACGGTGGCATCTTTTGAAAGCATCTTTAAAGGTAAACAAGCTGTAACATTTTGGTTTTCTTAAGTAGTTTACGTATTGTATTGAGCAATATAACGAAAAATATAGTTCATCACACGGACCTAAAGCTGCTTTTCGTTACTCGGTCATTTTTCAACCTCGGCTTACAGCCTCGGTTGTAAAACTTGACCTTGTACGAAAAGCGTCACTTTAGGTCCTTGTAATGAAATATACTATTATGTCATTGTTATGGATAAATTTGTATTATTACGAACTCTGTATTATTATGAATTATGAAAATTGTATTATGAATTCAGCTTGCTACACTATCGATAGTATAATACCGATAGTCTTACTATCGGAAAACTATCGATTGTAACAAACTATCGATACTATCGATAGTACTCCTTTACTAGCGTAATGCGCACGGCGGACGGCGCACGGCGCATGCGCTGCAGACGTCGCAGTGACTACGTCGTCGGCGCGTGAGTTACGACTTGGCCGTGGGAGACGCTTTGTTCCCGACCAATCGTAAATTACGTCGTCGTAATCTCCGCGGGGAATTCGTTAACGACTCGCGACGGAATATGCAAAACCCTCCACAGCTGTGGGAACTCGGGGGAAGAGGTTCAGGTTTGTGCCGGGGAGTGAGGGTATATCCGTACCAGTGAAAATCGGTCCCACTAAGGAATTTGTGAAGATCCGTCCCACTCAATAGTTCGCCGTAACAATGAATACTGGCTACTTGCTACCTGCCCCATGAGGGACAGCACAACCAGTGATGCGCAGTTTTTAAGTTTTTTTTACTTTGTATTAAATGTTTATAATATAATAATTTAATAAAGCGATTTCCATCACACTTTATCCAGGATTTGGACTGGTTAAATGTCAAAAGTTGTCTTTTGTCATTTAGGCCTAACCTAACCTAACCTAACCTAAACTGGCTTGAGGAGGTGGGGCCAGATACTAGAAGGTATTCCCAAAAGAACTCGCCCTGGCTGTTCTCAGAAATTCCGCATTGGGACCGATTTTCAGTGGTACGGATTTACAGGACACCGTGGTGGGCGTTGAGATGTGGGAAAGAAGGAGGATGTTGGTGGAGGAGCGGAAAGGGGTTTCGGAGGTCGTATGACATTAGTGCAACTTGGTTTCGCGAAACATTTACGGAACCATGTTAAGTATATCTAAATAAAAAATGCCGAGAAATGTTTCGGGAAGAAATGCAAAATCATGGCCCCACTAAAATACATTGGTTCGCGATAAGTTGCAGAGGTGTTTCAGACGTTTTTGTGTTTCGCGAAACCAAGTTGCACTAATGTCACACATACTTAAGATGTTTTTTACAGCAGAGGGCCTGTAAGGAACAATTGTCAATTCGAATAAAGTCCTCACTGATGACAGTAACGTTGGGGCTTTTACTCTGTACTGGACCTATATTAGTCATAGCTGGTCATTGGTGGTTGGTCATTGGCTGGCCAGAATACAACAGAATGAACCCTCATGTCTGTTCAAATCCATGTATATGTCAAATTAAAATTTTAAAATCCCTTTAATGATGCAATTTTTTAGCTATATGATATGTAAATTTTAGTTTTTAGTGTTAAATGTAGGTTTGTAAAATTGAGTGTTTGAGTGTAATGCAAGCGTGATGCAACCTGACGCAGTCTATCCGACTCTGTCGGTCAGCAACAAAGCAACCAAGTATCAAGTATCTTTCACGTCAAATGATGTTAGCTTTACTAAATCAAGAAAAGATACAAAAAACAAGGCATTGGCCCCATCATCTACAAATTAAAGCAAAGACATAAACAAGTTTTCAATATGTAACAGATATAAAAGAAATATATAAAGTCAATAACGAATGAGATAGTGACTGCAGTTTCAAATCTATTACCCGATATTGATTAAGACGATTATACTTTCTCAATCTCTCTTTCTTTTTTCTGTATCTTACTTTCAATGTTCTAAAATCCTAAAAGTTGTATGTTTTCATTTTCTTTTCTCTGTTTCATTTCTTTCTTTTTCGATCCAGCCTTCGTTTTCCTTTCTTTTGCCATATCCCTCTTCATCCTTTCAAAACCATCTCTAAGACCTAACTCATCCTAAAAATGTATTTCTTTATCTCACTTCTAAGACTTGTGCAACCTTCCACCGTGGGACGTCTACTTACAAAGGGGTAGTTATCATCCAATGTTGGAGATCTCAGGTCATCATATCATTTATCGTTTATCATTCTTTTTGAGACAGGTACCTCATGGAGGACGTTACCCTGAATATGAGTAAGGGATGAGTGTGATGATCGTGATGATAGTGGCGCGATCTTGTAGCCTTGTTACTGACTAAGGTTGGCACGTTCCTTAGACAAGACTGTTAATTAATAGCCCAACAACCAATGGCAGCTGGTTGTCTTCAGGGGCTCCGGGCAAATTTCTCAGTTGGCAATGGCCAATTGGTATGTTTAAAGCCAGTAAGTTGTAAGCAAGATCGTCAACGTTGGTGTTATTAAAATGGTCTCAGGTACCTATCTCAAAAAGAATGATTATTATTTAAAAGACACCTTTAAAAGACTACACTCAAGAATCACTAGACAACGAGAACAGCACCCCGACCAGGGCCGGGCCCGGGACCAGCCTAACCTGCCGATTGACAGGGTTTACGACGTGCCGGCCGGCCCGCCTTCCATCATGTGTTGAGTGTGGGCCAAAACCACTCTCGGGTCTCGGCCGCAATTATACCGAGTTTATTGAATCGTGGGCGAATTCGTTAGAAAAAGGTGATAAGATAATTCTTGTTTGCGTACCTTCAAACCGTTGATTGATGAACTGGGAGTTTTGAATATTTCACGGAGGTAATGATTATTTAGTTTATTGAATAACTTTTAATGAATGAGAGCCTGATTTTTCAGGAAGTAAGCCGAAAATGCTGGAAGCAGATCAAGATATTTACTGGTTATTTGTTGATTTACAGCTTTAAGGAGGATGCTGAGCAAACATGATTACAAATCTTACGATCAAGATTGTGAAGACCTGGTGGACAATCTTTTACCGTATAAGAATGTAAAGTTTTTTAAGAAGCTTAAACATAGTAACAGACAGAAAAGCTTAAATAGTACCAGACAGATACTGTTAATTTTATAGTGAAACATTTCTTTGTCAAATTTCATATCTTCACTATATGCAAAAGAAATTGGGATGTGCCAATGTTTTTAATGTTTCTACGTTATCTTTATTTGCCATTGTTTAAATTTATACAATTTATATGAGCCTTGAACGATGAAAGATGAACAATGGAATTAAGACCTGACCACCTTAATTGGATGGAAAATATTGATAAAACGTGAAAACGTGTATGACTGTTTGGACTTGCTTTCTTGCATTTCCAACCTGAGAAAGAGTCAGATTCAGACTGGTCATAGTACAAATTTTAAACATAAAAGAGAATGTAACTGTTCCTTTTCCTTGAGCCTCCTTTCAACTTAAAAAATTGCAGAGAGAGATTTGCCAAAAAAATGCTCAAAAATATCTACCCAAATAGACATTTTACTGCAGCTTCAGGAGGGCCTTTCTTTCTTCAAAAATGCCTCGATGAATTTTCAGAAACACATACAACTATGCCGATTGTCGCAACAATACTTTAGAAGCGAAATCAAATTTGTTTGCACATATAATAAAATAAACTATCAGACTATCGAAAATCTAGGTATAATTTTTCTCAATGAAAAAATTCTATTAATTTCCCAAAAGCAAAACCATTTTCAGTCCTCATCCTCTCAGAACCCAGATCCTTCCCCCCAGATTCCCCCAGATCCTCCAGGATCTTCATCAGGCGAAGGAAGATACTCGTCGCAAATCAGTCCGCACCCAGGGCCCAGGGCCGTGCAGACGTCGCTCCCTGGTCGAATAAAGGCGAAAACTGGTTCCCAAAGTGTCCTCCATCATGCCCAAATGAGCCGCCTGACCGTGTCCATAAGTTAAACTGACTGTTTTTAAATCAGCATCCAAGCAGCAACAAAATGGCGGCGGCTACCAGACACGTGGCCGCTCGGGGACATCGATGTATGGAACAAAAAACGTGGACGGATGGGGACATCCGTGGTTTCTGTCGAAGCCGCGGGTCTGTGGGATCTTTCAAAATTATTGTAACTAAATATTTTTACGACAATAGAAACGAATGGATCCATTCCAGTAGGTGGCAACGGTATGTTTTAAAACCGCTCAGCTAAGCAAAAATGGGAATTAGTGTCGTAATTGTGACGTATGGGTGACGTGTTTTATGACGTATTAGAGCAAAATGATAAAACAGTGTCGTACTTGAGGCATATCGGTGACGGTGGCACAGGTGAAGAACTACTCATATTGCCAACCTAATGCACTTTTTCGTGTCCGTTTTTTCGGGCGGCGTCAAGTTTGTTAGGTTATTTTGTCACCCACATTGCATCGGTCTGAAGGATGATATCAAATCTTTAGGTCCCAAAGAACAGATATAGCTAATAATAACTTTGATACAAATTTGGGCGCTAAAGCAGCCCAACAAACTCGACGCAGCTAGAAAAACGGGTACGAAAAAATGCATTAGGTTGCCAATCTCAGGGCCGGCTCAAGAGTTTTAGGCGCCCTAGGCGAAAATACTGCTTGGCGCCCCCCCCCCCACTTCATAACATTGAGTTTTAATGATTTTATTAAATTTTTAATAATCATTTAAAAATTATTTTTACTTCCTTTGTGTGGTTAATTTTTTATGAGTACTTTTGTAAAAACTATACTATAAGATACTTGACTTGTAGTATCGTAAATAAATTACAATTCTTCGCCTAATTCTTTGTCAAGTCTTTTAGGAGATACAAGCATATCATTGTTATTAAATTTAAATAAAGATACAAATCGAAACGTCCTATTATGAGATTTGTAGGATGTGTTATTTAATTAATACATTTTAAGATGATGTTTTTTCTTTATTATTTATTACATTACACGCATAATTTTGGGAACTTAAATTCTTTTATTTTATTAGAATCTATCACCACGGTAAAACCGTAGGTGATACGTGTGTGAAAGTTGCTTGGGGTCATCATTGGTGACAAAGGGTCGATCAGTGCACATTCCCCGAACAACTTTATTTACTTTAAAGATAAAACATTAAGCAACCAATAGCAGACTTTTTTTTAATACACAATGTAATGAAACAGTTACGGTTTTATAATAATGCTTTTTTGAAACTTGTCAGTTGTTTTTCCTTGGTCACGAAGTTTCTTAAGTAAATATTTTTTGTAATGAAAGGAAACTCAGCCCGTGTAATTTTGGTATTCCCAAGGCAACACTTGAAACCCTCAAATTTGGAAATGGAAAATTTTGTTCAGGTTTTAAACCAGTGACTTAGAGGTTATTGAAACCCCTCATCGTCTTAAGTAATACCACAGAGAAGAAATAAGGGCCTTTTAGCCCTCTTATATCTTCTCTGTGGTAATCCATATGAACAATTGATTCGCCCCTATTTATTAAGGGGCATCATCAGGACTATCCAAATTTGGTTACAATTAATGTTTTTTCATTAATTAAACAGCAATTCCTTGTAGCCAACAACAATAATTAAACCAGTGAATTTGAAGAGAAATCACACTTTACAACACTGTCAGAGACATACAACATGTATGTTCTTTTGAGTGATATTTGACTTTTTATGCTTGGTTGCACAATTACCTCAAAAAACTGCTTTGAGTTTTTCCGTCATATTCTAAAAATGTTGTAAGTTATTTCCGGCTAAAAACGAGAGGTGTTCAAGTCACATCGCTGGAAAATCATCTAATGGCGTGGGTAATAAAAGAAATTTGAGTATACAAATTCATTACTGTATTTAACATTGGACCTCATGGGTTGCCATTTTACGTATTGGCAAAATGAAAAAGAAATAAATGAGAAGTACTGTTATAATTAAACTGTCAATTTCCAGCTCCTACAATATGTTTTTACTTTACTATACTCAATATTGAAGACTGCACATCGAGTAATCAACATACATTAATTATATCCTCTGAAAAATGTGCTCATAAAATGAGGCTTTATAAAATTGAGGTGGAGATGATTCTTTGGGCAAAAATATAAAAATAATGGTAAGAGATTTAAATAAGATATGATTTCGACAGTTTAAGAAATAAAATAATATAATTGATTAGAAAAAGAGCCGGATTTACGGGTGTCGCGGCCCTAAGCCCTGTTTTCTGTGCGTCCCCCCCTGATGAGGCCCCCAACGGCCGCGTGAAAAGTGTTGACCTTCTTTTTTAGCTCAATTATGCATATGTAACCAAATTATCCCCTCAAATTCACTCTAAATGCCTAATTTTCTACCATGTGTGGCCCCCTACGGTCGTGCGACCCTAATCCCGGGCTTTCCGGGCCTATTGGCAAATCCAGCACTGTGCGTACAACTCAAATAATCAAAAAAACTTTTAGGCAAGTTATTAAAAACAATAATTTACAAAGCAAAAACATACTACATGCCAGTATTGGGAAAATAGTGGACTACAGTGGACCGGTCTTGAATTCGGCTGTCAATATAAAAATAAATCTAAACTACTATATAGCAGCCATGGCGCCTGAAAAGCAGAGAATATCGCATGCTTGTCATTGGTTTATAGTCATACGTTTAGAAGGGTAGGGGTTTCCCATTGGAAAAATAAGTTTATAAAGTGTTTAGAAAAGTAACAAGCAGAGCGTAATGTTCCCGAGCTATTACCAGATTATAAACTTGTACTTTAATAAAATGTAAATATAAATTAGCATTTATGCTATTTTCATAATTTGCCTTCCCAAAATAAAAGTTTTTGATTGCTTCCGCCTTAGCTTTTTTGACAAACGGGGCCGCTCAGCGCCCCCTTTGGCGCCCCTCAGGCCCTGGCGCCCTAGGCGGTCGCCTAGTTCGCCTATATGGTAGAGCCGGCCCTGGCCAATCTGTATACACTTATTCAGCTGAGTCTGTGGTATTACCTTTGATGGTAAAGGATTCAATGTACATGATATAACGCAATCTGTTCAGAGACGTGATAATTCTTGAAAAATATAAAGATTCCGAAAAGGAGCAAATGTCTAATTTATCAACTCCAATTACTTGACTACAGGTTACGATGATTAATTTAAATTTGTTTGCCATTTAAATAAATAAATGAGACACATTTTGGGCGGAGCGTTGATTGGGTGTTTGAGTGAACAACAATTTTTAAATATTTCGTTTTAACAGTTTTAATTAAATTCCTTTGAAGAAAGTGAGTGTTTACTGCGTGCTTATCCTCAATAGAGAATACTGACAATATATGTCAATATATGTGTTTTATTGCGAAATAAATTATTCCTAAAAATCACCTCTTTCAGATTACTACTCCATATCATAGTGTTTTTACTCCATGCTCCACATCAACTTTTCAATTCCAATAAATACTAATAGTAACATTTTGGTAATCAAGCAGCCTTTAATATCCTCATTCAGAACAATCCTTTCAAACATTCTCACTTAACTAAGTTAAACTTTAGACTCGAAAAAAAACAGTTTTTAAATGTCATGAAGTCACTTTACAAGTGTTTTTATCTTTCATAGACCCAGACAACGCTGCCGTGCTGTCACGGTTTATTAAAGAGAAGACAAAAGCCCATAAATCATCAGAGATAAAGCGACTTGTCAGTTTATTAGTGCAATGTCAGCGAGCCTGCTGCAGACCGATCGATCTACGGCCGTCGCGGCTGATTGCGACTGATGTAATGCAATGTAACATGAAATAAAAACAAAATGAGACAACTTCTCTTGAGCATTGGCAAGAGAATGTGGTCAGTGTCAGTGGTCAGAGCAGTGTTCGCTTCTCACAGACTGCCGCTCGTCAGGTGGTCATAAACATGTTGGTAACTTGAAGTCTTCTGGGATGGACCGTGTGGAGTAGTTGTATTTCACGATTGAGTACGATTATTGGGTGTTGTGCGCGACAAGTGTTTGCCCTGATGATGGAGGACTGTAACGTCTCCGAAACGTCGGCAGTGAAATACAATTACTCCACACGGTCCATCCCAGAAGACTTCAAGTTACCATCTTGTGAAGACGACTGTGGAAGCCTTCACTCTTCATAAACATGTGTTTGGCTTGAAACTTGGGCCCAAATGCTTTTCTTATTTTGGTTCGAGTGTTAATGAAGGAAAAATGTAAGTAAATACTAGTTAAAGGCAAGAATATTTTCTCGTCCTTCTTCCTAGCTTGACTACTCAGAACCAAATTATAACATAACTTTAGTCTATATGCGTCAACAGATCGTGCAGTGTTCAAGAAGTAGTTTCACTGGTCGTAAAAGAATTTGACGTGGGTTCTAGTATACAAACAATGATTAGGCGTTTACATTAATAACTTGTATCAAAGTCCAGATCTGTCAAATCATATTAAGTTAATATTTATGAAAGTCAACGTAGAATTTGTCAACCTTTCTACTTATTTTATATTTGTACCTTTCGTATTGAACACTTATACGTCAACACACAAACAAAAGTTGTTCCGGCATAAAGTCTGGTACGAGAAGAGTCCGAGAGAACCTTAGCCAAAGTCCTCCATGTCTTGAAAGACTACGGTTGCATTAGTATGTGTGCCATCAACTAATATGACAGAATAATGTGGATGTATTTCTTAAAAGTTAAATTTTCGTCTACAAAGCTAAAATGATTTTCATTTTAACGATTCGTAATGGTGTTAATCTCCTAAAATCTCTCAATGTTCCCTCAATAATACTTTCTTACATTTCCTATGGGTATTGTCACGTATAATAATGGTATATCAACTAAATAGCTACTAAGCCCTAAAAGGTCTTCGTGCAAGATTCCTTGGGTTGTCAATGAGTGGGAAGACCATAGTCGAGAGGATCTCATGGTTCATTAAAAACCTGGATTTGACGGAGAATAGGGACCTGTGTCTGAGGGTTCACAATAAGCTAATTTACCTACAATGCAACCCCATGGTCAACTAAGAAACCTACCCTTCTTTTGAAAAAAGTCATTTCAGACAAATATTTTTGTTGTTTTTATCTTTTTTTGACGGAGGACAAGAAACTGTTAAGGGTGCCCAATAAGCTAATTCACCTACAATGCAACCCCATGGTCAGCTAAGAGGCCTGCTCTCATTTTGGAAAAAAGTCATAGTACAATTTTGTTGTTGTTTTTATCTTTTTTTGTTCTGTGGATTGAAAAAATCTTCAGACCCCGGGAGACTGCCTCGGCTGCAGCGAGACACTGAGACAGTCGGGGGTCAACACGGGCGCGGCGGCGGGGCGGCCAACATCCGAGACTGCAAATATTTGTAGTGGGAACGAACCTGAGATAAATCTGGTTCTGGCGTCCGGTTCCCGTCCGTCCGGTTTGTCCGGAGTGCAGCCCGAGTCGCGCGACGTGGCCCGGTCCACACGTTAGACTGATGTTGATTTTAGCATTGGGCTTACGGACGGTATGTCACGTTAGTTGACGCGGACTATAAAGAGCTGGAAGAGCTTGCTGGGAAGACACCGTCAGCTGCCGAGGCCAAAGGGGAACGTCCTGTGTCAAGTTGTTGTTGATTGTGATCGTGTGATCTCGTATTAGATCGTAAGGAAGAAGCACAAATCCTGGAGAATCAAGATTCAGTCATGAACATATTTCCTGCCAAGACCAAGGAATAATTCAGGGAAATTTAAAGGTGAATAATTCACACATAAGGAAAGTATATAAGATTCCTGTGAGTAATACACATCCTACGTCACGCCCAGACAGAAAAGGCACGTTCAGAGCTGTGAGACTTGTGAGACTGGACGATGTCAATGGGAGGAGAGGAGGGAGGATGAATCAACGAACGACTTTTCAAAAAGAAAGAAAGAAATTCTTCCCTGCCCTGGCGACCAGGACAGAAATATTAAGTTGCAAGCTGCAAAAGACATAAACTTCCACCGATTCAAAACCCATTCCGTGATATTATCCATGTGAAAGTACCGTATCATACACACCTATCCTCCTATCCTCCTGGTTCGTTGAGGATGAATTAGTAGATCGATTTTAGAACGTGACGTAACTTGAAAATACGGAGGCAAAAACAGCGTGACCTCGTCAGATTGATCACTAATAGTTTAAATCTGATACGGGAAAAATTGGATAGCTTGATTTTAAAGTTAGTCAAAATAATAACTCACTTACATATGAGGAAAAGACTTTTTTAATATACATTATTCTAGTTCCCAATAAATTCCAATAGAGACTAATTGACAACCCTCAATATTAATCCACTCTTTACCACCAAATCCAAAACCTCCACACCGTCAACCGATCTTAACACCACCACTGAATCTCCCAACAGCCTCGTTTACAAAATTTTAATTCCACTCGTGACCGGACGACCGGACCGCCAATCACGTTCGCCGCGCCGTCCAACGTTTTACTGCCATCAGACGCAGTAAAATAAAGAAATTAGCGGCGGGCGGCGGCGCGGCGTGGAACGACGGTGCATTTCGGCAAACGTCCCCCTGCAATTATTGTGCAAGGCCCCCCACGCCGCGGCCCCCGGCGCAAAAAGATTTATGGGACGCGGTCAAAGCTCAGACCTCAGACGCAGCTCTGCATTTTATATGTGGTTGCCACGGTCAAAGGGTTGCCGTCATGGTGGCCAGGGTTGTTGGTTGCTGTCATGGTTGCAATGTTCTCCGTAATAACATGGAGAACCTGTTCTCCAACCATTTTCTCAACCATCCCCCCCTTTTCCATTTTTCCATCTCCACCATTTTCTTGTATGGTTGTGTTCTCAGGCCGACGGATACCTGGTTGCAGTGTTGCTGTTTTGGTTGCCATATTCGCCGATTGATACCTTTGTCTTCTACGATACGGTATAATTTGACATGGATAATTTCACGAAATGGGTTTTGAATTGGTGGATGTTTGTCTTTTGCAGCTTGCAACTTAATATTTCTGTCCTGGTCGCCAGGACAGCGAAGAATTTCTTTCTTTTTGAAAAGTTCCAGTTAAGGCCACGTTGAGAGCTGCATGATCACCCATCAAATAAAAAAATCCATAAAACCATAAATGTACTTCAAGTTATGTCTGACCGGAAAAAGTTGCTTCAACAGAGGGCAGACAACATTTGAAAATGTTCGTATCCTCCTATTTGTACATTCAAGTACTATTTGCTTTTGGGTAATTGGTGAATACTTTATGGCCTAAAAAATAAACTGAGCAATCATCAATACCGCCATAGTGATTGGCTGATGGTAGATATAGATCTGACTGGTAGTGTACACTAGAAGAGATGAACTGTTACTCTATGGAGAAGAGCGGATGTGCACTGAGCCAACCACAACGCTGACCGCTGGCCGACTGCTTCCGGTCAACTCGACCTCTTCACAACACAGCTTCCGGTCAAGCCGACCTCATCACAACAACCACCACGCCGACATCCTCTTCTCCGGTGTCCCGACTCCTGACTCTGCTCGTCCCATAGAGTATCTTCATCTCTCTCTCAAATTACTTTATCTCTTGCTCATGCATAAAGATTATGTTAATAGTTTTGTTGCATTCGGTCAACCAATGATTGTTCAAAAAATATGGACCGTAAAATTGTACTTATTCAGCAGCAATATTAGCCGAGATTAGCTAGTGGTTATTATGTAGTGAAACTATGAAATGGCTCGAACCATAGCTAGCAAAATACAGAGTGAAGTAAAAATAGATTTTTTTACTTCTTGATCTTGAAGGGGGCCTTTGATTTTTAAGTACATTTTACTCAAGTTAAAGTGGAAATGATTGACACAAGATTCGTCAGCTAGTAAGATTCGCGCTAAGTAAGTATCAAGTAAGTTTCGTCAAATTCCTACAAGATTCATACAAGATTCCTACAAATTTCGTCAAAATTCGTCCTGGCTACAAACCGTAATGTGCGTAAGTTAATAAGCCACCACGATCCACTTGACTTTGCAAGCGATCGAAGAAAATTGATACTGAAAACCAACAGTTATGTCTTTCGACTTCTATAATAGGCCTACTATTACTTCAAAGCTGAAAATCAGGTTACTGGCCTGTCTTACGAACCTAGACTACGATCAGCGATCACCAAACCTACATGAACAAATTCAGTAGCCAGTAGCGCTCTCCTAGTAGCTCATGGGTTGAAGAACGCTATCCCAACATCCCACTACAAGTCGGATCCGATCCGAAACCTGTCGCAAAATGGCGGACAGGCCGGACGCTGGCCACGCACACACACACACTCACTCACACGCATAATGAGTCGTAAAGACGTTCTCCCCACCGATCTTTATGGTTATTAAAAGTGAACCCGGTCTATTATGGTTATTATGTTGGTCATCGCTATTACCTCGCGGACTAACAATGGGTCATAACTCGGAACCGTTCGGGTTTCTGGACAAAATTACAGTCCGAGAGCGCCGCGTTTACATTTTATTTCCACCCCGTTTCGACCCTGCCGCTTTCAGACTGTTTTAATTTTACAAGTTCCCACCACTCGGGAACGCCGTTTATGTATGTGATTAAAGGGCAGGCTAATTTCGGTGGACGGCTTTCCTGTTGGGCTTTGATGGTTGGGGATGACGATGAGATTCTTGCTGCTTGTCGATTTGTTGTTCAACACTGATTGAGTCAACTTGTACCATCGACTTTAAAAACAGAAGGAGACTGACCATCCTTATGGACCAGCTGTGCCTGATTTATGTCAGCCAGGATTTGAAGTGGATGTAGTTCGACTAAATCACCGACGCAGATTGTACTGATGTAAATGATTTTTTTTTCAACTATTTATATCAGTTTTCAAAACTTAATATGCTAGAAAATAAGAGTTCTTAATCTTATGATTGCTCTCTGGACACAATATTGTCGAAATATTCCCTCATGATAGCGTAATTAATGTAGTTGACTGCAGTATACACTATTGAAGTTTACTGTAACTAAGTCCTCTTTCAAATCCTGGCTGGCATAAAATTTGGTACACTTTTTATAATGGTTTTTTATAATGGAAAATCCTCTTTCTGTATTTAAAGTCAATGCTTGTACTACATCTTTACGCTTTTGGAATGCGGGATTTGGTCCTCTGGTTCTGGATTGGTGGGTGGGCTCAGAATGTCGTGTTGAAAGCCGTCTGTAAATTATGATAAAGTGATTGTTAGACGGTTTTCAAAAGGAAGGTGGGGCTAGTCGATTGGAGTAACGATCGCTTATTGTGCCAACTTCGTAATTCGAAGTTTGCGAGTTTAATCCTGTGCTTGTGCAGGTCTGGTGATGGAGACGGCTAAATAAGTTCATTCGACTATTGAACTTCACCAAGGGTGATGACATGTCTACACTCTAAATCTACTCACATGGCAGCCAAGATTGCGTCTTTGACTTAAACATTTATTGTTTCAAAATAACTTTGTCGTTCATATAATTACTGTAAACTTTCAGCATGGGAATGGGGTAACTTAGGGCTCCAGAGAAGGCTAGCCAACTTTTTTACAACACCAAGAACGCAGTGCGCAAATTGTGCCCAAACGAATCTTTTGCCAGAACCATAATCGAATTATTCCTGTCGTCCCGTACCCCTGACCAAAAACATTACTAACGTCCAATGTGGGTGGATAAAGAACTTTTTTCGACAGATATGTGAGCCGAAGTGAAGAGAAGGAATGCGCGAGGCAATATGAAGTGGCTTGACCAGTGAGAAAGAAGATACTCGGTATCCCATGTCGACCATGCGTCATGGCGATGCCGCTGCCCACTTCACTTTACGGTCCTATGCTAATCTCTCCCACATCTCCCCCTCTCCCCCCCACATCCTCTGTCTCTTCCCTCCTGGAATGGAGTCTGCTTTGTCAAATGACACAGGGCTACCGGATTTCATAGGGCGCTGCTGAAGAAAGGATGCGGATGTAAGGATCTCGATTTGTGCGGTATTTACGGTTTAGAAGAGGGAATTGTTTTGTGGTTGTAGGGACAGATGTTGTGCTTTTTGAATGCAAACTGATGAATCGGTATCCTTTGGTTTGACCGTTAATTTAATCTACATTGATTAATTAATGGAGAAATTGGCTCATTTCCATGTTTTTTAATATATATTTTTTACTCTGACTACATTTGTAGATAAGGACAGTCAAGAAGTGTTAACATTCTCGAAAAGTTACAGACGATTGTTTCAAAAGGAGGTTTATTTATGGTTTTCATTGGTGACTTACTTTACCAAATAAGACCACGATTTCTCTCCAACGGCAATAATCAAGAAAATTAGGGCAATGTGGGTAAGGATTTCATCTGACTATAACATTTAGAAAAGTAAAAAAATTGAGTTAAGAAAAAATCAAAGGTTAAGTTTTTACCGAGTCTAACATTAGCTTATCTCACGCTTTTAGGGACCAGCATAATACATGCTTGATATCATCAATTTTACGTAAGCCCTAATGAACAATTTCAACCTTCTTTGTCAATTCAGAACAATCAAGATTGAATTGATTTGGAATGAAAACATTCTTTCATATGAAGAAGTCAGTGTTGTTATGTTCAAAATCATGCATTGAAATTAACTTCCCTTGCCAGTTCCGTTTTAAAATGCTAAATGTATTGTTGCTCTGTGAAAATTTGTAGCGTCATCGGAAACGGAAATGGTATTGGGAATCTTTGATTGACCTTCACTGTATTGTAGGATAGGTGGTACCGAATCCTGTGTGAACTGGACTCAGGTAGAAAACGTGAGTTCGCATAAACAGTGTAAAGAGACTTGTCATATAGTTGGCTATGATCATACCCTATTTCCATCAGTTTCATCATCATGGTTATTTTAAATCCAAAAAAACATATACACAAAGTAAGTTGATGTGGTAAGTTCCATCAGTGAAGAAACCTATGGAAATCCAGACCGAATATCGAAATGTACCTAGCATGCAGTGAATGCATTATTCATGTTTATAATAACTTCCAACAACCTCTAAATGACAAAAACGTCTGTAATTGAAATGAAATGAAATGAAATGAAATGAAATGAAATGAAATGAAATGAAATGAAATTCGTTTATTCCTTTTAACAACATTACAATATACTGTTCACATAACATAAATTATCAGTAGGAATTAGTTCCCCACATGGGTCAAAGCCTGTGGGTGGGGAACGAGTCAAAAATCAACCACTTTAGAGGAATTATTATTAGTAAAAAAAGTGAAGAATATTAAGTTTTAATTAAATAACATAAAAGTACAAATATAAATTTAAACAAAAACAAAATATGCACGCAAATACAACTGGGACAATAGTTTACATTTAGGACGGAAGTTCTGGAGTACAACAGTAATATAAAAGTAAAAACGCCATTGCAATAACCGAGAATCTCGGTCCAGTCATCCTCACATTCACAGGAAACACGCGCTCGACGGACGGACGGACCCTCACTCACCCACACACGCACTCTCACACACACACCCAATCGCTCTATGACCTTGACCCTAGGTATACGGGGAAGTAAAGAAAGTCTTAATTTGATCTCGCCCTATCTCCAATAGCCATTTGTCAACAATTTTTTTATAAGTGCGGTTGCTACAGGGTAGAGGATATTTAATATGATTCGGAAGTCGAGGAAATACTAAATTAGCTACATAAAAAGATGAGGTAGTATTTATTGTTTTATTCAATCGAGGGGCAACAATACCGGTATTGATAGCAGATCTTGTAGAATACGTATGAACAGGACGACGAAACAAAGAATTCAGATTACTGCGGATGTATAAAACTAATGTTTTCATAAAAAGTTGGCGGATACTGAGTACTTTAAATTCATCAAATAAAAGGTTTGAAGGATATCGTCGATTTTTTTTCAATGCCGCTTTTATGATAGATTTTTGGGTAATTTCCAATGGCGTTAAAATACTTTGAAAACAACTGCCCCAAGCTAAAATTCCGTACTGTAACAAAGACTGAATATAAGCAAAATATACAATTTTAATCAGATCTGGAGCAAGGACATTATTTATATTCCAAAAAATAAAAATAAATTTACGCAGCTTATTTCTTAAAAGTGTAATATGTCCAGCCCACTTCAGACGATTATCGAAGATAACACCGAGATATTTATATTCGGACACGCTTTCAATACACTCACACGTTTTACATTCATTCGCCCTGTCACTCCCACGTGTATGTAAACGTAGACACAGGTTAACTGGATCGTGGTCGGCTCTCAGAGAAATAGGCATATACTTTGTTTTTGAAATATTTACAGAGAGCCGGCTTTGATCAAACCACCGCTTGACAGAGGACAGGCCCCGCTCCGCCAAACGGTACGCTTCCTCCCAGCTGTCGCCCTCAAAAAGTAAAGCTGAGTCGTCAGCATAAAGAAAAACCCGTCCCTGTTCCAAATTAACCCTACCCAAATTATTTATATAAAGAAGGAAAAGAAGAGGCCCCAATGTGCTACCTTGTAAAACTCCATAATCAATCCGAAGAGGAGCACTGGATTGACCAAGAATTGACACTATTTGGAAACGCTCACACAGGTAACTCCTAAACCAATCAAGAGCAACTCCCCGTACTCCACTTATTTCCAGTCTACGTATTAGGATTTCTCTGTCAACAGAATCAAAAGCCTTAGCTAAATCAATAAAAATCAACAACGGTTTTTTATTACGCCCTATAGCATCGTGAATATTTTTAGTAAGTAAGAAGAGATCGTCGTTAATATTTTAATCTTTCCTGAAACCAAACTGATTTTCAAATAAAATATTTCGTCGTATTAAATAGTTTTCAAATTGATTCCTCATACATTTCTCCAATATTTTCGACAGAACACTAGCCAATGTAATAGGTCTATAGCTCACACATTGATTTTTTTGACCGCCTTTATAAATTGGAATAACTTTCCCCAATTTGAACGAATTTGGAAAAATACCTGTCATCAAACTTTTGTTTACGATGTAAATAATAGGATTCATTAAGTCAAGAATATTATTTTGAATCAATTTAGCCGGAATTTGATCTTCGCCGGGGGCTGATCCACCTTTTAAACTATGCACCACCTTGAGGAGCTCAGCCTCAGTTACAGGCTCCAGCTGGAGGCTCGAATCCACCCTGTAATCCTCGTCCCTCACGACAGGCTCTGAAACAGGGGGTATAGTACTGGCAAGGTTGGCCCCCACCCCAACGTAATACTCATTGATTTTATCTGCAGCAAATTTGATATCTTCAGATGTTGTATTTTCTTTATCATTCAAAAAATGTTTAATTGGAAAATTTTCCTTGTTATTTTTGACTCCCAATAAATCCGAAATATTTATCCACAATCTTTTCTTATCATTTCTAGATTCGTTAATTTTATTGCGATAAAATGTTTCTTTTGCTGAGCGAATTAATTTAGTTAAAACGTTTCTGTATCTTTTAAATCTTATTTTTAAATTTGTATTGAAAGGTTGACGTTTTAGGAGTTCGCTCATCCCATCTCTGACCCGAATTGATCTTACTAATCCAGCAGTGATCCAGGGCTTTATTTTAACCTCTTTTGAGCGACAGATTTTAATTTTTGTGCATGTTACAATGATATGCTGTAATGTTTTTATGAAAAGGTCACAGCTTTCATTTACATCCTCTAAACTAGTCACAGGAGACCAATCCGTGTCAGAGATAAGATGGGCGGCAGTATGATAATCTAATTGTTTAGAGTGAGAATTATTGACACTGAAATTAGTTAAGTTTTTGTTGACGTTACAGGGAAATTGTGCGACAGTAAAAAAATGATCAGTCATTCCTGATTTAATGACGGCTGATTTTATAGAATGCGTATGTTTACTATCCGTGTGAATATGATCAATACAACTTTTGGTCAAACCCGAGACCCTAGTTGGTACATTAATACAGCTGGTGAAGCCCGACCCATACAACACGTCGAGATACCGTTGAGAAAACGCGTTTTCAGTCTCCGGTAAAATACAGATATTTATATCGCCAACCAGCCAGTGCGTCCTGTCCCTAGGCCTGTTATCAAGAAATGTCTCAAGGTCGTCGATAAAGAGCGATAGATCACTAGATGGACTCCTATACACAGATAGCAACGACACCCTCTCTCTGCCAAACGTAATATCCAGTTTAACACATGTGGCTCCAAACATACTCACTTCCTCCGCACACACAGCAAAACACTTTTTCACAAACACAATCACACCATCATTTTTATTCTTGCTTTCCATGTTCATCACCACATCATACCCACTCATACTAACATTCGCAACGGATTCATTCAACCAAGTCTCAGTTAAAACAATGACATCAAAACTCACTTCAAAATTATTAAGAATAACCGTTAATTCATCAAAATGCTTATTAAAACTTCTAATGTTTAAACTTAGAATAGTAATACTGTTATCCACATCCACATCATATTCACTAAAAAACTTAAAATCCTTACATTCGTCGTATGTACGTGCATTTACATCACGAGAATCGATGATTTCATCCAAAATCTCATTCATTGTAACAAGAAAGCACCGCCTACCGCCCATTTATGAATCGTGTTTAATGCAAGTGATGCCAATGAAAGAAAAAAAAGAATAATAATATAAAATAACATTCTGCAAAATAAGCGTTAGTTTTCACTCGTAATAACTAAATGAAAATTAATTCAATGGACCAAATAATTAACATTCTTACATAAGATATTTTCAGGAACTACAATAATTAAAACATAGTAATGAACTTTTAACTCTATTTTTATACTTATCAAAGGGAAAATTCAGATACAATCTAGTAAGCTAAACAGGAAAACATTCTGATTGAGTTTCCAATATTGCTGTGAGCATTTTCCCATTATGCGTCCAAGGAATGACAGATAAATAACTAATTTACTGTTGAAATTATTTGGCAGTTTTCTCTTGTGTGAAATTTAAATAATTATTACAGTAAGTAAAAAAGAACAAATTATTTTAATACAATAAATATTTATTTTCATGCCAAAAACTAAGAATATAATGATATAATGGTGTACTATTCTGTCTGTTATTTATGTCCTGTTTTTTTAAAACTGTTCCATGCACTGATTTATCCCATTATAATTAAAACAAGTCCCATAACTCAATTCATTGAGCACTTAAAAACTAAATGAGATTGCAAATTCTGTTGTAACTTAAAACTTAACTTCAAACTTTTCTTTTAAGAAGAAAATGACTGGTTTATCGAATCTGAGAAGAAGTTAAATATTACTTGATTTTGTATTTGTAGCTCTCAACTATGGCTGTGAATTGATAAAATGGTGTATACCGAATAAAAATTGTGCACTTCATTTAATATAAAATTTATGCATGCTTTAAAAGAAAAAAATATATATAAAACATGTAAAAATAACAAAACGGAAATACTTATAAAATGTTTTGGTACTATGAACCTTACTTGATTCGACTACAATATAGCATTATTAAGTACCGCACACACGTTTGAGTATTCGACTGGTCCCAATAAAAATAAATTTCCCTAAATACTATACTCGGTATAAAAATAAAAAACCTTGTAATAAAAATAATTTTTGGAAACTTTGAAAAAAAAGTTATAATACTTAAAATATGTACTAAACCTCAGCAATATTGCACTTATCAACTTGGAGATGCTGTCTTTTATGAAGATCCTTGAGCACCGCGATCGCCGCCGCCGCCACCGCGGCTGACTACCTCGCCTCCGCCGTTGACCTTCGCCGCGTGGTCCACCTCGCTTGGCGTCCGGACCCTCCTCGCCGACTCCGCTGCTGTCTTCCTGACGAAGATTTTTCCGTCTTTCGACCAGGCAAAGGCTAATTTCCCATCCTTGACTAACGATCTGGCGTAACCCAAAAGTCGTCGATTCTGCGTGGTCAGGTGATCTAGGAAAAAAATGGGCGAGGGACGAAGCTTTGACGCCAAATCTGTGGTTTTAATTTTCTTTTGCTTCGCCATCTTCATCCACTCAGACCTAGTTGTTCTGGAGGTGAACTGAGCTACAATGGACGGAGTCACACCTTTCGGAGCAGGAAGGCGGTGCGCGATTGATACGTCTTGGCGGTTGTATGGAACACCTAGGGCTTTTGCCACAGCACTGAGGATGTCATAGACGTTCTCGTTTGTAGTTATTGGTACACCCCTAATTTCAATGTTGTGATTTCGGGAATACTGCTGTAGTTCACCAAGATCCATTTCCAAATTGTAGACTTTATCTTTAAGAGTTTGATTTTCTTTTCGAAGTTCGTTACATTCTTCTTTAATCGCCGCATTTTCGGCCTCAACCGCATCAAGTTTATTGTTGACATTAACCAGAGTTTCATTCAATTTGGCGAGTTGTATGTTAATGGCACTAAAACTCTGTTTATTAGACTCTTGGTTTGCAGCGATGTCTCGTTGGATTGCTAACAGGAGTTCGGCTACCTTGGGGTCTTCCGAGTCGGATTTCAACGACGAGGAGTCCTGATTACACTCGTCACATTTCCACGTGGCCAAGGTGCCCGCCGACAGCTTGGCTGCGGACCGGATACGACAGCACGCCTTGTGAAACGTTTGACTACACTCCACGCACTTTAAAGTGGCTTTTGCGTCAGATGCATCGTTGTGACACTTGGGGCAATTCATGGTTCGGCACAGTTAATACAAATAAATAATTACTCGACAAAACTCGAAAATAACTGTCAAATTCCGTTGCAGAAAAACAAACACCCGAATTGGTATTAATTTAATATAAAACGTACACAGTCACCGAAAAATCACAGTATTTGATACGAATAAAACACTACAAATTATAATTCACAGGATTACACGGGCAAGTAGGCAGGCTTGCACTATCAGGCCGCGCGGTTATCGCATCGACCTTCCTCCTCGGCGGACTGATAACGACTAATTACAGCGTTTGAGATGACAAGATCTCATCAGCATCCTGAGAAGATAATAGCGATGATAAGTGGATATTTGGCTGAGGCTGAAGATGGCTCAGATGGGATTAAAATCGAATCAATCGAATCACCAATTAGGTTAACTACTAAAAATGCTGAGAAAATCTGTTAGCATGTGTGGTCTTAATTTGGGATCTTAGGAGATAGTCATTTTGGAGGATATTTCGGGCATGTTTAAGCTGGTGATGTGTAAAGTTTTGCAGGATTGTTTGGGAATGTTTAAGCTGGTGATGTCTATCGTTTTGCAGGGTTGTTGGGGCATGTTTAAGCTGGTGATGTCTATCTTTTGCAGGGTTGTTGGGGCATGTTTAAGCTGGTGATGTCTATCTTTTGCAGGGTTGTTGGGGCATGTTTAAGCTGGTGATGTCTATCGTTTTGCAGGGTTGTTGGGGCATGTTTAAGCTGGTGATGTCTATCTTTTGCAGGGTTGTTGGGGCATGTTTAAGCTGGTGATGTCTATCTTTTGCAGGGTTGTTGGGGCATGTTTAAGCTGGTGATGTCTATCGTTTTGCAGGTTGTTGGGGCATGTTTAAGCTGGTGATGTCTATCGTTTTGCAGGTTGTTGGGGCATGTTTAAGCTGGTGATGTCTATCGTTTTGCAGGTTGTTGGGGCATGTTTAAGCTGGTGATGTCTATCGTTTTGCAGGTTGTTGGGGCATGTTTAAGCTGGTGATGTCTATCGTTTTGCAGGGTTGTTGGGGCATGTTTAAGCTGGTGATGTCTATCGTTTTGCAGGTTGTTGGGGCATGTTTAAGCTGGTGATGTCTATCGTTTTGCAGGTTGTTGGGGCATGTTTAAGCTGGTGATGTCTATCGTTTGCAGGGCTGTTGGGGCATGTTTAAGCTGGTGATGTCTATCGTTTTGCAGGTTGTTGGGGCATGTTTAAGCTGGTGATGTCTATCGTTTGCAGGTTGTTGGGGCATGTTTAAGCTGGTGATGTCTATCGTTTTGCAGGTTGTTGGGGCATGTTTAAGCTGGTGATGTCTATCGTTTGCAGGGCTGTTGGGGCATGTTTAAGCTGGTGATGTCTATCGTTTTGCAGGTTGTTGGGGCATGTTTAAGCTGGTGATGTCTATCGTTTTGCAGGTTGTTGGGGCATGTTTAAGCTGGTGATGTCTATCGTTTTGCAGGTTGTTGGGGCATGTTTAAGCTGGTGATGTCTATCTTTTGCAGGGTTGTTGGGGCATGTTTAAGCTGGTGATGTCTTTTGTTTTGGAGGGTTGTTGGGGCATGTTTAAGCTGGTAATGTGTATAGTTTTGGTGGATTGCTGTGTTATTTTTAAGCTAGTGATGTGTATAAAATTTGCAGCTTCCAAAATAACATTTCAATTATGAAGGTCTTTCTTTGAATATTTGTATTTACAAGCAGTTTTCTTTTGGGAAAGGGCGATGTTTGAATGGAGTGACATGTGACATGAATTTTCTTTAATACTGAACAAACCACTTATAAAATTAAACATGGTTTTGTTCACGTTAAACAAATTAGCTCTTTCTAGACACGTTTTTGATTCTGGAAGAAGATAAGTTGAGGGACTTTACCTTGCAGTAAACATAAGTCATAACATTCATATTAAATTTGCTGGGAACTGTGTAAAAATATGCAAGATCTTGGGAAATTGCCTTGCTTACTACACGTACTGGTACTAAATTGGACTTGTAATAAGTGGAGTGGAGAATCTCAATATGTGATGTTCCTGCTCAAAATCTCAACGAGTTGAAAAAGTCATGCTGGCCACCAACTTTAGTTTCCATTATTGGTGCTTTTATAAGTATGCTTAAATTATCAAATACTTATTCACATAGTAACCTGGATACCCAATAAAACCACAAAAACTACACGCTATCAAGTTAATTTACTACTCATGTCCAACACCGACTTTTAACGAAATCCACTAGAAACCTCGGCGAGTCCGCAAACGCCATTTCAATAAAACACTTTAAACATCGCTTCATACGCAAATGCGGCGTTTTCAGCCGTTATTTCGATCCATTACCGTCTGCTAATGGGCGAGGCAGAAATATATCGCCGTTCCGGTGTAAATTATGGAAGAAAACGGCAAATTGATGCGTGGGCTGGGACAAGACTGTTTCGGAGCCACAAGAAAATTCCGCGCCCAGAGTAGAGGGACCGGTTCGGGGTTTTTCCCACCCACAGTAGCGCTGCGACTGGGACGCTATCATTTTTGGCTAAACAGCTGTGCCTGTGTTATTGCCGCCGATTCCCCGGTTAATTGTAACCGATCGAGGCTATCGGTCCGCGATCGCGCAATTACAGATCTCGCTCCGCGCGGAATGCCGTCCGCCGCCCGCGGACCGAGATCCGCCGCGGACCGAGTTCCAGATTGAGTTATTAATGTGTTAATTAGCCGCGAGGTGACGGAAAAATGTTTCAAGGCGAGGTGAAAAATGAAAAATATTCATGGTTTCTTTACCTTGCGTCGGTGCGGAGAATTCGGCTGTAAAATGCTAATCTATGAATCGAAGTTTATTTTTATTTCTTTTTCTCTACGATGGTTTAATTATTTGAATTTGATACCAGTAATCATAAATGTCTGCTTACTCTGAAGATAATGTTTTTTTTGCTCGCGGTGTAGTGTAAAAGGGCAATAAAATGCAGATTGAGAGCAATATATTACAATAATTTGTTCAATTCTTGACTTCTCAGTTAGACTGCGTCGTATTTTCGAAGGTTTCCGCCGACGTTTCGGAGACATTACAGTACTCCATCTTCAGGGCAAAAGCGTATTCGCGCACAACTGACAACAACTACTTTCTTACTGCAAGAGCAGTCCACGGCCTACATAACCTGAGGCCGCGGACTGCTCCTATAGCAAGCAATAAAGTAGTTGTGTGCGCGACGCTTTTGCCCTGATGATGGAGTACTGCAATGTCTCCGAAACGGCTTAAACCTTCGAAAATACGACGCGGTCTAACCCAGAAGTCAAGAACTAAACATCTTTTGAAAACGACCGTGGAAGCCTACACTCTTTATTACAATAATTTGTTTTGATTTATGACAGTTTTCGACTTCTGAGACCTGAGGATATTGGTGGGGAGAAGAATCTGCAACTAAAGAATGTGTGCCCAAAATCGTCAAAAATCAGAAAACAACTCGGCAGAGCGAGTACGATTTATTTTGGTCTCTTATAAATACGCGACGTCGCGTACTGAAAATATTTAATGGGAAAATAATTGAAAAGGGTATACTATCTCTCGAGAGGTTCAACAGTAAACTCAGTTTTCAGTATCCTTTTCAAAAGCGTCACAGAGGCCTAAACTCGAGATTTCAAAGGCCAAAGGGTAAGGGGCAAGAAATGTGGGAAATTTCTCACCGAAGTGTGTGAGTTGCACCATTGAGCAAGAAATTGGTTACTTCCTCAGTTTAAATGAACAGTTTGTGTAGTTTTTGAAAAATTGCCAAGAAAACCACGTTTGTACCTCCCATCTTCTTCTGTCACAACAGCCATCCCACTACTCAGTACCTACCCAGCTACAAGAGGCGTAAAATGACTTGGCACAGCCCGTGCATAAAATGTTAATTGTAGCAATGGGTTCATGGACACCTGGGCTCGTCATTTGACTTGTTCTGTACTCCACAGTTTGTTTGTGACTACTCAAATACAGATCGCGACAAATGACTTGGCCAGTGCGTCTATAGGACTAATGTTAAATGAATGAATAAATAAAAATGCCTTTTATTATCCAGCGTTTCTTAGTACAATACTGTTTTTCAGAACAACTTTTGTCAAATTATACATTCACTAAAATACATTACACATCACATACATACACTAAACACATTCACACATTTAAAATACACATACACATACATACACTAAAAACACTATACATACATTTAAAATACAAACAAATTTAACAAACAACTACAACAGATAACCACAAACTTAGCATGAGAACAATTCCTTTATTTTTGCCTTGAAAGTTGACAAGGACAGTGTTTTAAGGCCAGAGGACCTTAAAACACTGTTTTAAGAGGGTTCCCTACCAACGGCAGTTTTCGTTTTTCTGCGTCACTAGCGGCGACTTTTGGAACTGCGGCTCCATAAGAGCCCATGTTAAATTTGTACACTTTTCGCCGCGCAAGCCGGTGCACGGGTAAACGCGGTGTCATTTAGCGTCTCCAATTCTTAAAATAAAAGTTATTCGGACATAGCATTGTAAAGGTAACGAGTTGCAGAGTGTTTATTGCTTCTCCAAAATCGTATATGCTCACTCATTAAAAAAATACATGGCGTTAAAGTTGGCCAACTTCAACGGAATGTATCTTCACAATGCGTTAACATGAGCGATTTTGGATTAGCAATTAACATTCTACAACTATTTATCTTTGAAATGCTATGTTAAATTAAATTTTATTTTGAAAACTGTAGGCGCTAAATGACACCGCGCGGAGCGTGTTTTAGGCATGTTTTGGGGTAGGTAGGGAACCCTCTTAAGACCAGATGCCAGAGGTGTTTAAGGCCAGAGGGCCTGTTTTAAGGTTGTTTGGTCGTGTACAATTTAGGACCAAAGTAGGAAAAACGTTTCCTACCGGCCTCAAGCCTGACTTTAGGAAAGTGCAGGAGCTTTCCATGGCGGGAACTGCATGAGACCTCAGTTTTAGCAATGGGCTCATGAAGAGCCTGCGGGCTTATTTCACCCGTTCTATACTCTACACTTTGTGCCCACTCAGATACTACAGATCGCGACAAATGATTTGGCCAGTGCGTCCATAGGACTAATGTTAATTTTAGCATTGCTTATGGACAGTTTGGGCCACGACATTTGACTGGTTCTGTACTCCACACCGGTGGCTCCTCTCCTACTCCTGTCGTATTTCACCGCTCTGGCCCTGTAGTCTTCGCGGCGTCGTCTCGGATACTGCAATCATCTGCTTTTTGGCACGTCGCTTTCTAGATATAACAAAAAAGGGACTAAAATCAATATTTACAGCTGCGTGAAACGTCTTGGTTCCGGGAGAGTACAGAAGAATGATATGCTCTTTTGTTTTTATAGTTTGATTATTGAACCTTTGTGCGGCGAGAGGGGTGGAAATTTGAGGGGAAACGGCGGGGAAGGAGTGACGCAAGGCCACACTAGTGTGGCCTTGAGTGACGTGTAGAATATTTTTTATGGTTGCTATGACGACAACTAGTATTATAGTTTGGTTATGGATATCGTGACTTGCATTACGGTTAGGTTATGTATTAGAAATTTGTTGTCATTAATTACATTGTAAACACATAATTTATCCAAAACATTTTCTCTTATGAGCTAGAATTGTTGCCAACGTTTTTAGATAGTTCGCAGAAAGATAACCCCGGCCGGAATATTGATATCAAATCATGGTTCAGGGCCGTAATTGATAACTTAATAGCCTAGTACAACTGTCAAAATCTTTCAGATGTTCGGTTTATTGAATTTTTTAACTAAATTTTAAATTACGGTAGTATTTTACTTGTTTACCGTTTCTTACATCGCTCTGCTTCCTTAAGGCCTATGGCGTTATATTGACACATTTTATTACTCAGTGTAAAATTATTTCTTGATTATCAGGACTGTACTTTAGGGTCCGTTTAAAAATTATGTAACGCTAAAATCGGCCTTTTCATACCACCCTCCCCTTGTAACGGACTTTGTAACTGAGGCGTTAACCCCCCTTACAAAATACGAAACAGTTCGCTTTTAACCCCCTCCCCCCAACAAACTTATATATTTATAGGGATTTTAAGTTTTTTAATAAAAATAAATAAATTATTTAAGTTTGATAGTAAAGTTACATTTTATTGAACCCCCTATCCCCCCGTTGCGGCGCATAACGCCATAGGACTACAGAATGGCAGAACCCTGCGAAAAACCTACCCTCCCCCTAGGGACGTTAAGCAATTCAAGTGTGACCCCTAATTCGGCTAGTAGGCCTATATGAGTTTTACGTGCTCTAGGCTAACACAAAGCTTCAAGAGATAACCTGAACAAAATTCTGGGCAAATTAATCCATTTTATGAGTCAATAACTAACTGCCTCCTATAGAGGCTTAGGAGAGAGTCAAACAATGAACCATCACTATATATCAATGTACACGTGTTGGTAGTCCTTGGTCTATATAGGAGTTTTTGCTCATTTCCCAGCGGGAAGGCACAAAAGGCTTCTAGTAGGTCACCAATGCGGCGTGAAGGATCAGATTGCTATGGACGTTACGTAGACTCCGTCCTGTACGATCGCAACAGACACTGGAGTTTCTGTAAGTTTACGGGTCGAGTCAAAACACGTGGCCTACTCCGCCCATAAGACTTTAAGTACCTGGTGGACCGAGCCTTGCTCGGTGTTATTTCATGTTTACCAGTTCATCCAGTTACTATAAAATATGTCAATGTGATAAAATTGATAAATAGAAACCTTTGTTATTGCTCCATGGACTCTTCATCCCACTTGCTGTATTTTCTCTTAATGGCTGTAGATTCCAAACAGCTGTTATGATTACTTCATTTGTTTACACTTTCCTTGTTTATTTTCGTTGCTATCACGGCAACCCATAAGGCCAATGTTAAAATTTTACAACTTTAAAATTCGATTTATTACGTTATTAGATTTTCTCTAGCCAAGTAATCTGCATAAAAGACGTTTTTGAGTCATAAATTACTTATTTCCAGACTTTGAAGGAAATCCTCGGAGCCGTTTTTGAGATCGTTGTGCAAGCAAGCAAGCAAGCAAGCATACATACGTACAAGATAACACTGCTCGTATAAGAGTATAGGATAGGATGAAATTTTAGCATTGGGCTCTGATAAAGGTCGGTTCCAGCTTTACATGTTAGAACTGCTTACAGAATACTGTATTCCTTCTTTGACCTCTGCGAGAGCCTAAGTTCTTGGACATTGTAGATGGAGAACAATATGAGCCAAAAATAAAGTGACCAGATGTCCCATTTTTAGCGACACGTCCCGTTGTCCCGACTAACTCTGTCCGAACACCCGTTTGTCCCTTTTTGGCGTTATTTGTAAAAAATACACTGTAAAATATTTTTTAGTTTCAACAACTCTTACATACAATTTTTTCCGATTGTTTGTAATTTATTTACGGTACTTAAATTGATTGTTTCATGAATTAATTTGATAAATTATGTTTAGTAACTTATCTACAACAGGTTTTAAAACAGTCAAGTAAAGAATCAAGTATCAAAGATCAATAGGAATTTCGCATTAATGTCCACTCGGAAAGTGAATAAACACCTACAGAAATTCTTTTAATTTTTTTCGAATTTTCCGGGGGGCTCCTGGACCATACTTCACAGGGGGACATTCCATCCCTCCCAAACCAGCACCTCCTTTTAACTTTTGCAAAATCTCTTCACCTTAGCCAAAAGTAAGAAAGTAACACGATCCATACAAGTTAACTGAACGCTCATGTACCCCACTTTACTCCCTATATCGGTTGATATGAAAGGTTGTTATATTGACACTTTCTAACCTCACCAGGCTACGAAAGAATTACATTTTTTAACAGCTTAAACCACCGCTCGAACAAAAACAATACCCGACCGAACAGCTCAAACGGAACGGTACCGCGCCGCGGCAAACAATTTAGAAACGAATCGGAAAACAGAAAATATGATGTATGAGGGAATTTGTTTCCTTTAACAGGTAATTTGTAAATTTCATTTAGCGGCGGGCGAGCGGTCAAACCCGTTTGGCCAAGGCCGGGCTGACCATTCACCGGCGATCCCGCGCCGATACGTAGTCGGGTTCAAACTATCGATGTATCGAGTCTTGTAAAAAATCGATTGGTCGATTTTTTCCTCAACCGCTTTATATGTTTATCTACGACCATTGCAATAAGCACCAATTATGGTATTACAATAAACATTATAATGATATACATTAAAACACCAAAAACCAAGCAGTACTCTAATGACGACTTTAGAGTACTGGAGTCACTTTAGAGTACTGGTTCTAGACCAATGAGAGCTCGGCATTTGACGGAAGTAGTGTCATAATAACAATTACGCAATTCGCACATCAGCTGACTGTTGCATTTCGATTCATGTTTGAGTTTACTTATCCCATCAGCTGATTGTTCCACAACGATTCATGGTTCAGTCTGCTTATTTGCCTAACCTCAAATTTTAGTTGACCTATTCCATCATTAGTAAAAGTCATGAGTTTTGTTTAACTTCGGGGGAAATTTTGTCGTATATTGTTGGTCGTAGATAAAATAGTGTATGCAACGATTGTATTATGCCTTTAAGCCACTCGTGAGATATTTAGAACACTCGCTTCGCTCGTGTTCTAACTTACATCTCACTCGTGGCTTAAAGGCATTCATTATACAATCGTTGCATAAACTACTATTATCTACGACCTTTGCAATAAGCACCAATTATGGTATTGTAATAAACATTATAATGATATACATTGAGACATCAAAAACCAAGCAGTACTCTAATGACGACTTTAGAGTACTGGAGTCACTTTAGAGTACTGGTTCTAGACCAATGAGAGCTCGGCATTTGACGGAAGTAGTGTCATAATAACAACTACGCAATTCGTACATCAGCTGATTGTTGCATTACGATTCATGTTTGAGTTTACTTATCCCATCAGCTGATTGTTCCACAACGATTCATGGTTCAGTCTGCTTATTTGCCTAACCTCAAATTTTAGTTGACCTATTCCATCATTAGTAAAAGTCATGAGTTTTGTTTAACTTCGGGGGAAAGTTTTTCGTATATTGTTGGTCGTAGATAAAATAGTGTATGCAACGATAAGCCACTCGTGAGATATTTAGAACACTCGCTTCGCTAATGTTCTAACTTACATCTCACTCGTGGCTTAAATGCATTCGTTATACAATCGTTGCATAAACTACTATTGCTTTCTTACTATGTCTACTGCAGATTATTTATTTAGCAATTACAACATTGAGATACTGAACCACGATTACAGCATGGGCGGATTTCTGGGGGTGCTTGGCACCCTCTGTTATTTGGTGGATTTATTGGCAGTGAAGGGGGAAAATGTTTTCAATATGACTTTGATTGAGGTATTTGCTTAAATTACAAATAAATGGTTGTCGTTAAATAAAATAAGCAGCCTACCTATTTGGAATTGGCCTTTAAACGGACCATTTAAGGTGCTGCTATACATACACGTCACGTCATGTCGCGTCCACTTTCGGCCAATTCGGCGATTCCGGAGGGGGTGCTATACATATTCGCATCGAATCGCGTCTGCTAGTTTCTAAGAGCCGAACAGCCGAGTGGACGTTGGTGGAGGCTATACATATGTACACGTCACGTGTATGCTCTTCAGAACATTCGAGTCGGGCCGTGACGTGACGTTTATGAGTAGCAGCACCTTTAATTGGGAGATTGATGATTGATGTTTGAATTTGTGCATAAAATACTTCAAACTTTAGGTGAGCTGGCACCCCCATTATTCTCACCTAAAACCGCTCATGGATTACAGTACTGAATTTAAGGATATCTTCAGCCGCCAGTGCACCAAAGTCTTCCACTAAGTTTATCACAAGTTGCGGCAATTAACTGATTTTTATACAAAATGCAGCGATTAATTATTTCAGTCGTCATCTTGTGGAGAGACAAGTTTTCCACTAAATTTCGGTTTCCCGCGGAGTGTCGATAAAGATCAAAGAAAGTTGACAACTAAAAGTTGCTGCCAGAGTTGCTGCGTGTTTTGCGGAAGAAACTAGTGGCAAAATGTCCCCCTCTACTATTTTTCCAAGGTTTCCACAAAAAATCATCTACTTATTGATTTTTTTTAGAACAGCAACTTTTAGTCGTCAACTTTGGTGTAAACCCGCATTTCAATATTATAAAAAAATCACAGTTTTATACACCATTTGCAGTATTATTTTTCAGTAGTTCATTAGCCAGTTATTATGTTTATGCTAGCGTAATAATTTCAAGTGACTATGTTGCTATGCAAGAAATGCAATAACGTAGAGTATCAAATACTAAGCTGCAAATAATGACAGAAATCGAGGAGGGAAACAAATATAATTGAATAATTCGAAGGATTATTTTATCGGTTCTTAAAATATAATCGTACTGAAAAACGTCGATTAATTTTTGCTTGATTATCGAATACCGGCTGTGGGACGCTATGGGATGGGCAAGCGACGATTTGGCGACAATCTTTACCCATGCTTCACCGGCATTGGCGTCGCGCCGGGGGGGGGGACACGGGGGGCACGTGCCCCCCCCAATATAAAAGTTTATTTTTGTAGCCGCCGAACATTAAAAATCCAAACAAAAATTATTGTCTGCTATTCTCTAAAGTCCTTTCTATACTCATAAGTAATTTAAACCTGTTGTATTTACGTTAGATGTTTAGTTTTACCATATTAATTGTTCTAATTCCCTTATATTTTAATATTTAATCGTTATTACATTCAATTGATATGAGTTTAATTATTTGGCTAAACAAAGAGGCTGGATGAAGATATATAAATTCATTGAGTAGGCCCGTTATAATACCTGTCATTCTGTCATTCACTTGGCGTTTAACCTGCAAGCTACAGACGAGAATGACATGAACGGCAATGAAACGGCCAGGAAAGTAGGGGAATTGTGAATAAGAGTTATTTTCGACCGCCTATTTCCTTAACATATAAATCAGTAACTGCAATGGTTTTTAAGGTGAAAATTCTTCAACAATCACGTGTTAAAAATCTAAGTAGTATGTAATGGAACCTTTCCCGAAAATTCACTTTGAAAATCGTAAAAAACTAAGCTTTTTGGTGCTGTATATTTCGCAGATTTTAAGGCTTAAAACCCCACTTTTGAGTACGCCGAAGGGCCCCCCGCTGGTCTGGGGGGTATTCCATAACCCCCAGACCCCCCGGTCAGTTGTCTCCCCCCAAAAGTTTGGTTCACGCGACGCCTATGTTCACCGGGCGGATTTCTAAAAGAGGAGGCTCCAGTCCAAAGAATTAAGAAAATACCATGTTTCTATCTGCACACCTCATAAAGCCAATTTAATTAAGTTTCAATTTCGATACAGCGTCAACTAATCTACTACTCAACAAAATAATTGATTTATAAATAGCTCATTTTAAAGAGCAAAAATTAATAACCGATTCCAGTGGGCAGAATTTTAATATTAGCCTACAAGTAGAAACATAATATAAACAATCTCATATTTTGCAATTTATCAAACGGTAGCTAAAATTTCTTCTTTTTCAAATAAACTATAGATCAACGGTTTTTGTTAAGCGGTTGAGGCTGTGCCGAATTTGAAAGTTGTCTCGGACTTGGGAAGCGGATATAATAGCGTGGGACTAGAGCCCCCTCTTTAAAAATATAAACCCATAAGCGCCAAGATAAACAGTACTTCAACTAGTTGAGCTCTAATTAACTGTAGTCGTAGATCAGTTCATCAGTATTTTTTGGTATCCAAAGGTTTTCACAACTTGCGTTCCGTTTTGAAGAAAAGTTGCACACAGAGCTTCAGAGCCAAAAAATAAGTAACTTTATCGCGTAATTATTTAGTAGTTACCATTAACACTGTTAATTTCTTTAATGTTTTATAGTAAAATCGGTGCTTTTACTTTTGGCCATACATTTAGAACGTCAACGCGCATAAATATCCAAGCTAATAAATTTTAAGCAAACTATAACGATAATACTGTATAACGTTTGACGTCACCTACTAAAAAAAAAGATTAAAACACCTTTTCTAATTCGCAATTTCCCATTACGGAATACACCCCAAAACTGGCTAAAACGGGAGGTATATGAGATGACGAAATACACCTTATCTTTATGGTTTTAAGGTTACAGAGACTCGTAAAACATAAAAAACGTCTAATGAACGTGGTTGTTACAGACTACTATTTATATCACGGCAAAATATGTTAAAGAGACTTGCAACACAAAGAAAAATCATTAGGTACTCATTGGCTAGTACGTAGTCAAGAATAATAGTTCATCAGTGGGTCTTTTCAGCAGTACTCATTCTTAACTTAAAAAGAGATAACTTAAACCCGAGTAAACATTTAACATGGAACACAAGGTTCTCGAGGTCTGATTATACTGTATGGTCCTACCAAGTGATAAAATGCTGTATTCCTACCAAGTGACAAAATGCCGTATTCACTCAGATTAGCCCTACATTAAGAAATATTTTTCTTTGCATAAAACTCTAAAATGGTTTGTGCGTTTGGAATCCTTCACGATTAAAAATAATTCCGAGTTTTACAACATACAATAATTGAATTTTTAATTTAAAATGCTGGAACATAAAAAATATAGGTATAGATTCTATTTTTTATCACTTAAAACTGGACTGATTCGTGATCACCTTTTATTAAAGTTATATTACAAATCTAATCATTCTTTTAACTCACCATCGCAAATGAATATCAAACAAAGACATTAAAATGTTCCATCAAAGCAATGTAGCCTAATCAAAAACGCCAGACACCTACTTTAGGCGTTTCATAAACTTTAATCAATTATTTATTTCATTATAAAATGTGAAAAATTTTCTTTTGGGAATTCTCGCAATTTTTCAAGTTTTAAATGCCAAAATACCTATAATCTTCTCGCACAGCAATTGTGCTCCGACTGAAATAAATGTTTCATTATCAAAGACCCAGGTTTCTACTTTTGCCATCGTCAATTCGTTTCTTATTGCTTCCGATGCTGACTCGCATCCGGTGAATTCGATACTGTATCAACGTGAGAAAAATATACGCGTCAACTCTCGTGGCCCAGTCCGCCTGACTTATGTTAATTTTGGGATTAGACGGCCTTGGCCACAGCATTTGACGTGGACTATAGTCTTCAAAGGCGTAGCCAACGGGGGAATTAAGGGGTTAAACCCCCCCCCCCCGAAATGGTTGAAAAAGCCTTGAAATTGTAGCCAACGGGGGGTAAGGGGGTGAAAACCTCCCCGAAATCGTTGAAGGAGCAAATGCATAGGAGCCCGGGCCCGTAGGGGGGCCGGGAACATCCCAAGAAGGGTCCGAAATCACAATAAAGCGGCCGAAAAACAAACGTAAGAGCTAAAAAAAAGGTTTCTGGCTACGGCTTTGATAGTCTTGACTTTTAAGCACAGAGAAGCTATAAAGATATATAGCTTCTCTGTGCTTTTAAAGGAAGCTTCTTGCATATTTATGTAAGGACTCTGGATCGAGACACTGACAAGATTTAGCTGTACTCAAGCTTGAAACTTGATTCTTATTCAATTTTTCGACTTCTCCTTTCGCTGCTGGTGTTTAAACTACACTACGTTTCGAGAGATATCAAAACTCCTCTCATTTTCAAGTGACCCTACTTAAAATTACATTACCTACTTATTTCTATTCAATCTAAATTTTTTGGGTTTTTTGACACACAAACAAAACAAAAAATTTAGGTTAAATAGAAATAATTAGGTGTAATTCTAATCAAAACACAAGGCCCACGCTGTTCATAAGCCCCATTCTAAAATTAACATTAGTCTTACGAACGGACTGGGGCTTATGATTTGAATCGGCCTATAATGTAATTTTAAGAAGGATCACTTGAAAACGAGAGGAGTTTCAATACCTCTGGAAACGTAGAGTACTTTAATCACCAGAAGCGAAAGTAAAAGCCCAAAAATTAAATAATTATTACAAATCCTTCGCTATTATGAATATTAAAAATACCCTTAAAACTTGGTTGGGTAAAACTTACCAAAGTGATAGATTTTTATCACCAATGCTAACAAAAGTAAATTACACTGCAGCAGAAAGTTTAATTTTTTGTATGTTTTTACAAATAATGTATGGGCCAATGTTGTTACTCAAGGGGGAGGTAAATTGACACTGTAGTGACAAGATTTTGAATGGTTTTTGTGTTTGCAAACAATAGTGCCAATAGGTTTTAGTTCAGGGGAGTAGCACAACCCTGCAGCAAGTTTTTTTTGTTTCCAAACATTGGTACCAATTTTGTTTAGTTCAGGGGGATGTATAACTAAAGCTATTTGAAGGGGGAGTGTTACACTAATAATCAAAATAAGACCTTAATCGAGAAAAGTAAATCTTGTTATGTTGACCTCAGCTAGGTTTGCAGCGATTGCACCCTTATAGCCTCATCAAATAATTAAAAGCCTCTATGTAAATAGTCCCAAAAATTTAAGGCTGTTGCCAAAAAATATCCAATTTTGAGGGCAAGAGCTGTCGAGTTTGACAAAGAAGAGATTTTTATTTACTGACAGGTGAGCTGTAACATTTTCCTTTTGTGACTTTTGACAAATCAATGGAGTTTATCCTTGTTGCTGGTTTGAACTTCAAATTCTTTTCAAGAATCCATTTGGCTGCCAGTTTGATTAGGAGGATGATGTTGACCTTGGGATTGTGTCACTGTAGTTTTTGACAAGCGGTTTTCGACATGAGGTTTTTCTGGACAGAGTACCTAACATTATTTGTAGCCTTTGGGTGGGGAGTGGAGGCTTGTAATTTTAATCATAAAATGAAAATTTTAAATTTTTATTTACAGTATTATTGAGGTATGGAGTGACTGGTTTTAAACTGTAATGCTTCGGCTTCATTTTTTATTATGTCTTAAACAAAACAAAAATATATCAGTGGTGCGAAGTTAAAATTTAATTTTCTTTTAAAAACATTAAACATTATGTAAGTACCAAGCATAATTAGATACCTCAAATAGTTTAATCATGCACAAATTACAGACAAGATAGAAAAGGAATTTCAAAAATTTCTCCTCTAGGCCCACATTACTATTATTTCCAGAGAGATCTTAAAATCTGTTTCTTCAATGCACGATACACATTTTAAAACACCCTTTAAAAATTCACCCATGGGCAGTATTTTCATAGAATGGTTATATTAACAATTGATTTCAAATTTTCATCAAAACAAAATTATACCTTCATTTTAATTTTATTGTGAGACCTCTACTCTCTGAACTTATTTATTTTTCAGCCTTTAATTATTGTAACCAAACAATTACAAACAAATCAGATTTATCTTACCTCATAGAAGTAATTTTGACGAAGTAGTCCAAATCTTGTGCATCTTCTTTAACTTAAATCGTAAAAACATTTTTAGTCACTGCACATTAGCAAAAACAGTTAACAAAGTCAATTATTCTTTTATCGTTATTTTCACAGCAAGTACAAAAAAAGCTCCATCTCGTCATTTAGTATCATGTAATTATTAAATTAGTAATTAAGTACTGGTCAGAGTAGGTAGGCTAATTTTTAAAGTTAGGACAAAGAACAAAATACATCTTTCATAATACCTCACATTTTAAAATACAAACTGAATTAATCTGATAGAGGAATACATCAATTTGGGTCAGATCATTGAGAAATAAAATTATTAGTTTGATTCTAAATTAAATAGATATTCCAAAAATGTTTCAAAAGAATTGAATCAAACTATTTAACAACTTTTAAATAAACATTTCTTTGGACAAAAATACCAATTCGAACATTTATATGAACCATTATTCATTTACCACTCATTGAACCAAGAGATCTGACTTTAATAATTTAGACCAAACGAATGGTGGAGAGGAAAGTGCAAAAATAAGAACAGTAATTTGTAAAGCACTGTAAAATTTATTATATAATATAAAGTAATTTACAAAACAGTTTGTGTATCACCTTATCTGGGTATGTTACAAAGATGTTGAAGAATTTCCTGCCAGAGGGAATGTATTGTACGATTTGCACTGTAATGAGCAAACTATGGTCCCATCGGGAATGTACTTCATAGCACATGAAACTTGGCTACAGTTTAACATTAGTTGCTCAAATAGACCTCAAAAAACACGGACCTTTTAGCATTAGCGAATAAAACTTTTCTAAAATGTGCTGACTGACAACAGTGTCCAATAACGTTTTCAAAACATTAACACAAAGAAAAATTCTTGTAGACTAGCAAATTGACAATTTGTAAAAAATACCTGAAATAAGTTTTTTTTTTCTTTGTAAGGCAAAGATTTATAACATGAATTGTACCAACATTTTGTGATTACGGTACTGCGTCTAACAGTAATATGAAGCAAATAAGAATTACAAATTCATCTTATAAATTTTCTAACCAGATCTTGGTGTTCTAAAAGGTCTAATGTTGCTTGCACATAAAGCTTACAAAACAGTATTTTGTAAATAAGGCACTAACGGGTACTATGATTATGTATATATATACAAATACACCTTATGAAAAACTACAGTATGTTTTTTAAGAATTCAAATACAGTACATACAATACGAGTTATCAAATCACAATGGAATTTTTGAACCAATTAGCAGACTGAAAAAATATATACAAAACGTTGCAGCCTTTACTCTCTTATCCATGTTTTATTGTTGGCTACGGAAAATCTGATGAGGGAAATAACCCTCACAAAAGGAGCAAGAGATGAATAAATATAACCAATACGCAGGATAAGCAATATAAAATGTCTTTTTAAAATAGGCTAACTGGAATAAAAGCCAAAAAAAGAAAACTAATTCAAGTAAATGAATCTTCAGAATGTAAGTGGGCAGTCTCTCGGAGCATGTCATGGAATGGTTTAACAATCTTCTCAAACATAAATTTCATTAACAACAAAGTAAGTAAAACATCATTTAGGCCTGCTTCAAGATAGGCAAAGAATAATGATTTGAAAAAACAAAAACTTACTGCCCAGACTTACAGAATATTTATTAAATACTCGGTAATCGAATCAAATTTGAACACAATTATTGTTAAAGGTTTGTTGGAAACTAACAAGTAATACACAAGAGGGGGTAAACTATACAAATTAATTCTAATATATTAATTGCCATCAATTATATTAATAATAACAAACTAAAATAATATACTATGATCACATTTTTTATAAGTCTAATTATAAAATATACAATAATCTCACACTCTTCACTACCACACTTGGAATACATACAAAAACTGTGGACATTTGAACACCACCAACAAAACCAGGAAAACGGTTTTGACGAATCGGTAAAAAAGTTGAGCTTAAATTACCATTCAAGTTGTAACCACACTCGTTTCTGGTTAAAACCTTCATAAATAAGCTATGCGAGACGATCAAATATTGCGGGATAATATATTGCTTCAAAAAGAGTAAATGTCTGAATGTGACTTATCCGAGCGAACGATAATTACAAAACAATATACAATTCACAAAATGTGAAAGACACCTTTCAGTCTATGATACAACTATCCTTTATTCTAACCTAAATGAGTCGTTTTCGAGCTACTGCTCTTTTTCATGCAAAGCCAAAATAAATTATTTTTCAGGAGTAAATAGTAGTATATTAGAAGATAAAAGAGAAACCTTAAAATAAATATTTCCAAGTAACAATTTAATAACAAAATATAACAATTAAATACAAAATAGATTATTATAATCCAAAGACGCAGCTTTAAAAAAAATGATTAAAACATTAAAAGGAAATGTGCCGGCAATTCATTTCATTTTATACATTCAGCTGCATTTGTGCCAACCATACTATCATTATAATTTTTCATAGGATACCCATTAAGTTTAAATGGTTTATCAGAGAGAAAAATCGTCTATCCACCTCAAAAGTATAAAAGGACTTGATGGGAAAGGGGTTCGATTTTTGGATTGCACAAAAGGTGAGTACTTAATGCAGTCCATCCAAACGATTAACTTTAGTGTCAATAAAACCCCTGAACCTAACCTATACTGCCTCATAATAAACTCAACAGAAATATAATAAATTTGAATCATTTAGGAAGGTTGCACAACTTCTTTTGTGCAAGACATACTTTATGCTTTAATGTTGTAATAATAACTATAAATGTAGCCTAATTCAAATGGCAAGCTCAAGTGGACAAAGCTTAAAACGGCAAAAAACCTATACGGAATGTCGATAAGGAAATAGGCCCTAAGTCCATCACAAAAATATGCCTGGGCTATCAATATTTTTAGTTAATTGCCATGCTCCTTTTCCTACTGGTACCTCTTAACCTCTTTATATATCCCAACTCTATTATGGTTATAACTCGTAATCCAGTACCCTATAGGTTAAGTTCGCTATGACCCTCGGATATGTAGGCCTCTTCGGTTATAAAACGAAACTCGCCAATTTGGCCGTTTATCGAGGGGACTGGTACACGTTTCAGGCAAATAAAACTGATTTTATATCAGGTGTAGCCTAATGTAAAAATAAAACAGTAGAAGTTCAAAAGAACTATTTGAACGACTAAGTTACAGCTTTATAGGGCCTTCAGAACCAACAAACCATGATTTTTGAATATTGCGCACCAGTATTCATTGTCTTTTAAAACTTCGTTAGGCCTAACTGTAAGAATCCCCTCCAATTTAGCATGATTTCAAGTAACTTAATGATAGACATAGGCCTAATTGAATTAATCTGAGATTCATTAACTTAGGAACGCCTAGTTATCATATCGGTAACTAAGAAGGCCTTATAGCCTATAAGTTCCAGTATAGTAGATTGCATGGAAGAATTTTATAAGGCTAGTCAACCAAAAGTTATCATATTTAAGTTAATTAGGAAAGGAACATTTTATATAATAGTTTATTGGTTATGGTAGGCCTACTCAACGTAAGATGATAAATAACATAGAGGTCTTTCAGAATCATTCAACTTAAGTTTGCTGGATTACATGTGTGTGTAATGACATTAACCAAGGGGAGCTTGATAGCTTGAATTAAACACAGTTTACGTTCCTTTGAATTTAAATTTGTCTACGGTAGGGATCTTAGCTCAATAGTAGGCCTATAGGTACTGTAAAAGTTTATAAAAAAATAAACGATCAACTTACAACTCAAAAGAGCTGCCCATTTCTTGCTTGTAGGTACACACAGTTGTTTGATGAATTGACCTATGAATGAACACAAAGGTGCTGTTTTTGTCTTTCATAAAAAATGATAGTATTATATTAGCAATAGACTAAGTTTACCATATTTTAGAAATTACAAAGGCACATCATTGAACACTTGAAAACAGTGACAAACCTTTAAACTGTTTCTTTCCCATCCAGCTTCTTTGCTAAGTCTGATATTAGTTCTTTGAAAATGAGTGGATCGATGTTTTTACCGAGTTGGTACAGTACAAACCAATCGCCGATTTGGCATTTCCTCGAGATGGTCTCAATTTGTTCTTGTGGTGACAAACGTGAGCGAGCTCGCAGAAGATAGAGGCGAACTTGAGGTCCCATAACAACTGCAGCACGATAAATCAGGGATACTCCAGTGATTATGGTCAGGAGGATGAACCAAAACCATAAGAAGACGTAGATTTTCTCATTTACAATGTTGAGTGGAAGAACGCATAAGCCGTCAAATTTCTGAACTGTTCCTGAGGGACCGTATTTGTGGAATGTACACTTGGTAACCTTCGGGAACACCCTTGACATAGGGTCTTCTCGTTCCTCTTGCTCCATTTCAGTAAATTTGACAACATCTGAGCCATATGTGCTGAACTCACCGTCAAGGAAAAAGTCCATGAAGTAAATCTGGGCTATCACATTAATGAAGTTAAGCACCTCGCAAATGAAAAATCTTATGGCATAGAAATTCTGAGTGTGCAGATTGGTCGCAAAGTAGTCCACAAGAAGCTTCTTGCGGTCGGTTTTGCATTCTTCACTGACGACTGGGCAGTTCAAGTCCAAAACCAGCATTTTGATTCTTCCACCTTCCCATGTTTTCCAAAGATAACGAGGGACGTAGAAAAGCATAGCTTGAAAGAACAAAACGAAACATACCCACTGGTAGTATTTGTGATACTTGACTTCGTCTTCTCCTTCGACATGACTGGCCACTCCGGGTTGAATGACATCTTTGCCTATGGTCCCTGCGAGGCGATTCGGAATGGTGAATGTCGAATAAATCCAGCAGTACGTGTCCATCACATTTAGAGGAATTTCGTCTACGATGCAGTCGATCGGATCGCCGATGTATTGACGCGAAGTCACCAACAACGAGAAAGCCACAAGCAATATCACTGTCGCTTTGTAGTGTAACCGGAACACGTTATTATCAATACATACAGCGTCAATTTTCAGTAGCCCCTTTACGGAGCCGAACACATCAAACATGGTTGATTTTTATTCACTCACAATAACCTAAAAACACACCAACACGTAATCCACGCACACACCTCGGCTCCTCCACAGACTGAAATGGTGATTTCCACTTCCAGTTCCGAGCTGCGCAAACGCGACGCGCAGTGATTTGGTGAGAGGGGGACATTTCCCCTCCGTAGCCTCGACAAGGGCTCCTGTGCGCTCCCCTCCCCGCCCGTTAAACCCCCTCCCCACCCCTCGTGGATTGTTAACAGTTCAATGGTCCGACTGTGTCCCCTCTCGTCTCTTCTGTCCACTTTATTACGAAATTTAGAGAATTATGACGATGTTACTATTGAAAAGTATGCGTAGTACCATTTGATTCATCTCGATTGGTGGTTCTAATATTTATCTTTTTGTTTCTTTCTGTTTTAAGGATTTGTTTTGCAACTTTCACGTTTTAGCGAATTTCCCCTATAGGGGAGAAGCTATTACTGTAGGTCTCATGGTAAGACCTAAGCGCGGGACCATCATAATTTTTCGTTTTGGTGCCCCCAGATATCAAAAACACCATTCGTTCAAATTTGTATATATATATATATATGTGTCTGTAAGCACGATAGCGCTCGCAAAAATGGTCCGATTGGAATGAAATTTGGCATAGGCGTGTAAAGTAGCAATTATTCGGATGAGTTCGAAAACCAGCCCGATCGGACCACTGGAAGGGGGGGTAAAGGGGGATAAACCCCCCCAAAAATGGGTTTTTTGGGGTTTTCACAAATTTAAAAATCAAAATAATCCAATTTTAATTAGCACCATTGAATTCAGCTCGAAAAAACAAACAATTTAGTATCTTGAATCATTTCTCTATGTCCATTGGTTACCGAGATATTGTAAGTGGTAAACACAGTACGTTGTCCCAATGTTAACCTTATGGGAAATAAGTAAAATTCTATATCTCGCTTATTTCTCAAAATATCTTAATAAAACTTGGTTTGTGGCTTCATCTAAATAAGATCTAATGTATTTTAGTCTAAAACCCCCGAAATTTCCATTTTTGTGGCAGCAAACCTGCATACTCATTCCCCATGTTATCCTTATGGGAAATAAAAAATTCTATATCTTCTTTATTTTTTGACAAATCTTGATAAAAGTTGCTATATGGTTTCTCCTAGTTCAGATCTACGAAACATTGAATTGAAAACACCCAGTTTTAATGGACCTGTTGCAGCAAACCTGCACACTCATTCTCCATGTTATTCTTATGGAGCTTACAAAAACATGTTAAATCTCACTTTCTTGGATTGAAACATGTTCTTTTGCCTTTGAAATTCGCTGAGTATGCAGGTCTGCTGCAACGGGGGTATTTCATGGTAGTTTTATTTATTTATTTATTTATTTTACATGCAACAATACAGGTTATATACCCAATTGTGCATGTTGCAGAAGAAGACATGCAGTTATCATAAAGTCCACAATATTTCAGTACAGTCCACTTCAACGAACATAATTATCACTCTATTAATGCAAGTAACAAAAAAACAAACAAAATAAATAATAAATAGTGTAACAGTAACAGTAATAATAAGCAATAATAAATATTAACAATAATCAACAGTAATAGTTTTATTGTAATTACGTTTTTTTAGCGACTTTTCTCTATAGGGATGAAGCTGTTACCGCAGGTCTCATGGTAAAATCTAAGTCTGAGTTCAACTCGCGTATGGTCCAATTTGATTGAAATTTGGCACAGACATGTAAAGTAGTAATTTATTCGGACGAGTTCGAAACCACCCTGATCTGAGGTCAAAAATCAGCCTGATCGGACCATTGGATGGGGTAGTAGGGGGGGAAGGAAACCCCTGCAAAAATGGGTTTTAGGGGGGTTTTTACACTGAAAAATTAAAATTCTAAAATTCTGGTTTGGACCATTGAATTCAGCTTAAAAACAAATAATTTTTTATTTTGAATTGTTGCTTAGTGTCCATTGGATACCGAGATATTGCTAGTGGTAAACGCAGTGTACATTGTCCCAATGTTAATAGTTAACCATATGGGTAATAATTGAAATTCTATGTCTCGCTTCTTGGAATATGGCTTAACCAAGTTAATCTACAGGATTATTGCAAAAAATCTCCAAAATTCTGCATTTCCATGGCAGCAAACCTACATACTCATTTTCCATGTTATCCTTATGGACAACATTTTTGTATGCTTATTGTAGCATTCAAGTTGATTTTACTTGATTTGAGGCTCTAACTGAACGATTTATTTAAACATTTTAAATTGGCTGAGTATGCAGGTCTGCTGCAACTGGGGTATTTAATAGTTTATTCTCAACGTTTTGCTTAAAAAGTTATTTATTAATGTTTACAGTACCTAGTACCTGTACCAAATGCTACACATTAAACACTAACATGTAACAAGTGTACATTCACTCTTTATTCTTTTCAGTTTCAAATGTTTATTTGTTAATATTTTCAAATAAACCATTCAATTACAATATCTAACTGTACTATCAATTATCAATAAACCCTAGTAGCGGAATATACTTTACGGCGAATAGCCTATATGATTCCAAGATTAGTTGTACTATTTACATTAGGCCTACAAATCAAAATTCGGTATTATACAATTGAACTAATAAGTTAGACGAATTAATGTTATTGAAGCTAAAATGGACATTTAGTCCGGAACTGCAGTATGTGCATAGTATTATAAAACGTTAATCTGAAATTGGGCCGCAAAATATTAGTTAGGATGGAGAAAAATTGAGCGCGACCCTGCCAGGATTCGAACCTGGAATCTTCTGATCCGTAGTCAGACGCGTTATCCGTTGCGCCACAGGGCCGTTGATCTGGTGACTAATTATTATAAAACTTATTCATAGCCACTGAGTCTGAATTGTTGGCCAACTACGAGGACCGAGCTTTGCTCGGAAGAAAAGTCAGATTGTGAACTTTGCTTGGACTGCATTTTCTTCGTGATATCGTTACGTTGTTGCAACTCTTTTTTGGCTTAATAAGAATAAGCTATTGAATTAATATTTCAAATCCTGTTTTCTTTAAAGTTGTACACCCCCTCCCCTTCCTGAAGGCGTGACGCAGTATCTATACAGTAAGAAATCCCCCTCCATCATAAAGGCGTGACGTAGTATCTGAACAGCCCAAACTCCCTTTTTCATAAAGGCGTGACAGTATCTATCTGAATATTCCCAAGCCCCATTCCTTCCTATAAAGGCGTAACATAGGATGTAATCATTACCAAACCCACTCCTTCCTAAAGACGTGACATCTTAACAGACCCAAACCCCCCTCCCCCCCCCCTCTTTGCTGAAGGCGTGACGTAATATCCGAACGACTCCCAGGAGCGACCTGACGGCGGAATGTGAGGCTATACTCGAGCTGCCGGTACCATTCACGCCAGACTCCCAGGAGCGACCTGACTGCGGAATGTGAGGCTATACTCGAGCTGCCGATACATTCACGCCAGACTCCCAGGAGCGACCTGACGGCGGAATGTGAGGCTACACTCGAGCTGCCGATACCATTCACGCCACACTCCCAGGAGCGACCTGAGGCGGAATGTGAGGCTACACTCGAGCTGCCGATACCATTCACGCCAGACTCCCGGGAGCGACCAGACGGCGGAATGTGAGGCTACACTCGAGCTGCCGGTACCATTTCCGCCACACTCCCAGGAGCGACCTGACGGCGGAATGTGAGGCTAAACTCGAGCTGACGGTACCATTCACGCCACACTCCCAGGAGCGACCTGACGGCGGAATGTGAGGCTACACTCGAGCTGCCGGTACCATTCCCGCCACACTCCCAGGAGCGACCTGACGGCGGAATGTGAGGCTACACTCGAGCTGCCGGTACCATTCCCGCCACACTCCCAGGAGCGACCTGACGGCGGAATGTGAGGCTACACTCGAGCTGCCGGTACCATTCCCGCCACACTCCCAGGAGCGACCTGACGGCGGAATGTGAGGCTACACTCGAGCTGCCGGTACCATTCCCGCCACACTCCCAGGAGCGACCTGACGGCGGAATGTGAGGCTACACTCGAGCTGCCGGTACCATTCCCGCCACACTCCCAGGAGCGACCTGACGGCGGAATGTGAGGCTACACTCGAGCTGACGGTACCATTCACGCCACACTCCCAGGAGCGACCTGACGGCGGAATGTGAGGCTACACTCGAGCTGCCGGTACCATTCCCGCCACACTCCCAGGAGCGACCTGACGGCGGAATGTGAGGCTACACTCGAGCTGACGGTACCATTCACGCCACACTCCCAGGAGCGACCTGACGGCGGAATGTGAGGCTACACTCGAGCTGCCGGTACCATTCCCGCCACACTCCCAGGAGCGACCTGACGGCGGAATGTGAGGCTACACTCGAGCTGCCGGTACCATTCCCGCCACACTCCCAGGAGCGACCTGACGGCGGAATGTGAGGCTACACTCGAGCTGACGGTACCATTCACGCCACACTCCCAGGAGCGACCTGACGGCGGAATGTGAGGCTACACTCGAGCTGCCGGTACCATTCCCGCCACACTCCCAGGAGCGACCTGACGGCGGAATGTGAGGCTACACTCGAGCTGACGGTACCATTCACGCCACACTCCCAGGAGCGACCTGACGGCGGAATGTGAGGCTACACTCGAGCTGCCGGTACCATTCCCGCCACACTCCCAGGAGCGACCTGACGGCGGAATGTGAGGCTACACTCGAGCTGCCGGTACCATTCCCGCCACACTCCCAGGAGCGACCTGACGGCGGAATGTGAGGCTACACTCGAGCTGCCGGTACCATTCCCGCCACACTCCCAGGAGCGACCTGACGGCGGAATGTGAGGCTACACTCGAGCTGACGGTACCATTCACGCCACACTCCCAGGAGCGACCTGACGGCGGAATGTGAGGCTACACTCGAGCTGCCGGTACCATTCACGCCACACTCCCAGGAGCGACCTGACGGCGGAATGTGAGGCTACACTCGAGCTGCCGGTACCATTCACGCCACACTCCCAGGAGCGACCTGACGGCGGAATGTTAGGCTATACTCGAGCTGCCGATACATTCACGCCAGACTCCCAGGAGCGACCTGACGACGGAATGTGAGGCTACACTCGAGCTGCCGGTACCATTCACGCCACACTCCCAGGAGCGACCTGACGGCGGAATGTGAGGCTACACTCGAGCTGCCTGTACCATTCCCGCCACACTCCCAGGAGCGACCTGACGGCGGAATGTGAGGCTACACTCGAGCTGACGGTACCATTCACGCCACACTCCCAGGAGCGACCTGACGGCGGAATGTGAGGCTACACTCGAGCTGCCGGTACCATTCACGCCACACTCCCAGGAGCGACCTGACGGCGGAATGTTAGGCTATACTCGAGCTGCCGATACATTCACGCCAGACTCCCAGGAGCGACCTGACGACGGAATGTGAGGCTACACTCGAGCTGCCGGTACCATTCACGCCACACTCCCAGGAGCGACCTGACGGCGGAATGTGAGGCTACACTCGAGCTGCCGGTACCATTCCCGCCACACTCCCAGGAGCGACCTGACGGCGGAATGTGAGGCTACACTCGAGCTGCCGGTACCATTCCCGCCACACTCCCAGGAGCGACCTGACGGCGGAATGTGAGGCTACACTCGAGCTGCCGGTACCATTCCCGCCACACTCCCAGGAGCGACCTGACGGCGGAATGTGAGGCTACACTCGAGCTGCCGGTACGATTCCCGCCACACTCCCAGGAGCGACCTGACGGCGGAATGTGAGGCTACACTCGAGCTGACGGTACCATTCACGCCACACTCCCAGGAGCGACCTGACGGCGGAATGTGAGGCTACACTCGAGCTGCCGGTACCATTCCCGCCACACTCCCAGGAGCGACCTGACGGCGGAATGTGAGGCTACACTCGAGCTGCCGGTACCATTCACGCCACACTCCCAGGAGCGACCTGACGGCGGAATGTGAGGCTACACTCGAGCTGCCGGTACCATTCACGCCACACTCCCAGGAGCGACCTGACGACGGAATGTGAGGCTACACTCGAGCTGCCGGTACCATTCACGCCACACTCCCAGGAGCGACCTGACGCCGGAATGTGAGGCTACACTCGAGCTGCCGGTACCATTCACGCCACACTCCCAGGAGCGACCTGACGGCGGAATGTGAGGCTATACTCGAGCTGCCGGTACCATTCCCGCCACACTCCCAGGAGCGACCTGACGGCGGAATGTGAGGCTACACTCGAGCTGCCGGTACCATTCCCGCCACACTCCCAGGAGCGACCTGACGGCGGAATGTGAGGCTACACTCGAGCTGCCGGTACCATTCCCGCCAGACTCCCAGGAGCGACCTGACGACGGAATGTGAGGCTACACTCGAGCTGCCGGTACCATTCATGCCACACTCCCAAGAGCGACCTGACGGCGGAATGTGAGGCTACACTCGAGCTGCCGGTACCATTCACGCCACACTCCCAGGAGCGACCTGACGGCGGAATGTGAGGCTACACTCGAGCTGCCGGTACCATTCCCGCCACACTCCCAGGAGCGACCTGACGACGGAATGTGAGGCTACTCTCGAGCTGCCGGTACCATTCACGCCACACTCCCAGGAGCGACCTGACGGCGGAATGTGAGGCTACACTCGAGCTGCCGATACCATTCACGCCACACTCCCAGGAGCGACCTGACGGCGGAATGTGAGGCTACACTCGAGCTGCCGGTACCATTCACGCCACACTCCCAGGAGCGACCTGACGGCGGAATGTGAGGCTACACTCGAGCTGACGGTACCATTCACGCCACACTCCCAGGAGCGACCTGACGGCGGAATGTGAGGCTACGCTCGAGCTGCCGGTACCATTCACGCCACACTCCCAGGAGCGACTTGACGGCGGAATGTGAGGCTACGCTCGAGCTGCCGGTACCATTCCCGCCACACTCCCAGGAGCGACCTGACGGCGGAATGTGAGGCTACACTCGAGCTGCCGGTACCATTCACGCCACACTCCCAGGAGCGACCTGACGGCGGAATGTGAGGCTACGCTCGAGCTGCCGGTACCATTCACGCCACACTCCCAGGAGCGACCTGACGGCGGAATGTGAGGCTACACTCGAGCTGCCGGTACCATTCACGCCACACTCCCAGGAGCGACCTGACGGCGGAATGTGAGGCTACACTCGAGCTGCCGGTACCATTCACGCCACACTCCCAGGAGCGACCTGACGGCGGAATGTGAGGCTACACTCGAGCTGCCGGTACCATTCACGCCACACTCCCAGGAGCGACCTGACGACGGAATGTGAGGCTACACTCGAGCTGCCGGTACCATTCACGCCACACTCCCAGGAGCGACCTGACGCCGGAATGTGAGGCTACACTTGAGCTGCTGGTACCATTCACGCCACACTCCCAGGAGCGACCTGACGGCGGAATGTGAGGCTATACTCGAGCTGCCGGTACCATTCCCGCCACACTCCCAGGAGCGACCTGACGGCGGAATGTGAGGCTACACTCGAGCTGCCGGTACCATTCCCGCCACACTCCCAGGAGCGACCTGACGGCGGAATGTGAGGCTACACTCGAGCTGCCGGTCCCATTCCCGCCAGACTCCCAGGAGCGACCTGACGACGGAATGTGAGGCTACACTCGAGCTGCCGGTACCATTCATGCCACACTCCCAAGAGCGACCTGACGGCGGAATGTGAGGCTATACTCGAGCTGCCGGTACCATTCCCGCCACACTCCCAGTAGCGACCTGACGACGGAATGTGAGGCTACACTCGAGCTGCCGGTACCATTCCCGCCACACTCCCAGGAGCGACCTGACGGCGGAATGTGAGGCTACACTCGAGCTGCCGGTACCATTCACGCCACACTCCCAGGAGCGACCTGACGACGGAATGTGAGGCTACACTCGAGCTGCCGGTACCATTCACGCCACACTCCCAGGAGCGACCTGACGGCGGAATGTGAGGCTACGCTCGAGCTGCCGGTACCATTCACGCCACACTCCCAGGAGCGACCTGACGGCGGAATGTGAGGCTACACTCGAGCTGCCGGTACCATTCCCGCCACACTCCCAGGAGCGACCTGACGGCGGAATGTGAGGCTACACTCGAGCTGCCGATACATTCACGCCAGAATTCCAGGAGCGACCTGACGGCGGAATGTGAGGCTACACTCGAGCTGCCGGTACCATTCCCGCCACACTCCCAGGAGCGACCTGACGGCGGAATGTGAGGCTACGCTCGAGCTGCCGGTACCATTCACGCCAGAATTCCAGGAGCGACCTGACGGCGGAATGTGAGGCTACACTCGAGCTGCCGGTACCATTCCCGCCACACTCCCAGTAGCGACCTGACGACGGAATGTGAGGCTACACTCGAGCTGCCGGTACCATTCCCGCCACACTCCCAGTAGCGACCTGACGACGGAATGTGAGGCTACACTCGAGCTGCCGGTACCATTCCCGCCACACTCCCAGGAGCGACCTGACGGCGGAATGTGAGGCTACACTCGAGCTGCCGGTACCATTCCCGCCACACTCCCAGTAGCGACCTGACGACGGAATGTGAGGCTACACTCGAGCTGCCGGTACCATTCCCGCCACACTCCCAGGAGCGACCTGACGGCGGAATGTGAGGCTACACTCGAGCTGCCGATACATTCACGCCACACTCCCAGGAGCGACCTGGCGGCGGAATGTGAGGCTACACTCGAGCTGCCGGTACCATTCACGCCACACTCCCAGGAGCGACCTGACGCCGGAATGTGAGGCTACACTCGAGCTGCCGGTACATTCACGCCACACTCCCAGGAGCGACCTGACGGCGGAATGTGAGGCTACGCTCGAGCTGCCGGTACCATTCACGCCACACTCCCAGGAGCGACCTGACGCCGGAATGTGAGGCTACACTCGAGCTGCCGGTACCATTCCCGCCACACTCCCAGGAGCGACCTGACGGCGGAATGTGAGGCTACACTCGAGCTGCCGATACATTCACGCCACACTCCCAGGAGCGACCTGGCGGCGGAATGTGAGGCTACACTCGAGCTGCCGGTACCATTCCCGCCACACTCCCAGGAGCGACCTGACGGCGGAATGTGAGGCTACACTCGAGCTGCCGATACATTCACGCCAGAATTCCAGGAGCGACCTGACGGCGGAATGTGAGGCTACACTCGAGCTGCCGGTACCATTCCCGCCACACTCCCAGGAGCGACCTGACGGCGGAATGTGAGGCTACACTCGAGCTGCCGGTACCATTCACGCCACACTCCCAGGAGCGACCTGACGGCGGAATGTGAGGCTACACTCGAGCTGCCGGTACCATTCACGCCACACTCCCAGGAGCGACCTGACGGCGGAATGTGAGGCTACACTCGAGCTGCCGATACATTCACGCCAGAATTCCAGGAGCGACCTGACGGCGGAATGTGAGGCTACACTCGAGCTGCCGGTACCATTCCCGCCACACTCCCAGGAGCGACCTGACGGCGGAATGTGAGGCTACACTCGAGCTGCCGGTACCATTCCCGCCACACTCCCAGGAGCGACCTGACGGCGGAATGTGAGGCTACACTCGAGCTGCCGGTACCATTCCCGCCACACTCACAGGAGCGACCTGACGGCGGAATGTGAGGCTACACTCGAGCTGCCGATACCATTCCCGCCACACTCCCAGGAGCGACCTGACGGCGGAATGTGAGGCTACACTCGAGCTTCCGGTACCATTCACGCCACACTCCCAGGAGCGACCTGACGGCGGAATGTGAGGCTATACTCGAGCTGCCGATACCATTCACGCCACACTCCCAGGAGCGACCTGACGGCGGAATGAGAGGCTATACTCGAGCTGCCGGTACCATTCACGCCACACTCCCAGGAGCGACCTGACGGCGGAATGTGAGGCTATACTCGAGCTGCCGATACCATTCACGCCACACTCCCAGGAGCGACCTGACGGCGGAATGTGAGGCTATACTCGAGCTGCCGATACCATTCACGCCACACTCCCAGGAGCGACCTGACGGCGGAATGTGAGGCTATACTCGAGCTGCCGATACCATTCACGCCAGACTCCCAGGAGCGACCTGACGGCGGAATGTGAGGCTACACTCGAGCTGCCGATACCATTCACGCCAGACTCCCAGGAGCGACCTGACGGCGGAATGTGAGGCTACACTCGAGCTGCCGATACCATTCACGCCAGACTCCCAGGAGCGACTTGACGGTGGAATGTGAGGCTATACTCGAGCTGCCGATACCATTCACGCCACACTCCCAGGAGCGACCTGACGGTGGAATGTGAGGCTATACTCGAGCTGCCGATACCATTCACGCCAGACTCCCAGGAGCGACCTGACGGCGGAATGTGAGGCTACACTCGAGCTGCCGATACCATTCACGCCAGACTCCCAGGAGCGACCTGACGGTGGAATGTGAGGCTATACTCGAGCTGCCGATACCATTCACGCCACACTCCCAGGAGCGACCTGACGGTGGAATGTGAGGCTATACTCGAGCTGCCGATACATTCACGCCACACTCCCAGGAGCGACCTGACGGCGGAATGTGAGGCTACACTCGAGCTGCCGATACCATTCACGCCACACTCCCAGGAGCGACCTGACGGTGGAATGTGAGGCTACACTCGAGCTGCCGGTACCATTCACGCCACACTCCCAGGAGCGACCTGACGGCGGAATGTGAGGCTACACTCGAGCTGCCGATACCATTCACGCCACACTCCCAGGAGCGACCTGACGGCGGAATGTGAGGCTATACTCGAGCTGCCGATACCATTCACGCCACACTCCCAGGAGCGACCTGACGGCGGAATGTGAGGCTATACTCGAGCTGCCGATACATTCACGCCAGATTACTAAATTTGCTGTCAATTACCGGGCGGCTCGGCTTGGAATGTGAACTGAACATCATTTAATTGACCTTGACTGCCGCTAGAGCCGCTACCATCGCTACATCGCTGCCAACCGGCCTGTCGTCTATCAGTTCACACTTAGCGTCTTCTTCTTTGTCTTACCACCTTTACCGTTAACCAGCAAATATAATCTTCCTTGCCTTATTCGTTTTTTTTTATCCCGTCTTTACCAGCCAATAAGATATAGGTTGAAAAAATCGTTGTGTTATCATTGTTATCTCTTAAAAAATTGCTTTGCCATTACAGTAATACAAATAACCTCATGAAGTTCACCCAATACGATATAGGTTGAATACCCCCGTTGCAGCAGACCTGTATACTCAGCGAATGTCTAATGCAAAAGAGCATAATTCAATCCAACATAGCGAAATTTGACATGTTTTTGTAATGTCCATAAGAATAACATGGGGAATGAGTATGCAGGTTTGCTGCAACAGGTACTGTATGTTAAAACTGGTTGGTTTTAATTCATTATTTAGTAGATCTTAACTAGAAGAAGATCTACTAAGTTGGTAAGATAGATACCAAGTTTCATCACGAAATGTTAAAAAATAAGGAAGATATACCATTTTTTGATTTCCCATAAGGATAACATGGTGAATGAGTATGCAGGTTTGTTGCCACAAAAATGGAAATTTCGGGGATTTTAGACTATTATACATTAGATCTCATCTAGATGAAGTCACAAACCAAGTTTTATTAAGATATGTTGAGAAATAAGCGAAATATAGAATTTTACTTATTCCCCATAAGGTTAACATTAGGACAACGTACTGTGTTTACCACTTTCAACATCTCGGTAACCAATGGACATAGAGCAATGATTCGAGATACTAAATTGTTTGTTTTTTTTGAGCTGAATTCAATGGTGCCAACAAAAATTTTATTAATTTTATTTCTCTATGTAAAAAACTGAAAAAAAACATTTTTGGGGGGGTTTATCCCCCTGTACCCCCCCTTCCGATGGTCCGATCGGGCTGGCTTATGAACTTGTCCAATTGATTACCACTTTACATGTCTGTACCAAATTTCATTAAGATCGGATCATATTTACGGCCGCTATCGTGCTCACAGACACACACACACACACACACACACACACACACACACACACACACATATATATATATATATATATATATATATATATATATATATATATATATATAGATGGATAGATAGATAGATAGATATAAATTCGAACGAATGGTGTTTTTTGCTTCTGGTGGCCCCAAAACGAAAAGTTATCATGGTCTCGGGCTTAGGTCTTACCATGAGACCTACGGTAATAGCTTCTTCCCTATAGGGGAAATTCGCTAAAAAATCGTTGTGTTATTGAGTTCTCTTAAAAAATTGCTTTGCCATTACTGTATCACAAGTAACCTCATGAAGTTTTCATGAAGGTGAATTTTTTGGAGGGGGAAAGCAATTCGATGCCTAACTACTGTATTTACTATTCAAGTCAGTAGTACAAACAGGTTTATGGGGTTAGACATTTATTATACGCGTGTAACCATAACCGGCCAAGTCTTGTAGACATGTTAAATAAGCGACTCTCGTCCCAAAGTCCAAGACGAAGCGTAGGGAAGATACATCATCTAAGCATTTCCATTAGAATTTATTTTATTAGCTATTTTTAATTTTTCCTGCAAATCCCTATTAAAATCCTGTCAATTTATCAACACTTGTTTTATACAACAGATCGAGAATCGTAATCGACCAGTGGATAGGATTGAGGCAGGACCGCCTCGCATTCCAGCCTTTGTCTGTCTCCATTGTCTTCGTCTCTGGGCGCAAAAAGACAAGGAGTCAGCGCATGAATGAGCTCGGCCTTGGTCCAAGTAACCTCTGCCAGTCTTTGACCCTTCTAATTCTCTGTGCTTCCAGGATTATCTCGCTTGTTGACAATTAAATAAAACGATTTGCTGGAAGTCAAAGTGATCGGGTCGCTGGGGCGCTTGGAAGTTTGGTGTGAAAAATTAGTAGGACATGAAAATCTGAAAAGGGTTTTAATCGATGGTAAAATAGTTGGAGGTTAAAAAATTGAACGATTAATGAACACTTTTAGGAGTTCCATATCGACTGAGTAAGAAAAATAAGCACTACGATTTCTCCTGTTAACACATTTAAATTTGTTGCTTAAAAACGCTAGTCCATACCCAGTGTTCAGCGATATACTCCTGTTGAAAATGGCTCCAGTCCCGCGCGACTACCTGCTTCTCCCATAAGACCAATGTTAACTTTCAAATTCGTTTCACAGCGCCAACAGCTCAACCAAAATTGATAATTTATAGCTCATTTGAAAGAAAAAAAAATTATATAGCGATTCCAGTGAGCAGCATTTTGATGTGGGTTTTGTTTAGTTGTTTAAAAATAAAAATAAATAGATTTTTGGAATTTTTAAATTACTCTCAAAAGATATCAAAACTCTGCTCACTGAAATCGCTAGATAATTTTTTGTTCTTTCAAATTAGCTAATTAACGATTTTGGTCAAGCGGTTGAGGCTGTACCGTATTTGAAAGTTAACATCGGCCTTACGGGAGGAACAGGTGAAAACGCGACATTTTTCGTGATTTGAGCCCCTTTCTTAAGATGTGTTGCTCTAAAAACACTAGTCCACCCGCTCAGGGTGTGTCTCCAGCAAGTCCGTCCACATCCGATGTTCCAAAGTCCAAAGCGGTCCTCGGTCCGTTCCCACCGTTCCCGGCCACCACGTTCCCGCGAACCGGCGTTATTTATGGCCGTCACCAGACGAGACGGCCTTCAGGCCCCGCACTGACCGCTGCTGCGACACTTGACTGACACTGAGACACGTCTCCGCCGGCGTGGGGGAAGGAAAACGCAAGTTTAAAGTCCATCTTCGATTGGCAATCAAAATTTCTTTCCAGTAGTTCATTGACGTGCGCATGGTCCGGTCACCGTGGGTGCCGACACGAAAAGTGCCCATACCTGTTGCAGCAGACCTGCATTCTCATTCCCCATGTTATTCTTATGGGGAAATACGAAACTGTCATGTATCGCTTACGTTGTGTTGGGCCACGTGATGTGACGCCGCCTGTACAGCCTCAGTCGCAGTCGCAGTCGGAAGACAAAGGAGGTTTGACGTGAAGGATGAACGCTTGACCGTGGGAGACGGGGGACCGGGGTCGTGTGAACGGCCAATGATACCTCTCTGTAACCTCTCTGATACCTCCATGTAATTGGTCTGTTGCCTGTTTGATTTACCGGCGCCCCCAGGCCGTCTTCACTCGCTGCGATTTCCGGAGCTGCCTGCCTCCTTCCGGCAGGCTCCCAGGTCAGGTGTTCAGGGGGGGGGGTCATTTGTTGTACAGTATAATTAATGGGAATCGACAAAACAATTAATATAATTCTTTGATTTTAGATGGCCCAGAGGCATACGTGGGATAGTTTGACCGACAGTATGATAATGATACATGCAGAAGTAAAATATAATACGTCTAAACTTGGTGTACATTAAAACTTGGACACTGTACTCGAGTTTTAGCCGGTATCTAGACCCATTTCGGTACTTGAGAGATAGGCCTGGTAGGATGAAAAATATCGTACGTTACACGGCCGGGAAATTTTGCCGTACTCGCATGAAAATCCCGCACTCGCTTATGCTCGTCCGGCAAAACAGTTCTTCCCGGCCTAGTAACGTGATATACTATTTTATTCTTCTGTGTAAAAATCGAATAAAACCCATTTTGGGGAGAATTTGTTTATCCCCCACTCCGGTGGTCCGATCGGGCTGGTTAACGAACTCGTCCGAGTGATTGCCACTTTACACGTCTATACCAAATTTCACTGAGACCGGGCCATTTACGACCGCTATCGTAGTTGACCGACCTCAGAGTGAACCGTCAATTACGTGGGACCTTTAGGCTGTTGATTACGTCATGACGTCCTAACTTCGTTCCCAATTTCGTGAAGACGTAGCTTAGTAGAAAATTGGTAATTTCTCTGTCTGCAAGAAGACTACTTTTTAGGACATTTAAGTTTGTAACTCACTCATTCAATCATCCGAATTATTAAGATAATTCAGAAAGCATCAAACTGAAGCATCTATAAGAAACCTTGTCAATTTGCCACATAGTTTGTCTTGATGGGTCGTAGGTGTTGGATACGACATAATATTTAGGTTCCATGTGAAGACGAGATTAAATTCCAGATTCCGAAACGTCGCGAAACATGTTTTTACTGCAAGTGGTGACAAATGTCCGCGTGAAAATCCAAAATAAAATCAGGACAGATTCATCAATAATTTCTAAAAGACTCCATTTCGAAGAAAGTTCCGATTTTTTCCCTTGAAAACACAAATTTAGCCTAATTCAGCTGAGTTTAGGACCAGTAACAGAGACGGATCACTGGTGCTTTGTACGCCACTCGTTCCCACGGCCGAACGCTCAGTCTCGGCGATCTTTCACGTCAAACCTTTGTCTTGTGTCCAATGACCAGGCGGTTTGTTGTTCTGTGAGGAGGCAGACATTCGCGTTGGGTCATTGAAGAAGTTCAAGGTCATGCTTGTTCTCCGTTCTTTCAAATATCTTTTCATTTCTACGATTTACAAAATAGGGTACCAAAAAATTACACTTGAAATGAAATTCTCCACACGTTCAAAATGTAGACATTCACGAAATAAACTAGGTAAAATATAAGAATATGTTGTCCCATTCCCTGTTACTACTAACCGTAATTTCTCCCACGCCAAGGCTCTATAACGGCTGTTGACTCCTGGGTAGTCAATTAATTGATTCAAAACAGTCAAAATGTATACGGTACAACAATTATTTTCATATTTATGTTCATATTAAGATCAACGTGATCTGAGAAATCTCCGTATTGTGAAGATATGGGGATTTTCAAGCACTGCAGTGATTGTCATGCAATTTTACTCCCCGTCTTAGGCCGTACGTGCTTGATGGATAGGCTAGAAGAGTTATTTGTATGTGTTACAGTTCCAGTGTTTTCCTGTGGAATGCATCCATTCATCCACCCAAACATCCATTCACCCTTCTATCCATCCATCCACCCAAACATCCATTCACCCATCTATCCATCCATTCACCCATCTACCCATCCATCCACCCAAACATCCATTCACCCTTCTATCCATCCATCCACCCAAACATCCATTCACCCATCTATCCATCCATTCACCAATCTACCCATCCATCCACCCAAACATCCATTCACCCTTCTATCCATCCATCCACCCAAACATCCATTCACCCATCTATCCATCCATCCACCCAAACATCCATTCACCCATCTATCCATCCATCCACCCAAACATCCATTCACCCATCTACCCATCCATCCACCCAAACATCCATTCACCCATCTATCCATCCATCCACCCAAACATTCATTCACCAATCTACCCATCCATCCACCCAAACATCCATTCACCAATCTACCCATCCATCCACCCAAACATCCATTCACCCATCTATCCATCCATCCACCCAAACATCCATTCACCCATCTATCCATCCATCCACCCAAACATCCATTCACCCATCTACCCATCCATCCACCCAAACATCCAATCACCCATCTACCCATCCATCCACCCAAACATCCAATCACCCATCTACCCATCCATCCACCCAAACATCCATTCACCCATCTACCCATCCATCCACCCAAACATCCATTCACCCTTCTATCCATCCATCCACCCAAACATCCATTCACCCATCTATCCATCCATCCACCCAAACATCCATTCACCCATCTATCCATCCATCCACCCAAACATCCATTCACCCATCTACCCATCCATCCACCCAAACATCCATTCACCCATCTATCCATCCATCCACCCAAACATTCATTCACCAATCTACCCATCCATCCACCCAAACATCCATTCACCAATCTACCCATCCATCCACCCAAACATCCATTCACCCATCTACCCATCCATCCACCCAAACATCCATTCACCCATCTATCCATCCATCCACCCAAACATCCATTCACCCATCTACCAATCCATCCACCCAAACATCCAATCACCCATCTACCCATCCATCCACCCAAACATCCAATCACCCATCTACCCATCCATCCACCCAAACATCCATTCACCCATCTACCCATCCATCCACCCAAACATCCATTCGCCCATCTATCCATCCATCCACCCAAACATCCATTCACCCATCTACCCATCCATCCACCCAAACATCCATTCACCCTTCTATCCATCCCAAACATCCATTCACCCATCTACCCATCCATCCACCCAAACATCCATTCACCCATCTACCCATCCATCCACCCAAACATCCAATCACCCAAACATCCATTCACCCATCTACCCATCCATCCACCCAAACATCCATTCACCCATCTACCCATCCATCCACCCAAACATCCAATCACCCATCTACCCATCCATCCACCCAAACATCCATTCACCCATCTATCCATCCATCCACCCAAACATCCATTCACCCATCTATCCATCCATCCACCCAAACATCCATTCACCCATCTACCCATCCATCCACCCAAACATCCATTCACCCATCTACCCATCCATCCACCCAAACATCCATTCACCCATCTACCCATCCATCCACCCAAACATCCAATCACCCATCTACCCATCCATCCACCCAAACATCCATTCACCCATCTACCCATCCATCCACCCAAACATCCATTCACCCATCTACCCATCCATCCACCCAAACATCCATTCACCCATCTACCCATCCATCCACCCAAACATCCATTCACCCATCTATCCATCCATCCACCCAAACATCCATTCACCCATCTACCCATCCATCCACCCAAACATCCATTCACCCATCTACCCATCCATCCACCCAAACATCCAATCACCCATCTACCCATCCATCCACCCAAACATCCATTCACCCATCTACCCATCCATCCACCCAAACATCCATTCACCCATCTATCCATCCATCCACCCAAACATCCATTCACCCATCTATCCATCCATCCACCCAAACATCCATTCACCCATCTACCCATCCATCCACCCAAACATCCAATCACCCATCTATCCATCCATCCACCCAAACATCCATTCACCCATCTACCCATCCATCCACCCAAACATCCAATCACCCATCTACCCATCCATCCACCCAAACATCCATTCACCCATCTATCCATCCATTCACCAATCTACCCATCCATCCACCCAAACATCCATTCACCCATCTATCCATCCATCCACCCAAACATCCATTCACCCATCTACCCATCCATCCACCCAAACATCCATTCACCAATCTACCCATCCATCCACCCAAACATCCATTCACCCATCTACCCATCCATCCACCCAAACATCCATTCACCCATCTACCCATCCATCCACCCAAACATCCATTCACCCATCTATCCATCCATTCACCAATCTACCCATCCATCCACCCAAACATCCATTCACCCATCTACCCATCCATCCACCCAAACATCCATTCACCCATCTATCCATCCATCCACCCAAACATCCATTCACCCATCTACCCATCCATTCACCCAAACATCCATTCACCCATCTACCCATCCATCCACCCAAACATACATTCACCCATCTATCCACCCATTCACCAATCTACCCATCCATCCACCCAAACATCCATTCACCCATCTACCCATCCATCCACCCAAACATCCATTCACCCATCTATCCATCCATCCACCCAAACATCCATTCACCCATCTATCCATCTATCCACCCAAACATCCATTCACCCATCTATCCATCCATCCACCCAAACATCCATTCACCCATCTATCCATCCATCCACCCAAACATCCATTCACCCATCTATCCATCCATCCACCCAAACATCCATTCACCCATCCATCCATCCATCCACCCAAACATCCATTCACCCATCTATCCATCCATCCACCCAAACATCCATTCACCCATCTATCCATCCATCCACCCAAACATCCATTCACCCATCTACCCATCCATCCACCCAAACATCCATTCACCCATCTATCCATCCATTCACCAATCTACCCATCCATCCACCCAAACATCCATTCACCCATCTATCCATCCATTCACCAATCTACCCATCCATCCACCCAAACATCCATTCATCCATCTATCCATCCATCCACCCAAACATCCATTCACCCATCTATCCATCCATCCACCCAAACATCCATTCACCCATCTACCCATCCATCCACCCAAACATCCATTCACCCATCTACCCATCCATCCACCCAAACATCCATTCACCCATCTATCCATCCATTCACCAATCTACCCATCCATCCACCCAAACATCCATTCACCCATCTACCCATCCATCCACCCAAACATCCATTCACCCATCTATCCATCCATCCACCCAAACATCCATTCACCCATCTATCCATCCATCCACCCAAACATCCATTCACCCATCTATCCATCCATCCACCCAAACATCCATTCACCCATCCATCCATCCATTCACCAATCTACCCATCCATCCACCCAAACATCCATTCACCCATCTATCCATCCACCCACCCAAACATCCACTCACCCATCTATCCATCCACCCACCCAAACATCCATTCATCCATCTATCCATCCATCCACCCAAACATCCATTCACCCATCTATCCATCCACCCACCCAAACATCCATTCATCCATCTATCCATCCATCCACTTAACCTCCCATTAGCCTACCCCAACGATCAAATACGATCTGTAATGAACATCCAACAATTTAAGCAATTTATCAGAAAGATATTCAAATTCAGAGTTCAGCCCTAGAGTGTGAGACCAGGAGCAAGATCCATCACGGGCACTTTGAAACTAAAACAAAAGGGGTTACGAAGTCACCCTAGTGATGTCGGGACATTCTCTCATACCTCTTTATATGAATAGATTGATCACATTGTTTATTGTTCCAGCGTTTTCCATGGAATGCATCCACCCACCCACCCATCCATCCATCCACCCATCCATCCATCCATCCACCCATCCATCCATCCACCCACCCATCAACCCATTCATCCATCCATCCACCCACCCATCCATCAATCCACCCATCCATCCACCCATCCATCCATCCACCCACCCACCCATCCATCAATCCATCCATCCATCCACCCATCCATCCACCCACCCACCCACCCACCCATCCACCCACCCATCCATCCATCCACCCACCCATCAACCCATTCATCCATCCACCCACCCACCCATCCATCAATCCATCCATCCATCCACCAATCCATCCATCCATCCACCCACCCACCCACCCACCCACCCATCCATCCATCCACCCATCCATCCATCCACCCACCCACCCATCCATCCATCCACCCACCCACCCATCCATCCATCCATCCATCCATCCATCCACCCATCCATCCATCCATCCACCCATCCATCCATCCACCCATCCATCCATCCACCCACCCATCCATCCATCCACCCATCCACCCATCCATCCATCCACCCATCCATCCATCCATCCACCCACCCATCAACCCATTCATCCATCCATCCACCCACCCATCAACCCATTCATCCATCCATCCACCCACCCATCAACCCATTCATCCATCCATCCACCCACCCACCCACCCATCCATCCATCCCCCCCTCCATCATCGGATATAATGATCATCCAACATTATCTGCTCATCAGATAATTCAAATCCAGAGACACATTATTCGTCATAGCGAAAGTCTGAAACCAGGAGCACAATCCAGTACGCAAACTCAAACGCCGTCTCACCAGAGGTGTGTCGCGAGATGTTTTCTCCCCGGCTAGTACACCGGCGACGGTCAGACTGGCCGGGTAACACGGAGTCCGCGGTCCGAGGAGGTGGGGGAACGATCCGACCGAGGGGAACGAACAAAGAACGCACCCACGCCCCCCCACTCCTGCACCTCGGTGACCGACTCGATTGAAAGCTCGCATTCCGGCGGTCGCCGCGCCGCCTGGTGGCCGCCCCGCCAACTAATAGACACATCAGCGCCGCCGCCACCGTGCTACGCTGCGACTGCGGCGCCTCTCGCCACTGCGCTACGCACCCGAATCCCCGGCTCCGGACTGCGGACGCACTGCGCAGGCGGCGTCACGTCGGGGCCAGGGGGGAGGGTTGGGAAAATTGTTACTTGCGAAATGTTCTGCTTTTCGCAAGTGCATATCTATTTTCGCAAGTAGAACTTATGTACTGATGAGTGAGTAAGTTTCTCACTTTTCAACAGATATCAACTAAATGAAGGCATATACGTTTAATTCTGATATGTTGATGAATGAGCGATAGGCCCATATGGAATTTGATTTCTTTCCCATAAGGTAACATTGGGACAACGGACTGTGTTTACCACTAGCGATATCTCGGCAACCAATGGCCAATGGACATAAACAACAATACAAGATACTAAATTTATATTCGAAGATAAGCTTCCACGGGCACTTAAATCACTCCCGACATCTTCTGGGTTTCCCCGCGTAAAGTTGTTATTTCGATGTAACACCCCTGAAGAAGGACTTCTGTAACGAGTCCGAAACGTCGGTGTTACATCGAAATAACAACTTTACGCGGGGAAACCCAGAAGATCCCGGGAGTGATTTAAGATACTAAATTATTTCTTTTTTAAGCTGAGTTTATTTGCGTAAACCATAATTACATTATTTCAATTTTTCTAAGTAAAAAATATAAAAAAATTTGATGGAGGGGTAACCCCCCCCCTTACACCCCCTTCCAATTGTCCGATCACGCTTGTTTTCGAACTCGTCCGAATAAAAACTACCATTACTTGCGAAATGTTCTGCATTTTCGTATAGCTATCACTTCTCTAGCGGAAATTCACGGTATAATTTTGTATTCAAAAAATTAAAATGGAAAATAGCTTGGGTAATAAATTACGGTTCAGATCAAATGAAAAGGCCCACGCCGACCTTAAACCCAATGCTAAAATTAACATTAATCTTACCACAGCTGTGATCTTACGGACGGACAGGGCCTTGTGATTGGAATCGGCCTATACAGTGCTAGTTTTAGCATTGGGCTTACGAACGGCCTACACCATGTTATTTGATGCGGATTTTACAGTTTTTCACACTGCTGTAGAGTAAACAAATCGTTAAGGGGGCGGTCTACCTCATGTTCCGAGCGCTAAAACAGGGTTTTGTATCTTATTAATTGATAGCTGGATTTTCATATGATTTCCAATATTTTGGTGTCATTTTAAAATGGATATGTTTTTGTAGGTCGCTATAATTTTAGAATTTTTGATTTTATCCCCGTTTATTTACAGGAATTGTCACTTAATCACTTTAATAATACAGGTACCTCATGGAGGACGTTATCCTGAATATGAGTGAAGGATAAGTGTGATGATCGTGATGATAGTGGCGCGATCTTGTAGCCTTGTTACTGACTAAGGTTGGCATGTTCCTTAGACAGGATTGTTGTAAGTCTTTCAAAAAAAGGTAGTTTTTTGTTAGATTTTAAAGTCTCATAACTAACGACAGAAACGATTTATAGAAAAATAAAAATTGTAGCGACCTATAAAATATTCTGAAGAACGTGAACCCACTCTCATTTTTATTAAATCTTAAAAAATAAAGCTTTTGTCGTCCAGATACGAAATGTCTGCAAACTTACTTCAGCGCGCTTTAAGTCCTCTCTTTACAACGTTATTTCGCTCTGTGACGCAGATTTTTCTGTCAAGGTAGACCGCCCCCTTAATACACTTTCTCCTCATTCATAACAACAAATATGATCCGTACTACACGGTAAGAGCACAAGCGCAGTCCGACTTGGCGACTTGTGACTGTGGGAATATTATACCGGGAATGTCCAGGGGAAGAGAGAGAGGGCGATTGGGGGAATGTGGGGGAGGAAGGGAGAGAGAGAGAGACAGAGAGAGAGAGGAGTCAGGTTACCATCCTGGGTGGGCCGTATGGTCCTCGGTCCGTAGCCACGGTATAGACTCAGCCCATAACACGGATAGCCCTGGTAATGTAATGGGGCTAGATTGTACAAGCGATCGCATGAGAACTGAGAACCCACTCGTGCTACATGTCTGTGGGTTTTATTGGCAGTTTGACTGCGGGCAATTTTCCATATGTTGTGGGTTGAATTGTTTTCTTTTAAAAATGCAATAATTGTTACAAGTAGCTCCGTGAAAGATATATTTTTATATTCCTTTTATTTTTTCTTATTTGAGAAAAGCGTCTCATTTTTGGTCTAATTAATGTTTATAAAACGAGATAACATGGACCTGATGGGTATTGTAGAAGGAAGGATAATTTGGGAAGTAACTACTAGGGTGGTCTTTAAAAACTGGCATTACATTTTTTGGGGGACACCCTCGTTTTTAGCGAATTTCCCCTATAGGGAAGAAGCTGTTACCGTCGTACTCATGGTAAGACCTAAGCCCACGACCATGATAACTTTTCGTTTTGGGGCCCCCAGAAGCAAAAAACACTATTCGTTCATTTTTAGCGAATTTCCTCTATAGGGAAGAAGCTGTTACCGTAGGTCTCATGGTAAGACCTAAGCCTAAAACCATCATAACTTTTCTTTTTGAGGTCCTCAGATGCCAAAAACACCATTCGTTCACTTTCATAAATATATATATCTATATATCTATCTATATCTATATCTATATATCTATATATATATATATATATGTATCTATATATATATATATATATATATATATATATATATATATATATGTCTTTAAGCACGATAACTTGCGCAAAAATGGTCCAATCGGAATGAAATTTGGCATAGACGTGTAAAGTAGTAATTATTCGGACGAGTTCGTAAACCAGCCCGATCGGACCACCGGAAGGGGGGGTAAAGGGGGGTAAACCCCCCCAAAAATGGGTTTTTTGAGATTTTTACATAGAAAAATAAAATTTTTCAAATTTTTATTGTCACCATTGAATTCAGCCCAAAAAAACAAACAATTTAGTATTTTGAATCATGGCTCTATGTCCATTGGTTGCCGAGATATTGAAAGTGGTAAACACAGTACGTTGTCCCAATGTTAACCTTATGGGAAATAAGTAAAATTCTATATCTCGCTTATTTCTCAACATATCTTGATAAAACTTGGTAAATGGCTTCTTCTAGTTCAGATCTACTAAATATTGAATTAAAACCACCCAGTTTTAATATACCTGTAGCAGCAAACCTCCATACTCATTCCCCATGTTATTCATATGGAGCTTACAAAAACATGTCAAATCTCGCTATGTTGGATCGAAATATGTTGTTTTGCACTTGAAATTCGCTGAGTATGCAGGTCTGCTGTAACGGGGGTATCATAAATATATATATATATATATATATATATATATATATATATATATATGTGTCTTTAAGCACGATAACTCGCGTAAAAATGATCCAATCTTAATGAAATTTGGCATGGATGTGTAAAGTAGTAATTATTCGGACGAGTTCGTAATCCAGCCCAATCGGACTATTGGAAGGGGGGGTAAAGGGGGTAAAACCCCCCCAAAAATGGGTTTTTTAAGTTTTTTACATAAAAAAATAAAAATAATCCAATTTTTGTTGGCACCATTGAATTCAGCTCAAAAAAACAAACAATTTAGTATTTTGAATCACTACTCTATGTCCATTAGTTACCGAGATATTGAAAGTGGTAAACACAGTACGTTGTCCCAATGTTAACCTTATGGGGAATAAGAAAAATTCTATATCTCGCTTATTTCTCAACATATCCTGATAATACTTGGTAAATGGCTTCTCCTAGTTCAGACCTACTAATCAGAAATCAGAAATCAGAAAATCTTTATTTGAAGCAACTTAAACAGGCTAAGTACAAAAGTCCCATGCGCCCTAATTGGCGCGTGCGGGATAAAAATTTAGACAGTGTACAATTTACTAAATATTGAATTAAAACCACCCAGTTTTAATATACCCGTAGCAGCAAACCTGCATACTCATTCCCCATGTTATTCTTATGGAGCTTACAAAAACATGTCAAATCTCGCTATGTTGGATTGAAATATGTTGTTTTGCACTGGAAATTCGCTGAGTATGCAGGTTTGCTGCAACGGGGGTATTTTGGTCTTTGATGTAATAAATATGGATAATTATATGGAGGAGAAAAAGGGTTCGAATCGTTGGTCGATCGTTCGAAAAATGGATTTAATCGCAAACTACTTAACTGTAACAATGTAACCGCATTTGTTTACATTTCGTTGTTATTCAGATATTCAGAACAAAATTGAACACTAATGAAACCCATGTTTAATTGAATTGTAATTCAAATAAATTTTTCTCAGCTACCATTGCAGAAACATTCCAATAAACAACACAGTTTGTTCATCATCACAGATGAAATAATACACATAAACAAGAAAAAAACTCTGTACGCTCGAGCTGCGGAAAAATATTGCAAACGCAATTTCGCTTGTTGATTTTTACCTACTATAGATTACTCTGATTTTCTACGTTTTCCCTTTTACAGCATTTCGCTCTACCATTGCAGAAACATTCCAATAAACAACACAGTTTGTTCATCATCACAGATGAAATAATACACATAAACAAGAAAAAAACTCTGTACGCTCGAGCTGCGGAAAAATATTGCAAACGCAATTTCGCTTGTTGATTTTTACCTACTATAGATTACTCTGATTTTCTACGTTTTCCCTTTTACAGCATTTCGCTCTCATATAATAAACGTACACGTATGATATTGGAAGCACAAAAACATCAGCGCCCGAACAGGGACTCGAACCCTGGACCCTTAGGTTAAAAGCCTAATGCTCTACCGACTGAGCTATCCGGGCCGTTGGTTCGTCTGTGTCAACAACCTGTAACTGAGCGGAAGGCAGAATATGTACACTGTGTCCTAAGATCAATAACCATAATCTTGGAATTTCGCCAACTCAGACCGGACTATAATATAGTTAAAAATATATTATTTTTTATAGAATAATACAAGTAGATAGCGAAGTAGCCTAAATAATCGATTGAAATAAAGTTATTACTTATACCAGGTGTCCAGCCATCCAGCCAATAGCTTAATTTAACTTGTATAGGTATAATTAATTTGTATCTGCAAATAACTTAAAATTTTTATGGGCGACCCCCTAAGTTTGTTTTGGTGTTTTTAGGTATTTATTCCAATTATCAAAATTTCCCCCTATTCTTCCAATATGGCGGACAACTTTGTTTTTAGCGAATTTCCCCTATAGGGAAGAAGCTATTACCGTAGGTCTCATGGTAAGATCTAAGCCCGGGACCACTATAACTTTTCGTTTTGGGGCCCCCAGAAGCCAAAAACACTGTTCGTTCAAAATTATATATATTATATATATGTGTCTGTAAGCACGATAGCGCTCACAAAAATGGCCCGATTGAAATTAAATTTGGCACAGACGTGTAAAGTAGTCATTATTCGGACGAGTTCGTAAACCAGCCCGATCGGACCATTGGAAGGGGGGTAAAGGGGGATAACCCCCCACCCAAAAATGCGATTTTTGAGGTTTTTACATAGAAAAATAAAATTTATCGAATTTTTGTTGGCACCATTGAATTCAGCTCGAAAAAAAACAATTTAGTATTTTGAATCATTGTTCTATGTCCATTGGTTACTGAGATATTGAAAGTGGTAAACACAGTACGTTGTCCCAATGTTAACCTCATGGGAAGTAAGTAAAATTCTATATCTCGGTTATTTCTCAACATATCTTGATAAGACTTAGTAAATAGCTTCTTCTAGTTCAGATCTACTAAATATTGAATTGAAACCACCCAGTTTTAATATACCTGTAACAGCAAACCTGCATACTCATTTCCCATGTTATTCTTATGGAGCTTACCAAAACATGTCAAATCTCGCTATAATGGATTAAACTATGTTGTTTTGCATTTGAAATTCGCTGAGTATGCAGGTCTGCTGCAACGTGGGTATTTTCTTATGTTTTATATTATTTTTTACTACGCTTAGTTTTGTGGTTAATGTTTTCCTGCGCACAATGGATAGGAGCAGTTAAAGTTTGATTTTTCCCCATTTGAAATGCATAGGGTTCATATTAACTGTGCCACATGTGCCATTTCATGTATTTCTTATGTACACGGGAATATCTTCTAAATAATCTTACACTTCCATAAGTGAATATCAATAGTATTTGTTTGTAGAATCTCAACTAAAATCACATTTTAAGGCACTTTTGTTTTGTTATTTTTTAAACCCAACCGTTTTCGTTATACAAACTACGGACGATAATTATTCATTTCAAATGGGGAAAATCTAAATTAACTGTTCATTACTGAAATACTTACTCAATTGATTCAACAGATACGATCGAAAACGACTGCGACCGCCATAGATAAGATGCGATGGAGATAAGATAGCGCTGTTGTTAGTAGTTAGTTGTCCCATTCGCTACCGTAGCGCCACTGTCGGCGCGCGGCTAAAGTTGTTTATGTCTTGGCTACCAGGTGGCGTTACGCGATGAACGTGGTATTTCAGTTTGCCCTTTTGCCTGGTTAGACAAAATTACCACCCGTGATATGGGGGGGGGGTTTAACGGAGTAATGGCATATCTTGGTAATGAACCCAAAACCAAGCAAATTCAAAAATTCAAATGAGAGCAATAATTCAAAATACTAATTTTTTAAGCTGCATTTCATGGAGATCACAACAGTTTAATAATTATTATTATTTGTCTATGTCGAAATGTCAAAACCTCTAATTTTTAGGGGCTTAATCCCCCTCTTCCGATGAACCGATCGGGATTTTTTTATCAACTCGTTAACTTTGCACGTTTGTACAAAATTTCAATAAGATCGGTTCATTTTGCGATCGCTTTTGTGATATTGGTTTGCGGACACATAAACAATATTTGGGCATGAACGAATTTTTTTCTCGGGATCTCGTAGCCCCGAAAATAAATAAATGTTATAGCTATGAGTCCCGTGCCATGGGCGGATTTAGGCAATGTTATGTATTCATTGATTTAGGTCATAATATTTGGGGGGTGCCAGCTCACATAAAGTTTGACGTATTGAATGCTCACAAATTCTAACATCAAACTCCTATTTAAGTGGCCCGTTTGAAGGCCTATATCAAGTAGTTAAATATTTTCTAACAACAACAACCATTTGTAATTTATGCAAATACCTCAATCAAAGTTATGTTGAAAATATATTTTCCCCCGACACGGCCGACGAATCCACCAAGTATTATTATTTTAGGGGGTGCCAGGCACCCCCGAAATCCGCCCATGCCATATCACGAGACTTTTCACCCAGTCGTGTCGTGATATGGCATAAGCGACAGTATTTTGTCGATTGGAATTTAGCAACGTCTTTCTGAGACACAACAAATCAGTGAGTAATGAGCATTATGTTTACTAATTTCCATTTAAGACCGATTCTTTTACGCTCACACGTTTCAAACAGGTATGTTGGACATTTTGCTCCCGATATATCGTATGAATCGATATTAACGGTTCCGATACATCGAAAAATCGATACACCGATATTTTGAAAATAATTGAAGGGGTTTCCCGCAAAACGTTCTAAGCGACAAAATTTCAAAATCTGAGATGTTCAGTAAAAGGTTTTCTAGGACAAGCTACGCCGTGGTATATTTTGTTTTGAAGATATTTGAGTTGGCAGCCCTGATTTCGTCTGTCAAAGTTGGCGTGCTTTACAGGACTACACGGACTTTTTTGGGAATAACGTTCTATTCGCCGAAATATGGACTCCCTGCCGGTCCTTGCGCCGTCACCCAGCGACCAAAATTGCGTAATTAAAAATAAAAACGTTAAGTAAAATATTGGAAAGTGGAAGGATAAGACAAGGTAAAGCTGGAAGCTGGATAACCCTGTATTTCAAAAATTAAGAAGTCAATGCCTGGAAAACTGTCCCCAAAATAAGTGAGAAGAATAACGTTTTAAGCACCACATTTGGACAACTTGTAGCAAAATGACGTATGGTGTTATGTAACAACATTAGGTTTTTCTACTTTTATATCAATACAATTGTTTTATATTCAGTTTTATTTTCGTTTACGTTGGTATTCCTACACTCCCTGATGTTTTCTTTCAAAGCAGAAGAGCAGTCCGCCAGAGAACGTTTCAAACGACAGCCATTTAGAACGTTATAACCCCTAAAACACATGTAAAATGATTTCAAATACTCAATGGCAAGTAAAAATTTAAAGTAAGGCTAGATTATGTCATAAATGGGGTATTAAAACATTATACATGATTATAAGTTGTATCCTTGAAAAAACAGCAAATTATAGAATTCAACTTTCAACGCTTAATTACTCAAAACTGGGTTTTTGTCGCTTAGAACGTTTTACGGGGGACTCCGTCAATTGCCGTCCCTAACCGCGCCACCGCGGCCGGGCAGCCTCAGCCAGTGCCATAACCGGTTCGCCGCGCCGCCACTGCAGCTCTGCTCTCTAGCGGTGATTATTTGCACTGATGCAAGATCCAAGATGGCGGCGGACCGGTCTCGTCCCGCGGCTTCTTCGGATGACTCACTCCCCCTCCCCCTCCCCCCACTCCCTCTGGTCCACCGGTCTTGCGCAGTGCAGCACGCAGGCATGTATCGGTAGTCGCGTAGGGATGCCAATTATTTTCAAAATATCGAATTATCGCTTTTTCGATGCATCGGAACCTTGAATATCGATTGATACGATATATCGAGAATCATATATCGATATTTGCGATGTATTGAAAAAAACGAGATTTCTGAAGGAAAATACACTATCACAATTTTGCAAATCCAAAGAGGGATTGAAATATTTTCAGAAATAAAGATTGCCAACACGGAACTCAAGTTTTTTTGAAATCTTCATAGGGGAGATTCCAAACCGGAAAATATTTTCTGTCCACATTTACATAGTCTGTACCTAATTATTACAAAACGGGGTTTAAAAGTATTTACCTTAGTTACAACTCACTAACTAAGGCCGTAGCCAATGGGGGGATCAGTGGGTCAAATCCTCTCCCGAAAATGTTAAAATTGCGTTTAAATTGAAGGTTAGAAAGTTTTTTTTCACTTCCTGTATAACCGCCGAGCCCAAATCCCCCCCCCCCAAAAAAATCTTCCTGGCCACGGCTTTGCATCAACAAGACAAATTTTACTACTTACCCACTAAAGCTATGCAAAACATTAGTGATTACCAGTTCCACAGATTCATCACTAATTCATCAATATCGTTTTGAAATAAGGCCTTGGAAACAGGCTCAATAATACTAACCTTTCAGATTCGTCATCAAAAACCCTGTTTTTCTTGAATCGATATGTATCGGAAAATAATTATCGATACGATAGTATCGGATCAAAAATATCGATATTATAATTTTTGCGATATATCGAACCTAAACTATCGATTCTTCCGTATCGATATTTGTCGCCATCCCTGCAGCTGTGTAGTCGCGGCAGAGGTAGAGGATAATGAACTCGGTCGTGGCAGACGGCAGACTGGGCTCCAGACTGGGGCTATAAACGGTCTCTTGCAGTCCGGACGGGTCTTTGGCAAGTCAAACGGGCTGTAGAAACTTTGCTACCTTGCTCTTGTAAAATGGCGATCTTACCACACCCGAGGGTAGAAAAATTCTTTAGAGCTGTGGCTGACGTTACAACTGACAAAGTATGACCAACAACTAGGCTTACCAGACATCAGGGACTTCCCCGGACAGTCCGGGTTTCAGGCTGGCGTCCGGGGTTGAATTTTGTCTAGGGTTTTAGACAGTCTGCGTGAAAAAGAGAGGAAAACGCCCGAAATAAATGAATTGGTAAGTAGTTTTAGCAGTTTTTAAGGTTAATACAAAACAAAAGAAATTGTATACGAAACGAAGGGATATTTTTTATGGTTTCACCACGTAACACACTAAAGGTGTCTCGGCCGGCGACGGGCTAATTCGTTGCGCGACAACTGCTCAACTGCGACTTCTGCTTGATCACAGGACTTGCCTTATTGTTTCTAACCAATCAGTATTCACGAAACGATAATGCCACGCAAAAACGGCAGCAAAGTAGCCCGTTTGCCGAGACCCTTAGATACAATTACACCGGACCAAACTTGACCACAACATTTAATGTCCCTGTCCCCCTCTTCTCCCTTCTCTTTCTTTTGGTGTCCGGGGTTGGCTCTAAAAATTTATGGTAAGCCTACCAATAAGCCTCTGCACACAAGGTTCTACTCGCTGAACTATGAGCCAGACTGTTGTGACTCATAACATAACATAACTAAACTAGTGACTCATAATTGAGATTCTGTTAGAACCGAAGCCGGAACAATCAAAATTAATTATGATAAGGAGCGGCGATTACATATCAAGCGACAAGCGTTCTAATCCATCACCAGTCACCGTTGATATGTTACCCCCGCTCTCTTCAGGATACAACAAATAGTCAATAGCATGATTGTTGAGTTACGTCAATTATTATTGTACATAATTTCGTAATTCGTATACAACTAAAAACATAGGCGTCGCGTGAACCAAACTTTTGGGGGGCACAACTGACCGGGGGGTCCGGGGCTCCTCCCCCGGAAAATTTTGGTACGAATTTTTTCGTACTCAAAAGTGGGGGTTTAAGCCTTGAAAACTATGAAATATACTACACTAAAAAGCTTAGTTTATTTAAGATTTTCAAAGTAAATTTGCGGGAAACGTTCCACTACATACTACTTAGGTGTTTAACACGTTTCTGTTGAAGAATGTTTACCTAAAAACCATTGCAGTTATTGTTTTCTATGATAAGAAAATAGGTGGTCGAAAAGAAACTCTTATTCAAAATACCCCTACTTTCCTGGCTGTTTCATTGCCGTTAATGTCATTCTCGTCTGCAGCTTGCAGGTATCACTGCAAATTAATTGCAGTGGTATCACAAAACTCCAGTTGGAAAGTCAACCAAATATCTAAAATCATTACTTCATCCAACCTCTTTGTTTAACCAAACGATTAATCTCATATCAATGAATGTAATAATGATTAAATATAAAAATAAAATGTATGTGAACGGCTAATATGGTATTAATAAACTTCTAACTTAAAAACAATTGGTTTAAATTACTTGTGAGGAAAAAAACGACTTTAGAGAATAGTAGAGATTAAATTTTATTTGGTTTGTCAATGTTGGCAGGCGGCTACAAAAATCAACTTTTTTTATGTTGGGGGGGGGGGGGCACGTGCCCCCCCGGCGCGACGCCCATGCCTAAAATCGTAATAGGTATGTTGTTCTATTTAAGCAAATTTGACATAACTCTTTGCACTAGAAAGCCTAAAACGGCCTACACTGTACTATTTGCTACAAAGAATTAGGATACGGAAAAATTTGAAAGCGCGTCCAACACATATAAGGCCTTAAAACATACACGAACCCGGTAGTTCTACACGAGACACGGGTGAGAAAACTTGTTCCCAGAAATGTCACTGTCAGAGGCTGAGCGCGTGCGCAGTTGGCTCAGTGCAGCCGCTAGCAGTGCAGTAATCGAATTAAAAAAATCGATTATATTTTTAAATAAATTGCACGATTGTTTGAATATATCTATTGTTTGGATAGTATAGATCGTTTCCCGTCTCATTTCCCGCGATTATCTGCAGTTAAGTACTCGTTCCTTTATGAAGTCCCTTCGTTGATGAACGATCGAATTGGAGTGAATCTATGTAGGCCTATTAGCGGAGTCAAAAATTCGTTGCCCGTCACCGTGTGACTGTGTGTGTTTATGAACGTAACGCGATAACTCAAACACACTGCTACTGATCGTTTAAACAATTTCGGACAATCGTTTAATAGCTCACGGAAAGATCCCATTTATTAAATTTTGAAACAAATCCCATGACAGTTTTTTTTAATAATTCATTTAAAATAATAACAATAATGCCCGTACATTAGCATTTCCGAAAAATTGCGTTTATTAAAGAATGGAATAAATGACGATAATATCAAGTACAAAAGAAAGAAGTATGTGGCCTACTTATTTACTTTATTTTCCATTAAAGGCACATCACATAGTGTTCTTCAGTTTCTTTCAACAAGGTTTCATAATTAGTAGCGTGTATAAGACCAAAACCCGAAATTTACATGTGGAAAATCCCAAAGAAACTCCCAATGTCTTTTACTAAATCGTTCACAAAAACACTGCCAGAGAGCGGCAGCATCTGATCCCCATGATCACATTGCGTTCAAAGTAGCAGTTTTGCTATGATAATTTTGCTCACAAACATCCGTTTTATCAAAGTTAGGCTATGTTGTTCAACATGTGTACCAGTGAACGATTGTTCCTTGTGTTGCAGTTGATATACAGTGAGCCAGGCAGCCGGATGCTGACGAACGAAACCGTCGGTCTGAAACGGCCCCTGGGTTTAGTCATTCCGCAGAAAACGTGTGAATCGTTGAATGACTAACCTCCGGTTTTGTGTAAGTCTGAACGTGCTCTATCACAACTCTAGTCCAGGAGCTCGGGGGTTGGGCATGCATGAAAGGGTAACGCAATGTTTCTGTTGATTATCTTAATACGGACCGAGGTGATGAAAATTACGAATGTCGCCTATTTCCAACGTGGTCGATAACGTGGGGGAGGGGGCAAACATAGCGGGGGACGCTATGCGTTAAACCGCGTAAAGGATAGAACTTTAGTCAAAACGTCTTTTTAATCCCAAAAATATTGCCAACAATAATGGTTATTAAGTCCGAGGTCGTATGTAGAAAAATATATTAGTTACAAAGTAAAATATAAAAAATGAGGTATTTAAGTAGTATTTAAAGTAGGATTAATTAATTGTGAATTACGCAAAAGAGTGTGACGCAATATTTTTATTGATTGTTGTAATGGACTGAGTTGATCAAAATTACGAATCAATTTTTGGTTCAAACTGAATTAATTGTGCGATTTTCATTACATTTCAGCTAAATTTTTTCAACTATCTGGCTGGAAATTCCAAACTTGTTGATTTCCAAATTCTAAGGAGGGGAGGCTCTCTCCTCACCCCTCCCAGATGAGCGACGCGCAGCCCCTACCGATATGACTTTATGTTTTCATCCCCGGCAAGGGTGCAGCGAGCAAAACCATTGTGAGAAAACTCTCACAGGAAGTGGTGCTCGTTTCATCATCATTGTTATGATTGATGGACCAAACTCCATTTAAAACTCCTCGTTCCCCGAACCGGCGCTCCCAAATTGTTATATGCTGTAATAAAGATTGATTACGAGAGATGGCCTTCAGAACTGAACTTGGGCCCCTGAATGAATAAATACCTGTGTGGCGATCCTGAATGAATAGGGACTCTATAATATTATACAGGGTGTTTTTTTTTAAACACAACCCATTTTTAAGATTGAATAATGCACATATAAGTATGAAATAATTATTGTTTTTTTAATCTTTACATTTTATACAACCTGTTATTTAAGTTTGATCACATTTAGTTCACACTGTGTGTTCAAACAATCCGCCACTGGCATTTGTACGAAGTTGTGCTCTCTCCATCAAATTCCTGAACACGTGTTGCAAGGTACGTCTCTGAATTTCTTACATTAAATTTGTTTTTTGGGTGCTGATATACTGTGAATTGTTTTCGTAGGCCTTACTTTTTTGTATCCCCAAAGAAAATTACAGTGGGGTCAAGTCCGGGGATCTTAAGGGGGAATAATCCTTCACTGGTAAAATAAAGTTTTGGGTTGCGTTAAAAAAAACACCCTGTATATTGGGATATAATTCTACTGTAAACAGAGCATTAAAAATCGTGGATTCATCTGCAATATTAATATTAATGCAAAAAATATTAATCTTTACATTTTTTTTCTAACATTCTTTACTTTTTTTACTTTATGTATCTTTAAGTTCTTTACTTTTTTTTACTTGCGTTACTTCTTTCCTTACTTTACGTTCTTTACTTTTTTCTAATGTTAAAACGTATAGATTACATCATAATTTAGTTTTATAATCTCCTCTAGAGGTTGGCGATTGTTCGTGAATAATTTACATTAAAGTAAAAATAAGAACTGAAAATTACCTTCGACAATGCGACGCGGTCTACCCAAGAAGTCAAGAATTTTACATCAACTGAAAATTATATTTATTGGAAATGAAGAGCAATGAGTAAAACAGCAGACCATCTCAGCATCGTATTAATAATAGTAGCAATAGTTAATGGTCGGAGTAATAAGAGCATGGCTATCTCATTGTAGTAAAGAATCAATTCTGAGTCACAAAGTAGGAAAAGGCACGCAAATCAAAAGCCACAAGCACACAAAGTAAAATAAACACAACTATAACATCAGTGGCGGAAGGGAACGACCGAACTGAAGGTTATCTGATATGCGAGATAACCATCCACGAGGGATGGGGAATTGGGAACTGCGGCACTAACAGAGGAAACACAAATTAAGATGAACACAATTATAGCATCAGCAGTGGCGGCAGGACCGAACTAAAGGTTACAACAGCGAGATAATTGATCGGAAGGAAGGCACGGGTCAACCTGATACGCGAGATAGCGAGATAACCATCTACAAGGAGCTGGGAATTGGGAACGGCGGCGACAACAGAGGAGGCACAAAAACAAATGGCCTTGACGAAACAGATGAATGGTTTGGGACAGAGGCAGTAAGGCAGGCACCACTAGAGACAAGAGATAATCGTTTAACAGGTTGATGTTGAAAATCCTACCAGTTACCAGTTATCTTTTGATGGTGTGTTATGCTGTATGATTGCACTTAGATTAATTTGAATTGACCATTAAAACATTGTTCTGTCCATTGGTTGCTGAGATATCAGTAGTGGCAAACACATACAACAACACATTATCCCAGCGTTAACCATATGGGAGAGAAATAAAAACCATGTGGGAGTGAAATAAAATTGTACATCTTGCTTATTTCCCAACAAATTCAACACAACTTCGTATGTGGCTTCATGTAGTTGAGATCTACTGGGTTATAGCCTAAAACCATCCATTTTTATATTTCTGTGGTAGCAAACCTGCAAACTCATTTACCATGTTAAGGAGAATATTGGTGAAGTATGCTCACCTATGGACATACTGGATATTAATTTACATGAGCCTTTGTTTAAACCTTTTATTTTCACATTTGAAATTCACCTTCATTATCTAAGTGTTAAATCCTATACTCTTATACGAGCAATGTTATCTTGCGTGCGTGCTAATTGCTTGCTTGCTCGTTGTATGTTTGCACAACAATCTCAAAAACCGCTTCGAGCTCCGAGGATTTCCTTCACAGTCTGGAAATAAGTAATTTATGACTCAAAAACGTCTTTTATGCAGATTACTTGGGCAGAGAAAATCTTATGATGTAATAAATCAAATTTTAAAGTTGTAAAATTTTAACATTGACCTTATGGGTTGCCGTGATAGCAACGAAAATAAACAAGGAAAGTGTAAACGAATGAAGTAATCATAACAGCTGCTTGGAATCTACAGCCATCAAGGAAAAATACAGTGAGTGGGATGGAGAGTTCATAGAGCAATAAAAAAGGTTTCTATTTATCAGTTTTATGACATTGAAATATTTTATAGTAACTGGATGAACAGGTAAACATGAAATAACACGGAGCAAGGCTCGGTCCACCAGGTACTATAACAAATATAGCAATTTTAAAAGTTATCGAGAGTCGACTGTTCTTCCTCGCTACTAGTCCTTCCGCCCCACTGGGTGCCTTGTCAAAGACCCGTGACCCGCGGACCCGTGGGTAACCCGACCCGGGCAGCCTGGGGCCACTTTGTCCTGGGAAGCCGGCCCGGGTGTCTCGGGTTACCCGACCCGCCCACGACACGACGAGAGGAGACGGTAGAGCGAGCAATCGCTGACCGACTCTGGATCAGATAGACCAGTCCTCTCCTGGGTATCTACTGGTCAGACCTATAGACTGTTCTGGCTCAATCATCGTCACTGGAAAGAAGAAGAATAAAATAATTATTGAGAATCGAAGGGTTAAAAAGGTAGTAACGAAAGAGTTAAAGGTAAAAAGTTAAAGAAAATACAGTGATAATATCAAAATTATAATAAATATGGTTTTAAATTGCCTTTTTTGTCTCCAGTTCGATGGTTGAAATTTTATCTACAACCAGGATTCGACACTGAATTGCACCATTATCAAGTAGGTTGTCAATCCGTTGTCTTACATCAATTTGAAATTGCAGTCGGTCGAGGCAACGGCATCGTCAAATACACAAAACACGGACAAAACGGACACATGAAACATTACACACGTACAAACAAACAAATAGATAAAGTACACGCCCCATTGTAGAGTTACAATGTCCCTTTACTTTATACAACTATCGCAGCTGCTGGAACGGGAGACAGTCGGTGTCCGACAAACCATATTTAGTCCTATCAGTTCTGAGCAAATTCAAGATGAGCAAAATTATAATTTATATTTAACATAAAATTATATAGGAAACCGAGTTTTTGTTTTGCTGCAACAATTAAAGGTTGCGAAGCGTTTTTTTACGCAATGACCGCAATAATATTTATAAGCTTTCCCAAGTCCTTTTTTTTAAAAAAAGGAGAAGATTTTACAGTAATACAGTATTGTGATTCAGTATAAAATCTAACTACTCAACTAGAACTAACAAGTATCAAAGATAAATTAAACCTTTGCAATTGATTATTTTTGTTTTTCTATGTTTAAAACTCTAATATCAATTTTTTGTTCCTTTTTAGGGGAAAATCGTTAAGAGCACTCTGATTTTCAATGCCCTACAACTCGTTATAAGTTATACAGTTACCGTTGGGATTACAAGAAAATGTACTACACCATTTTTGTAGCAAAATTTAATAAGCTTAATTTTTATGTTAAAACTTTCTATCTGCAATGAACTGTTCTCAAGATTTTTTACCGAAACCCAAAATAAGTGCCCTGTTTCAAATAACTGCCATAATGCTTGCCTCATATTTACGTGGAATTTTTGTATATTCATCCTTAGGAACTTTTATATAAGAATGCAAAGATTCAAAAACAACAATTTTTTTCCAGTCTGGGTAATTTTTTAAAGTTTTTTTGCTGGACTGTTAAGAATATACTCAAATAGAAGAATAGATTAAACTTTGAATATTTTCCAAATATTCAAACCAAATTTAACATATCCATTACTAATTAAAAATATACCTTACGTAAGTAGTATATACTCGAGTAAAATACTTATTTAAAGCATACAGTAACTCAACTAATTAAAGTCAAACTTAAAAAATATTGAGGGGAAGAAATACAATGTTTACTTACTCGTCAGTTTTACTTCATAAAAATATCATCATAGACTATATAGATATCACAACATTTAACAAACATTGACTAGGTAACAACAGCAACAAACATTAACTGGCTCGGACCACAATGTTTTCAGACTCATCAATCATCTAACTCATCCTTGTGCGGTAAGGGATGGAAGGGGGAAAATGTTTTTGAGTTGAAGGGTGGTGGGATTTTTTCATAAGAGGGTTTACTAGTAGTTACTTAAAAAGGTGAACTCATTATTGGAGTAAGACTGAAAAAAACTTTCTCACAGTTAAAACAAACCAAACAGGGTAAAATATAAAATCAAGAGCAAATACAACTTACGGCATTTTTACTTTTTCACTTCCTCAATCAATAAATTTATTTAGACAGTAAAGTTACTGGACTGCCTGCTCTTCCCTTGATGAACAAGTTTTTTAAGTCAAACCCATCTGGCTTTTAACTCAGGGATAGCCTGTTAGTGTGGAGTTAGAGTACAAAATAGACAGTTTTATTACTTTGGGAGTTCAAGTTATGAGGTGAGAAGACACTTAAAAGAGGAACAAACACTGTGCAAAAGGTTTTCCACAGTGGCCGTGCAGGGAGGGGTCGGGGGAGGGGGAGGGGGCGATGGTGCTGCTACTGGTACACTGGGTACCGTGTTTATATGAGTGTGTCCTCATCCTGCGGCTCGTACGCGAGGTGGCCGTGCAGGGAGGGGTCGGGGGAGGGGGAGGGGGCGATGGTGCTGCTACTGGTACACTGGGTACCGTGTTTATATAAGTGTGTCCTCATCCTGCGGCTCGTACGCGAGGTGGCCGTGCAGGGAGGGGTCGGGGGAGGGGGAGGGGGCGATGGTGCTGCTACTGGTACACTGGGTACCGTGTTTATATAAGTGTGTCCTCATCCTGCGGCTCGTACGCGAGGTGGCCGTGCAGGGAGGGGTCGGGGGAGGGGGAGGGGGCGATGGTGCTGCTACTGGTACACTGGGTACCGTGTTTATATAAGTGTGTCCTCATCCTGCGGCTCGTACGCGAGGTGGCCGTGCAGGGAGGGGTCGGGGGAGGGGGAGGGGGCGATGGTGCTGCTACTGGTACACTGGGTACCGTGTTTATATAAGTGTGTCCTCATCCTGCGGCTCGTACGCGAGGTGGCCGTGCAGGGAGGGGTCGGGGGATGGGGAGGGGGCGATGGTGCTGCTACTGGTACACTGCACTGAGAAAAATATCTTAGCGGAAAAGCAGAGTTTTTGCCCCAAGTCTAGAATCTGTACTCGCAATACGTAAATAAGGACTTGGCTCACGTACAGGAGTGTTGTGTCTGGACCCAGCTCAATGACTCGGCAGAGTTTTGGGCATTAGTACAGACGCAGGACTCGCAGTCCTTCTTTAAGAACTATTTCTCTGCAATTACGCTCGAACTGCCGTATTTGCAAATAATCAGGGAATCGAAGCATGATTTAAACAGTGCAATTACCTTTTTTGGTAATTTTTTCATGTAAACTTTGGGCAGATAAAATTAATCTTAGGTCTAAAACTAATCCATGTGTCCTTGCAACTATTTAAAAATAAAACAATATTTAACATAAGTTACTGTTGACAAATAAAACGATTTGATTTTCTTCAATAATCTAAGCTTTTTCTCTAAAATTTTTTTTTGTTAATATGTGGAAATTTGATATTCTTTTTGACGTTTCACTACCATTTACTTTATATGTATTTACTATCAATGGTAATACAGTAAGTAAATCTATAAAAACATTGATAAAATATGTACTATAGAAACCAAATGTTATCATTCAAACTTGTATCACATTTGTAAATTTTCAATCCCAAATATAAAACTAACACAACAAACTTAAAATCAATCCAGATTTGGTTAAAAAATATTTATTCGATTCAAATAAAATATTTGATGATAGTGCGAACTAAAACAAGGTAAAGACTAACTGCTTTTACCAAATCACATGGAAATAATTTGTAGTTCTCATCCATACGCCTACCGTAAATGCAGCGGGCTGCATGCAGAAAGTAATCATGGATAAACTTATGACGTGTTTAGTGACGTATACAAACCATCCATGACGTCACTTTAATGTTTTTTCCTTAAAATCACGGTAAATTCCCTGGATTGATTTTAAGTTTGTTGTGTTAGTTTTATATTTGGGATTGAAAATTTACAAATGTGATACAAGTTTGAATGATAACATTTGGTTTCTATAGTACATATTTTATCAATGTTTTTATAGATTTACTTACTGTATTACCATTGATAGTAAATACATATAAAGTAAATGGTAGTGAAACGTCAAAAAGAATATCAAATTTCCACATATTAAAAAAAAAATTTTTAGAGAAAAAGCTTAGATTATTGAAGAAAATCAAATCGTTTTATTTGTCAACAGTAACTTATGTTAAATATTGTTTTATTTTTAAATAGTTGCAAGGACACATGGATTAGTTTTAGACCTAAGATTAATTTTATCTGCCCAAAGTTTACATGAAAAAATTACCAAAAAAGGTAATTGCACTGTTTAAATCATGCTTCGATTTTATATAACAACTCAGGTATTTCTCAGCAAAGTCTTAAATAAGCTGAATTGTAAGAAATAGAATGCAGGTCGAGTATAACCTTGCATTGATTTGCTGCCACTTTTAAATGTATCAAATAAATATGTCAGGGCAATAAATTGTAACTATTAATGGTGTAAATACCTTGTACTGTCAAAGTGACCATTTGTAGTCTCATGCCAGTTTCAATCTCAGAGAGATCTTCCTCAGGCGATAGAAATCAAATTTCATTCCAGTGGAAGTCGTCAAGAAGCATTAAAAACCATCATGACACATACCCACGTAACACAAACGGACAGACACACACAACGAACAAACATAACTTTTTATAAAAATTCCGGTACCGGGAAACATGCACGACACGTACGGAGGGCTACTCTAGACTCTACCACGCAATAAATTGTCACTGTAGAGAAGTACCATTAGGCTTAAAACTACACTTATCACTTCTTCAGATGCTATTCAACAACTACAACTGTCAACAGGGAGCCGTAACGCAATGGATGTAGCAGTCTTCACCTGAACATACGAGTCAAGAAACAACGAGCGTGGTTAGGACTTGGATGGGTGACCGCTAGAAGGACCCAGACATTTTTACTGATTTTAAATAAAAATACTGGTAAATGCAGAGACTAGGCAAGCCAGTGCATAGATATCGGTTGTATTTTACGTGAATAGGAATGTACATTCTGTGATAAACTGTGGTAAAGGCAAAATGAATCGCAGGATATTCTGATAAAAGTCTCTGCAATTACGAGAGCCAACTCTGATCGGCAGGACTTACAACCGACAGTAATGACGTCATAGCCAGTGACGTCATAACTATGTAGACAAACTAAGTCCTGATTTTCCGTGTGGCGGCCTCACTGCCGGAGCATTGAGCCGGGTCCAGATTGCAGTGGGTAACCCGCACACCCTTATTTACGTGTATTTTCCACGTATTTCAGGACTAAATTTTTCTCAGTGTGGGTACCGTGTTTATATAAGTGTGTCCTCATCCTGCGGCTCGTACGCGAGGTGGCCGTGCAGGGAGGGGTCGGGGGTGGAGGAGAGGGGGGACGGAGGGGAGGGGGAGGGGGGCACGATGGTGCTGCTACTGGTGGACGCCAGCGGAGGCGATTCCATCGGCATCATGAGCAGACTGCAGTTCTCTCGGTACCCGGATGTGCTCGAGGTCTGAAACAGTCCGATAAATGTTTCAGTCAGTAAAAATCGATGAACAGCGAGTAAAAATGCCTCTAAAAGGCTAAAAGACATATTAGAGGTGGCTGGTTCAGAAGGACTCTTGGACAAAGTTCATTCCGATCAAAAAGGAAAAAAAGATGTTAATAAGAGGGTAGACCAGAAAATAACGGGCGTTTTGCCGCAAACTCTAGCCTGTTGTCCCACCCCTACAACCAAGTGCAAGTAAAAAGCTCCTCTCCTAGCCTCAATTTGAGCCATGTCTTACTGCTGACCAATCAAGTATTTAATTCTTACTGAGATTCAAAATGGCAATATCCACTGGAAATTCCTCCAAGTGTGAATGCACTAATAGAATTGCTTCCACCGGTTCCTCCTTAGCAGGAACAGGTGGATTTGGGGACACTCTCCTGCCATAAAATCCTTGTGCAAACTGCTGTCTGCAATAATTTATTTTCATTTCAATTGCTTTGCATGGTATTTTAAGCCGTTAAATGGATTCAAAATAGGTCAAAATTTATTATTTTACCCATATGTATAAAACCACCATATAGGGAAAACTTGTGTGGCCCCAAAAAACAACAGTTATAGGTCTTTTTATTCTTATTTGGCGGAATTTCTAATACGTGCTTGGTACTCAACCAATAAATTCACCAAAGCTCTCTATTTTACGGTTTTTGTCAAATAAAAGGAAATGTAGCAACCATTTTTTCTTTTTGGGCTCTTTCTTTTTTTCTTTTCCTATTTTTTTAATTGCTAAAACTGAGGTTAGTTTTTACGACTCGAAGGGGACGTTCTGTTGTAAACAACCAAGCCACTCGCCTGTGAAAGAGCGCTGTCGTCCTCGTAGCTGACGTCGGTCTTGAGCCCCGCCCGGGCAGCGGGGGGCTGGGGCGGGGGCGACACGGGGGCCGGGGGCGACTGCGGCGGGGGGCTCTGCACGGGGGCGGGGGCCGTGAGCGGGGCCGGGGGCTCCGGTCGGGTCAGGATGCTGATCTCTGGTTTGGTAGATGTGGGGGTGGACGGCTGCGTGTGCGAATGTCCGTGACCCTGGAACAGTTACGTTTTTATCCACGACCGTTGCATTTGATAATGATGTTACAAGTAACATTTTAAAGAGGTATTTAATGAAACCAAATACAAACCGGTTGCATAAAGTAAACTTTATGAAACATACTTCAATGAGATTTCGGCAACAGACAAGGTCCTTCATGATAGAAATTATATAATTTTCAAACCAGGTGACTGTTCCACTACAATTAGCCCAAGCCCTACTTTACCTACAATATTTCACCTCAGTTTAAACCCTGTAGCCCAAGTCTAAAATCGCTGGTTTTCCTGGTTTTTCTTAATCCCTGCAAAATCCCCAAAACAGTCAACAAAATTACCGCGAAAACCGGGTAAATACCCAATGCAGAGTAGTGTCTCAACCTTTACACGTCAAATAATTTGTTTAGTTGCAAAGGTGGAAAACATGATTTCTTTTATAAAAATGACTAATCGATATTTGAATTAGACGGCATTGTAAATAAAAAATATCCAGAATGTTTTTGAGTTACAAAAAAATCAAAAATTAAATTTTTTGTGGTGTCAAGAGGGCACCGGTTATTCCTTTAAAGGGAGGACGCAGGGGACACGTCCCCCTGTCCCCCCGGGCCAGCACGGGCCTGCCATTACCTCCATCCGGCTCTTCCGGAGGCGGAAGGTCTTGCGGCTCTGAGCCTTGGAGCGCTGCAGCCGCGGCTTGCCCTTGGCGCCTCCGAGGTCGCTGGAGCTCTCCTCCCCGGGACTCAGCACCTCTGCAAACCAAAGTCCAGGGTTCAGTCAACTGCTCGGAATAGCAAGTACAGTACACCTCGGATTATCCGGATTAATGTGGCGGAACGCCGATCCGGATAACGAAAAATCTGGATAATCTGAGGTCATTACAATATCGCCTGAATAGCGAACGCGTACTATAGCACCTGCTAAATTAATGCTGCAAACGGCGTGACAACTCTGTACAAGTCTTTCAAGCTGTACAGTCTTGAAAAACTTGTATCATTTTTACGCATTTTACCAGTTTACGCATACCATTTTTCTAACTGCGCTTGATTCTTCCTCCAGACACTAACTGTACTTGACCCAACATCACCCAGTTCCTTTGCTAATTTTTTACCTGATTTCCCCGTGTCAAGTCTTTTAACAGCATTCAGTTTCTGTTCTAAAGTTAAAACCACTTTTTTCTTTTACAACCACTCACCTTGAAACTAATTATCAGTTCACACAAAGAGTTCACAACTAGAAACATGTTGCCTAAATTGGCGGCAATAAACTTGCGAAATTGCCATATGCTACGACCTTGCAGATTACAGCACGTGCCCCAAGTAGCAAACCAAAAACCTTGGTCACGAAAATGATGTAATGTACTGTTTAGGCAATGCGGCTCCTTCAATTATTGTGATTCCAATACACACATTGTATACACTAATGTATTGCATTTACATTTTACTTTTAGAAGGCGTATTTCACTCGTGAACTCGCTAAAATTACGTTTTTTCCGTGATTTTAATTTTTTAATTTCTCGACCGGACCGGTCCGGATAATCCGGGATCCGGATAATGTGGGGTCCGGATAATCCGAGGTGTACTGTATAGGGAAAACAATGGGCAAATGGTTACATAAAGTACAGGGTGTTTTTTTAAAACGCAACCCAAAACTTTATTCTAAATAAAGGATCATTCAGTGAAGGATCATTCCCCCCAAAGATTCCTGGATTTGACCCCACTATATTGTTTTCTTTGGGCGATACATAAAAAGTAAGGTCTACTAAAACAACTCACAGGAAATTGAGCACATCTCAAAACAAATATAACAAATTTAATGCAAGAAATCCAAAGAGGCACCTTGCAACACGTGTTCGGGAATTTGATGGAGAGAGCGCAACTTTAAACAAATGCCAATGGCGGACTGTTTAAACACATAATTGAAACTAAATGTGATCAAACTTAAATAATAGGCTGTATAAAATTCAAAGATAACCAAAACAATACTAATTTCATCTTTATATATGCATTATTCAATCTTAAAAATGGTTCGCGTTTAAAAAAAAACACCCTGTATTATTAGAGTTAAATATGGCTTTGGAAAGATTTGATATATTTTTCATAGTTCCACTAATTTTGAAGCTTTTTAATAAAAGAGTTTAATGTGCTAAAGTAAGAGTAGGAGGCTATTAATGCTTTAAAAGGATGCAATTAAAAGAAGTAACAGGCCAACTGAGAACAATATGAATAAGACTGTTTGCGATGGAACACCTGTCCTGTGGACCTTCTGGTTGATTTTTCTACTGGAGGGATTTTGATCCCCCTTTAAGGAAAATTTTATCCCTTAATAACGCTATCCTTTCTCTGAGGAAAAAGAAATCCCTAGGAAGAGACAGAAATTCTTCAGAAGGAAACACTTATCTGTTGATCTAATAGTGGCAAAAACAGTACCATGATCAGTAATATTGTTCTTTTTACTTGCTGCAAGGTGGTTGCATATGACTAGAGCAGCCTGACAAAACTCAAGGTGCTACTTTTAAAAATAGGAAGACCAAGGTTTAAGCTGAGAAAAATTTCTTTGAGCAAAAATCCGACTGGAGCGGAAGTCGAATTTTTTCCACAGCATGAATGCAACATGAGTGCAGTGTTGGCCAATGAACGAATGCTCGGGTGTCCAGCAGGACTGGCCGAAAACAAATGTTTTTATTTTTCTAAATTTTGCATGATGCTTGTAGTGTGCTTCTGCCTAGTGAGGAGTTATTTAACTACATTATCAGAAGGTTTGCAACATTTAATCATAAAAATTCCCTACAATAACATTGCAGGTTTTCAATGAATACTGATCCGAGCTGCAGGGCGTAAAAACAATTCCGAGCTGACAGGAGTGAGCCGCCATGATGGATGCCGAGGTGGTGCGGAGTGGGGTTTGGCCAGTACAGCTGGCCGTCCGACCATCAAAACCAAGCCATACAGAAATTAATTCCGACTGGCTACTGACTGCGTTGTGGCCACTCCTCAAGGCCGGATTTAGAATTTTTGGGCCCCTAGGATCACTCAGTGGTGCGGGCCCCCAGGGCTAGAGTGACCAAATGTCCGTTTTTAGGAGGACGTGTCCTCCTTTTTAATCATTGCCCTCCGTTTTCCCGAATTGTCGGTCGCATTGCGGCCGACAAAAACAAGTCTCTCGTTCTTTTCGCGGCCGTCACGTCTATTGGCCTTTTGTTGTGGCCAGAAAATCTGTCGTTTCTACAGGAGCTGACAGACATATTCCTCGGTCGTTTCGTGACCAACAAGTCCCTCGCGCTTTTGGACATCTACTGACCACATTACGGCCAGGAAATCTGTTGTTTATACCGCAGCTGGCAAATCTATCGGTCACATCGCGGCTGTCAAATCGCGGTCGTTTGTACCAAAAACAAAACTCTCGGTCATAATAATGCGGCTGGCAAATCTCTCGGTCATATTGCGGCCGGAAAATCGTTTAGTGTTTCCATGGCCAGCAAATCTCTCGGTCGCATTGTGATCGGTAAATCTTTCGATATATCGCGGCTGGTGGTCGGTCGCATTGCGGACGTCTGTATTTTACATCAAAGATGGTGCTCAATTATTGTATTTAAAAGCTACATTGCTGATTTCACTGATCGGGATTTTTTAATAGTCTTGAAGGAAAGGTAAGACAAAAGTCGGAAGTTTAATATGTAAAAATCCAGTGCATACCACACTTTAGGTTTACAGCAGCTGGAAAATTTCTTGCTCATATTATAACAATAGCAAACAGCTCTTGGCTAGGCTAGGCTCGTGGCCTGCGAACATCGGTTGTACATCGCTGTCGGTAAACCTCTAGGACATTTCGTGGTTGTCATTTGGCAAAGCTTCTTCAACAAAACTCAGCGGCCAACACATTTTCAAAGGGAGGGGGGGTTAAAATTGAGCTATAGAGCAGAGGTCTGAAAATCTAGCCCCCCCAATCAAAATGCTGGAATTATTCCCATGAATATTATTATCCTCCCGTATTATTACTCCATGGTATTGTCACTCCCATATGGCCTGTGGCAAGGAGGATATGTTAATATACTGGAGGCAGCACTTCATAGTAAAACAGCGTGCCGGCTGATTAGAACAAAATATCACGAAAATGGTACATCAGTTAGTACCAACCTTTGCAAAATACCTCAATTTCACCGACTTCCCAAAATAACCGAATCAATCAAGCGATTCAGTGAATCACGACTCAGTTTTGAGCTTGGTTCATTCCGGAACCGGAAATCAATAATATTTTAAACAACGAATTAAACACTCATAATAAACTGCCAACGAGTACTTATTAGGTGATTTTTGTTTGAAAATAACTTCACCTAATTTATTTTTGGGTATATCTTTAATGGCAAAATAAAGTAAAAATAGCAGATACCTGGGCTAAAAGTAATTTATATAATCAGTCACTATGCAAATACGAGAATTATGGTAGAAACTTGGCAGGTAAGCAACATAAATAGTAGGACTATTTTCTTTTAGTGGTACAATATTGCTGAGCGACGATAACGTTTGTATAATAATATGGCTGATGGCAAATTCGTACATAAAGAGTGAGGTTGTCACTTGTCATTTACTGGCCGGATACTAACACTTATATATTGAACTTTAAATTAATTATTCTTTATTCATAGGTTAAAAAAATAACATTTTCTATTCTATTATTTATATAATATTGTATTTGGCCTTAACTTTTCCAAGGCAAAGGAAACTGTTCAATCATAATGAGAATCAGATCAACATGATTCAAATCTCCGAAATGATTACATCAGTTTTTGAATCAGTTGAATCGACTCACAGAACGGTACATCAGTTAGTACCAACTGCGGCACGCTTTCCAATGCAGTTTGTGAAGGCAGTGCTATCTCCAGTACTGTGGTGGAACCAAAACTTGTGACATCCGGTTCTACAAGCTCTATTAACCTATCAGGTAAAAATAAATATGGCCTTAATGAGGTGTCAGTAATATTCTCCTTCTGATTGGCCAAGGTTAATTTTTGTCCTAGCTGCAGGTGATATGTTTCCGGTCACAATTTGTTTTCATTTTCGACTGAGATAACCTGTATACTATTGTTATTTTCTTCTCTACTCTTTTTTTTCTTCCCCCACCACTACTTCGTGAACTTTGCAGCCGGCAAAGCGGCAATGGACGCAATCGTAGCTGACCTGCAGTCGACGATGTTTTATCTTAGGAGCTATCCGCAATTTAAGTCCTGAAGTTACGTTATTTATGTTTCATGTTAAATCAGGATAACAATATATTAGTTATCTTTTTATTCTTGGTCGAAGTTTATTGAGTATTAAACTACGTTCATTCCTGGATTCTAAAAAAATGTATTAATTTTTGTGTGGTGCGGGCCCTGTTGTGGCGCGGGCCCCTAGGCGCGCGCCTATGGCGCCTATGCTTAAATCCGGCCCTGCCACTCCTGCTGGCCTTACGATCGCAAAGGGATAACAATTCTATGATTCCCACTTTCAGTTTGATTTAACACATATACGTAAACGTGAATCATACCTGAGGTGGGGATGCCAGAAGATGCGTATTTGGACATCAACAGAGCAACCGTGGGATCACTGCCGGGGGCGCTGGAGACAGACTCTGGAAACATACAACCTACATTGGACCAACAGTAATTGAAAGCTCGATATAACGTAAAAAACTATCCATAAATTTAATAAAAAAATTAATAAACAATTTTAAAATCAATTTAAAGAGATTAATGTTATTCCATGCTGTAAATACTCATTGTTATTATACTCATTATTATTACACTACATAAGCAGAAGGAAGCAAAACAGCAGTCACACATACAGATACCATATGACTGCTCTTAAGTTTTTCTTGAACAATTTTAGATGTGTTTGGTTAAGGTGTTTTTTTGAGACTGAAAGCAACACTTGCTACCAAACGACCTTAATATTACAGTAGAACCCCTCACATCCGGCCACCTTGGGACCGAGCCTTGGATGGATAACAATTTGGCCAGATAATCCAACCTACTATAATTATGGCCATTTGCACCAAATTAATCTTATATAATTGATAAATAAAGTCTTAAGTAGTGTAAAATACTCGTCTTTAGGGTTATTAAAAACACACACTTTGTAAAGCCAATAGAAAATTATTTACTGTAAAACAAAATTAAATTACAGAGTAATAGTTCACAAAAATATTCGTTGCAGTACAGTACTGTAGGATTCATTATAATTGTGAACTTCTCATTATGAATAAAGAAAACTCATATTGATGTTAAATAAAGATGAATGTAAAAAATTTCTCACAATAAGTCAGCTTTAAAGATTATTAGGCCTTAAAAATGTCAATAATTTTCAGCTTACAGTTTACTTTCTCAACTAAGTTATTTTCATAAAATTACAATGTAAACAGATGAATTACAATGTTTGCGTGAGAGCATTCAAATCGCGACGAGTTATCACGTGCGTGTAAACGTACGTAAGCCGTGGGAAATATATTTTAGTATTTACTTCCAGGAAGCGGCCGGATAAACCGAGGACTGGTAAATCCGAGGCCGGATATGAGGGTTTCTACTGTTAGGAACCTTATCTGTCCTTTTCCAGTCAAGCCACGGTGCTTTGATACTCTGAAATCTGAATGGCAACCAATCATTACATGAAAACTAGACAGTTCTTTATGGAAATGTTCTTGAACACATATAGCTGTGCTAAACTTGGACCACCTGCTCATCCTATTACGTTTTCTTGGCAGAGGTTACCACTGTCAGTTGGTAATTTGACAATGTTACCTCAGTGGCCCAGGTTGACAGTTTGCCAGTATTACCTCTATGACCTGAGGGACAGGTTGACAGTTTGACATTGTTACCTCTGTTGGCAGGTTACCAGAGTTACCTCGGTGACCTTGGTTGACAGTTCGCCTTTGTTATCTCAGTGGCCTGGCGTGACAGTTTGCCAGTGTTATTTCAATGGCCTGAGGAGACAGGTTGAAAGTTTGCCAGAGTTACCTGGGTGGTCTAGGTTGACAGTTTGCCAGTGTTATCTTGGTTGCCCAGGTTGACAGTTTGCCAGTTACCTCGGTGGCCCAGGTCGACAGTTTGCCGGTTACCTCGGTGGCCCGGGTCGACAGTTTGCCGGTTACCTCGGTAGCCCGGGTCAACAGTTTGCCAGTTATCTCGGTGGCCCAGGTCGACAGTTTGCTGGTTACCTCGGTGGCCCGGGGTGTCAGTTTGCCATGTTACCTCGGTGGCCCACGTTGACAGTTTGCCAGAGTTATCTCGGTGGCCCAGGTTGACAGTTTGCCAGAGTTACTTCGGTGGCCCAGGTTGAAAGTTTGCCAATTTTATCTCTGTGGCCTAGGTTGACAGTTTGCCATGTTACCTCGGTGGCCGGGGGTGACATTGCCGCTCTGGTTGCCTCCAGTCAGCAGGTCGATCAGCGACGGCCGGTGGTGTCTCTGGTGTGTGGCGATCTTCTCACACGAAGCGTGCTGCACCTCCTTCTTCAGGTTGGTCTGCTCGTCTGTAACAGAGCGAATAAACTTAGTGATTTCCGATTCGCTACTGATCAGATAAAGTTTACCAGTTGAAAAACCGAGAGTCATTTTGGGCCAGATGAGGTACTGTCTGGAGAGAAACAGCCGATTTTGAACTGGCTCAAAACAATGCACATCTACCAGTCTAAAATGTGATGTGGCGGCTGTGCTTCTAATGGTGGAGCATCACAGAACCCAAATCATTGGAATCAGTCGACTCCTGGAGGGAATCCATATGAAAGTGCCAGATGGCATGGTATCTGGCAAGAAGTAGTTTAATTGATTAACGATTAAAAATTATCCATCTACTGAACCAGTTAGTTAATGCCAATTGTCAACTTTCAATTGGCTCTTAAACTGGCACTACTTCAACCAGAACTTTCAAGAAGTGATCAAAAGTCATGATTAAGGTTTGTCCAGAGATGTTTTCAAATAAGATTTCTTGTAAACTCAACTGTATCCTCTAGAGGAACTTTATCCCTATCCTCAAAGGACAACCTACCCTATTTGGGTTCTGGACCTCACACACAGAAGCCACCCGTGATAAGTTCTCACTTAAGACCACATCATGAGGGTGGGTTCACCTTCAAGACAGTGAGACCATGGAAGTTAATCAGCCCTCCCGGAGTGTCACGAAAAGATGTTCCACAACTTCTTCAATGCTCAGACCTGACTGGGTGTCCAAGCTCAGCCAGGATTTCAAGTTCTCAGAGAGTCAAGGAGAAACCAAGGTGAAGGTGAGAACTGCCATTGTAGGTGACCAAACAAATGTACCAGTAAAATGAGATTATTTTTTGCCGTAACAAGTCAAAAGCATAGGACTTTTTGAACATACAAAATTTAGGATTCATTTTAGACAAGCAAAAGTTTTTTCCTCATGAACAAAAATTAGTGTGTTTAAACTTTCAACAACCTCTTTCTCAACACTCACCATACTTGCGATCATCAAGCTCCTCCTTGAGTTGCTTCATCTCGTGCATCAGTTCCACCAGCAGAGCGCCTCGACACTTGGGCGCCACCAGACTCAGTCCGGACATCTTCTCCCTCACGATGAACTGCATCTGTCGGTCGTACTCCGACAGAGGTGGTTGGTTCAGCTGCGGCACAATCAACAAATGAAGGGATATTCAAGTTAATCAAACAAGGCATCATTCGATTGATAAAAGAATCATTTCATCGCAAGAACCAATTGTAGGACAAATACAAATACTTAGGACTGATTCTCACGATGAAATTATAATTTGCATTTGTCAATTTGAATCTTGGTATATTTGCCCATCAACATTTTGTATGGGAATACAAATTATTACTTGGTATTATTAATTCATTTTTAAAGCTTCTTTGTATGTCCATTATATGCCTTCATCAACTCATGTCACAGAGGGAAAACATCACTAAAATGTTGAATCATATGGCTAAACAAAAAATGCCATCATCCAAAAGATTAAAAAAAAATTGAGGCACCAAAAGTGATGAGCAAAAACCCAGAACTACTGCAGATACAATTTTTACAACGATCTTACGAATCATCAAGTGAATCAAACAAGGCATCATTCGGTTCTTAAAAGAATCATTTCATCGCAATAACCTATCATAGGAACACAAATACCTATGACTAATTCCTCATTCGCATTTGTCAATTTGAATCTTTGTTTTGTTTATATGCCAAACAACATTTGAATGGGAACACAAGTTATCATTGGGTTATTAGATAAATAAGTATAAAATATTAATATTTTAGAAAGTTTCTCTGTACATAAAATAAATGTCATAGAGGGAAAATATAATAATATGAGGAATTGTTTTAGTCAAACAAAAACTTCAATCATTCAAACAATTCGAGGCACCATATGTGACAAGGAAAAACCAGGACAATCATAATTTTTCATTAATTCTGATCACAAAACTTGGTCGAATATCAATCCACAACGAACCTTCTGGTTGATAAATGGCAGCAGCAGCACAAACACAGGCGACCGCTGGGAGACGACGAAGTCGATGAAGTTCCAGTAGAGCTGCCTGGCCTCGTGGACCTTACTCATGTCCCGGACTGTTCGGGCGATGCGAGGCCAGTCTTTCACCAAGTCATTCTCGAAACACACCAGCATGATCTTCAAACCTGCACACAGTTGATAGGCATCACAAATCAAATAAAATCAAATAAAAATCAAATTTATTTCCAAGAAAACACTAACAAAAAATACACTTATACATCACAGGAAAAAAATTCTCACATAGGTCATATAAAAGACCTGTACGTGAGAGTGTTCTTATCTCAAAGAAAATAGTGTCTTACACCAAATTAGAAAATAAATTTGACTAGAAAAGTGAAAAAATAAAGAATATACTATAGTTAAAAAGATTAAATCAAACCTCAGTAAATCTCAGTAACCAAAGTTGCAAAAAAAGTGAGATACGATCTTCAGACCCAGAGGATAGTTGTTTGTCTTACTTCACCAAGTATCAAAATTAATAATGTGGTACAATTTAATTTTTTCTGCAAAAAGATGTCTCATGCAATTTGTGAGATTTCAGTAGCTATTAATCTTACACTTTTTGAACGTCCTGTCAAATCAACATTATGCTTTCTTCATGAAGCTTGTTTCTAGAGGATATTTATTTTTTTATTTTGCTATGTTCCAGCATTCACACTATTCTTCTATATTTTGATTTTGATTTTTGCAGACATTTACAATCAATAATAGTAAAAACAAGTTTCACAACATTTCGGTATCTCGAATCTGATTCCATCTTCCTACGTCTAGAGAATCCAATCCCGTACAATATTTTAGATTCCAGGATCCCGGGATTGACCCAAAACGGTATTTGCCAATACAAAAAGAAAGTTTTAGTATACTTTCGTAGATATAAATAATATCGCAACTACAGTACAGAGCATAAAGCAGTTTTCCGTTCTACCAACGACATATAACTGGTTTTTCTTAGTTATAACTTTGTTATAATTTATGGGAACATAGTAAACATCCATTTTTTGTAGCCTACTTCCCCAGGGGATGTCAGAAACCAAACAGGAAAAAACTTAAGACCACTCTCACCAACTGGTTGACAAGAAACCCTTTTTACTCCTTGGATGAGTTCCTGAAATGGAGGGAAACCTCCACGAACACTGATGTACCCTGAGGCCACTACAAATCTTTGTGTTTTGTTAATAAAGTGATTTTGATTAAATTTGATTTTGCATGTGAATTTGATAGTCCCGAAAATCCTGGGGCTGAGCTTGGGAATCCCGTTAGTGAATATACCCTAAAATCACGCGAGATCCTGAGATTGGATTCCCTACCTAGGACAAAATAAGATTTGCCAAGTATCCACCAAAAACAAAACATAAACTCACCATAACCAACAATGCATTTTGGAACAAAGACGTCTGCACTCACCCAGGAAGGCGACCTGGTATACACTCTTGCTAACGGCTGGGCTGGCCTTGGTCTCGCGGCCCAGGAAGGTGAACGACCCCGCGCGGGTGTCGGAGGAGGACTTGAGGTTCTGCGAGGTGAGGGCGGCGCTGCGGGACGTCGGCGGACACATCGCGTGCAGGATCACGGTCAGCGTGTAGCTGATATCCGTGTGGCGCATGCAGTGCACGTCTGCCAGCAGAGGGAATGTGTGAATTTACAGAAATACGAATAATAAAACATATATTAAGTAAATGAGTAACCACGGGAGTCTTTCAACTCAAAATCCTCTCTGTGATCTCGCTCTTCATTCGAGAAACAATTCTGTTTGTAGTCACCTCACAACAGCCAAGACATCGGTACATACATCAGCACAATACAAGGCATGCTTTAAATTTTGCTTTACCACCACATTATCTCAGTCTGTTTGAAACTAAAGCAGCATACAAAGGAGCTTTGTATCGTAATCATCTACCTGAGCAGCTTAAGACACTACCACTACCAAGCTTCAAGATCCAACTGACATCATGGTTTCAGGATAGGCCATACTACTCAGAAGCCCAATTCCTGAACAACAGCACCAATGGAGATCTTCCTCAACTGTTATAAATTTAATCAATAACTACCCAGTTTGTAATTGCAACCTTTTGACGCTTGTACTTTTCCAAAGAAATATTGTCCATTATTGTCTATCTTTTGATTTTGATTTTTGCGGACATTAGCCATCACTGATTAGCAAAAACGAGTTTCACAACACTTCTGGATCTAGAGTCTGATCCCATCTTCAGGTGGAAGAGAACTTGGAAGATGACAGGATCAGTATCAAACAGCCAGGAGGGCCTGGACTAAACAAAGCTATATGAGCTGTGTTAACTATGTTTTTTGTCCAGGTTTTCCTGGCTTTGTGTCATAAATTTTCTCATGTTCAGGTTTCTTTTTCATCTGTTGACAGCATCAGATTCCAGATCCCACTACGTCTTGAAACATTTTTTTACTTATCAGTGATGTAAAATGTAAAAAAATGAACATATAGATGACATAAAACACTTATGGTTGGTTTTAGTTGCTAGTTTTGCCCATGGCAGTTTGTTGTTCCATCCATCACTTTTTTGGCTTGGCAAAACCATTTTAATTTTCTTTCGTTCGATAATTTTGTTTGTTTGTTTAAATACTTTCACTGTTTTTAATCATGTCAACTTCAAGTTAAGTGACGAAGCTTTAAAACTTTAAAAATAAGGTTAGGGAAATTTGTCTTGCAGTAGTTGGTACGACTCCTAGGGAGGGAATATCGGTAGTGGTGGCATAGCTGACTTGCCATAGTGCAGCATTGGAAAGCGCTTTTCATGTACCAGAAAGTCGACGTTGTTGGATTTTTGAATAATGGTTTTCATGAACAGCGCACTGGGTGATGCTGGTGAAGAAAATATTGGGGGATTTCTTCATCGCCTCTTCTCCATAAGCTTGAATTAACAACTCATGAGTGTCACTGGGTGATTTTTAAAGCAAAACAAGAACAATGTTCGTGTGCTGCGTTCATGAAATACTATTTTTCAAAAATCCGACAATGTAGACTTGCAGGTACACGAAAAGCGCTTTCCAATGCTGCACTATGGCAAGTCAGCTATGCCACCACTACCGATATGCCCTCCAACTAGGAGTCGTACCAACTACTGCAAGACAAATTTACCGCTGGCGATCGCGCTATATGTCTACAAAAATTCATTCCGGGAACTTTTTGACTGTACCTCTCATATTAGATAATGAGGTTATCTGGCATTTAAAATTTACTTCCCAGTAACAAACTAGGCATCCTCTCAATTTACATCACACCAAAATATGCGACACTTTTGTCATTAAATCTGTCTTTGTGCTTTTGATTCAAAGCTTTTGACAAAATACTAAAATCCTAAAAAATAATTTCCCCTAAATAGACAAGAAGTCTGTCAACTCGGTTACCTTTCCTCCCGCTTCCGACCCTCAGACACAACGGCAACAGAAGGTTCATCAGCATGCTCTCGGTCTTCTCCTGGCTAGGGAACACAGAGCTGCCGCCACAGACCTGCTCCAGCGTATATGTCTCCTGCACAACCACAACGCAACCGGTGTTACGATCAAACGGCACGATGCACAGAGCAACTGGCCAAGTGGGATACATTAGATACATTAGTTGAAATGGCGACTTACCCAGGTAGGTATTTTAAGCCAAGTATGAATGACAGATGAGTGAAGGATGATTGTGGCGCGATCTTGTAGTCTTTTTACTGACTAAGGCTGACATGTCCCTTAGACAGGACTGTTAATTAATAGCCCAACAGCCAATGGAAACTAAGGGACACCTAAATTTTAACGTAGGATCCGAACCACGATTTCGCCTCGGTTAACAATTTACGAACTGGTCTAATTATGAGGGTGGTCCCATGAACGAGTCCTCAATAGTGAGGACGTTGATCCCCACTAACGAACACCGTGTCCACAAGCCATCGCTCATAACTATGCACAATTCGTCACCTCCAATTAGCTGGATTACAGGACACGCCACTGTCCCAGTCTTGGACACCAAGGAGGTTCCTGCTAGGCTAACTACGGTACAGCCATAGGAAAGAAAGGATTAGCATGAGTGGAAACGGTAGGATTTGGTCAAATAAAGATATTTTTATTTAATTTTATTTAGGCCTTGAACAGTCTGCCTTGTTTTGGAACTTCTACATTACAGGGATAGAGTGTGACTTTTTAAACCCTTGAGTAGGCGCTTAGTGTTAACTTTTCACAAACCAGACACGAAGTAACACTGCATAGTACCCCAAGAAAAATACCATCTCAGCTACCTCCTGGGCCCATTAGATGGTTATGACAGAGAGTGGGCACCTATATAGGGAGCAGGCATGAGGATACACCTTCTGCCCCTGAGGACTTCCAAGTTTCCAGAGGGACTTTACTGTAGTGAGCTCATGAGTACGGGACTGAAGGTGATACAACCCCACAGCAGCCTCCTCCTGTCCTTATTTATGATGCATTCCCAAACATATCCATCCTATTCTCTTTGCCATAAGGAATCTACAACTTTCTAATATAAGCGGTAAACTACAATCTGTCAAAATGCAGACTGTTATGAAGGTGTTTGATGAAAGTTGGCATTTTAAAGGAGGCAGGAAGTGGGTGACGGATGGCAGTTTCTGTGAAACAAATAGTAGCATGGCTAGTACTGCTACTTTTGGAGGGTAGGGGAATGACCTAGCGACTGCAATTCTCCGTCCCACTCTCATGAGCTCACTGCAGGACTTTCTCAACAAATCAAGTCATCAGTCCTTCTAGGAAATCGAGGAGGAGGGCTTGGTAATCCCTCTGAGGTTAGCCTCAGACTAGTCGGTGTTGGAATCGACCCCCAAGAGATAAGGAGGGACCCTGGAGGTCATATTTATATAAGTGGACTGTCGAGTACTGTAATAATTAAACAGTAGTAAAATTGAGTCTCAAAAATGCTAAAATTGGAAAACAGTTTAAATTCTTTGAGGTTTGTTTTTAAAAGCGGTTCTTGTGTACAACTTTTGTGATTTAGGAATCTAGTTTGTGTAGGTAAATTTTTAGAGAAAATTCTGTTTGTATTTTTATTTATAGCTATTCACTTCGCTCAGTTAACACGGGGTCCTCACATGGTGCTCAGTTAACACAGAACTTCCCTCCAAAGCCGATTTAAATCTTTCCTTTCTGAAGCCAAGGGTGTCATTAACTGAAATTAATGAGGATGAAATTATATTGACTCATACAAAGGTATTTATATTTGTAACGAAGAAAAATCATCACAAAATACTGACAAGGGAGACAAATACTGTGGTTTTAAATATAAAATACAATAGTGAATTAGGGTAAATGGGAGACTGGTGGTAAAATGACCACATGCTATGTTGTCTATAAATGTACCATACAACAACACTTAGATGACAAGTGAACATTGGTTTTTTATTAGAACAAACCATAATCAAATATCACATATTAAATCATCAAAAGCTGTCCCCAAAAATAACTGGACGGATTTCAATCAAGTCTTGACCAAACGGGAAAAATATTTTGTTACTGATATGCTTAGAACATAATGCTCTCATCCAAAATATTTCTAGCTAAGTGCAAGAACTACAGGCTAAGGTGAAGACACTTCAAACCATTCACTTTGAATGAATGTTTCTCACCATCGTAAGATGTCTGAATAGCTGAAAACAGATTATTAAAGAAATAAACTATGCTGAGGTTTTAGGTTTTTTATATTAGTTATGTGGATATTAGAAGTATAACATATAGAAATTCTTTAATTTACATATAGTTGGCTAGAAACATTTAAATGAGTAAAGTTAATACTTTCCGACAATCAAATTGGCCAATTTTTATTCTTAAAACTATCAAAATGAATTTAAGATTAAAAAAATAAATGCAAGTTGTGATTTACATAATAATTCAAGTAGAATTTGGTTTAAAATTTTAAATGTTTATATAAAATAATTAATTCAACGAAAATTTACTTTGTTTGATTTATTTGAAAGTTTTATGGAAGGAGATAAAATAGGCTACTTAAAATCTTAAAGTAATGAAGTCTCTAGAAATAAGTTTTATTCAAGTTTAAATCAAATCTGCATTAAGTAAAAATAATTGGCAAAATATGCATGGGAACTGATATAAACAACGTTACTAGTATGTCAAATATACAAACACTATTTTTTTGTGATTAATTTTCATACCCTTCTTTTGTTGTATGTGTTTAGCCAACCAAATAAAATAATAGCCACATTGAGTTTTCTTAGTTATTTAAGTCTTCAAATTAGTTAAAAATGATATTTTATTTTCAACTTAACAGTTATAAAAGCGAGATACGCTACTAGTACAGGTGTTCAGTGTACTAGTTTGCATAGCATGACAATTGTGTGCTGCATGTGTGAGTGGTAAATAGTGGTGTTCCTTTTGCATAAACAAAGAATTTTTCAAAATTATATTAGTTATGAAAACAACTACGTTAGCCATCGGTAACATGATGGTTGATGAATCTTGGTTTATAAAAAAGAGCTAATTTCAAACAGCTAGGCAGCTAGCTTTTCAAGTCTTTTGTGAATCTATATTTTTAATAAAAACCAACTGAAATGATTGGGAAAATGTCTATAGGTTACCAACCACTAATCAAATGTAAAACAGAAAAATCATTGTTTAAATCATCCTTTTATGTTTAATTAATTTGAAAATATTAAGTGTTCCTGTGAAACGTGTGATCACTCGAGTATAATTACTGTAGCGTATGTCTGTTAATCAATCTGAAACTATAAATCTGTTCCTGTGCTAAGTGTGAAAATGTGTTAAGAGGCTTATAAATGGGGATAGTACTAGCTTCTAACAATAGCTGCTAGTGTTTGCTGCTAGTAAAAGTGACGGTTAATAGCCGTACACACGAAGATAGTATTTGCAGCTAATTTCCTCAGCTATTAGCCTGGCGAGTCACATTGTTGTCAACGAGCGCTAAAATGTCGGACGATGAATTTACTCTCTACTTAAATTGGTGAGTGAATGCGAGTTCCTGTTTAGACCAGAAGAGTACTAGTGGCGAGTAAAATTGAACATGTTTGATTTTATTCGCCGCGAGTACCTATTCGCCCCTGCAAAGGCGAGCAGGTATTTAGACAGGGAACGTTAGCTGCAAATATCTAGCGGCTAGTACATTAGGCGTCTACTAGCAGCTAGACTATCCCTGTCTATAAGCCCCTTTAGTTACGGCAAATATTTGTTCATTAATCTGAACCTGTAAACTGTTCCTGTGCACCTAGTGAAAGTAAGTTTTACCACTGCAACCGTTTGTTGTTATCGCGCTTATCACTGTGACTCACCCCGACGGCCAGGATCTGCAGGGCGATGAGTCGGACGACCATGGAGCAGAAGTGCGGCGGGGGCACCTGCGACATGAGCGCGTTGGTGGCCGACGACTGGCTCTCCCCCGCCGAGCTGTTCTCCCCCAGGATCAGCGACTGGAGCGGGGCAAATAGTAAAAATAGTAAAGATTCTATATCATAAGTGATGGGGCAAAAAAAGATTAGTTATAGTTAAGTATCTTAAGTAAAGGGGCAAGAAAGAATAGTTAAGGGGCAAGAAAGACGAGGAAAAAAGGTTTTACAACTAGGAAAAGGACAGGAAAGGAACTATCCTTTACTAAAAAGGGCAGGGAAGGCCGGGAAAAAATAAATAAAAGGCAAAAACAGGCGGAAAAGTATGGTAAAGAGGAGGAAACACGAGAAAAATGGGTGTAAAAGGCAGGAAAAAGTGGAGGAAAGGCAAAAAAAATGGTAAAAGGCAAGAAAATTGGTGGAAAGGACAGTAAAAGGGTAGGAATATCGGAAAAAGGTTAAATGGCAAATAAAAGGTTGAAAAAGGATGGCGTGAGTGCACGAAAGTGAAGAAAGGAGAGAAACACAAGAAGAATGATGGAAAGATTAGTAAAAGGAACAGGAAAAGGGAGAAAAAAGGGAGAGTAAGGCAAGAACAAAGCAAGAAAGGATAGTAAAAGAGTGGCAAAGACAAGACAAACGGAGGAAAAGGATATTAAAAGGGTAAGAAACATGAAAAAAGTATTAACCGGTAAGAAAAAGTATCATATCTCAGTTTACATTACTTTGTTCTGAGTAAACAGTTGTTACAAGAGGAAATGTTAAGATTAAAGCTACTTATTGATTCCTGATCTGACGGCTTTACCTGGCACGTGGAGACGAGTTGCTTTAGGTTCTGCATGTGGACGATGTACGGGTGTCGGGACAGAGTCTCGTAGACCCCTCGCAGCAGACCGCTGGCCGCCTCCCAGTCCGTGTGGCGCTGGACACACGACATTTACGTAGGTTAACGTGGAGAGTGACAAAAAAGAAGCTGCGAGTTGATTTTTTAAGTCAATGGTTTTTAGGAAGTGGTATAGATGTGGTCGGATAGCTCATAAAATCCTTGCTAATTGTTTCGTCTCATGAACTCTCATCACATAAAGAATTGTTTATTTAACATAGTATAAAATGTGCCATCGATACAGTGGAATGAAACAATAAAAAAAATAAATAAGCCCACAAATCTAAAACATTTAGACAATTCTGTTTTCCAAAATGTTGACAAAAATTTACTGCTTCTTTTAACCCATTTTCTGACCCTGTTTATGTTCCTTAACACTTTGGACCCTGGGCGCTAAAATCTCTTTTTACGTGCGTTACTGGCCAATTTTCGGGTTCAAATCAAAATTCGTAGCTTAATACATATATTTGTTACCCATATAAATTTTATATAAAAATAAAGAGAAAAGTATAACCTTTCAAATGATATAAATGTTATTACAGTTACAACAAACAAAAATTTTAGGATTCCACATAAAACGGACATAAAAAAATGAAGAAAACAAAATTGCGACGGTAGTCACGTACATCACTCATATCAAATATATCTCTCATATTTTACACTAAACATGACAAAAACATTACGTAATGAAGTAATAACAAATCTTATAACTAACTAAGACTCAAAACACTTGTAAATATATGTAAAATCACACTTTATATGACGCCGACACAAACGTAAACAAAGTCAGCCATTACTGCAGACAACAAAGCGTCGTCAGCCGGTGACGCGAAGGATCAGCTGTAGACATTTGGATTTATTTTTCTGCTGCTAAATAGATGGCTTTTTCGAGACCTTTGGATACTATAAACAATGCCAGATGATCAAGGAAGAGTTCCCTAGCAACGATTAGCGAAAATACGTCGAATATACGTTGCTATGGAATTAAATTTCGCGGCCCGACCTATACTCGGGCTTCGTACACGGCGACATATAACATGCCCCGAGCTATACTCGGGCTTAGGGTTCAAAGTGTTAAAAAATAAACACATAAAAATCAGAGAGTACACACATCCTGGGTCCTAGATGGCTTTCTAACTGGTTTGTATAGAGGTAGGAAATGGGTACATTAGAAGATGTAATTTTACTTATAAGTTTTAGTGGCTACATCCAAGATAACTAGCTTCCTGAATAGTGTCTAGCTCCTGAATACCTTAGTGCTGGGAACTTTGATTCCTGGCTGAGCTTGAATACCCAGACATATCTGAGCTCTGGGGGTAGTAGATTACCATTCTGGCTTCTCCATATACGACAAGGGATGAGAGACTGTTACCTGACAGGCTCCTAGGCTGTCAGTCTTGAAGGCGAACTGTCTCGGTTGAGACTCTCCACTGAAATATGCAAGGCTCCTGGATGGCGTTTCTTGTCTAAAGCTCCAAAAGGTCAACAGGTTAGAGGGTGAGTCTTCTATAAAGGAGCCAAGAGGACAGGTTGTAAACACTTTTATCTTCCTTCAGGAGCAAGGGTGATACCTTGACATACCTTTCCCATCCCCTACAAATCCTTTCCTCCCATATTCAGCACAAAAATCCCTAGGGAAAGAAGCCTAGCCAGATATGCTGGGGCTTTCAAACCTACCCAATCTAACAATACAACACCCTCACAACGTTTTGGGATCTGGAATCTGATCCCTTCTTCAGGAAGGGAAAGAACCAAGAACATAACAATATTAGTATCCGGGCTGTGTGTTACTAATCTTGTTATGTTTTAGGTTCTTTCCCCACCTGAAGACAGGATCAGATTCCAGATCCCGAAACTATTTTGTTTTGATTTTTGTGGACATTTGCCATCACTGATTAGTAAAAAACAAGTTTCACAATCTTTCTGGATTTGGAATCTGATCTCTTCTTCCGATGGGGAAAGAACCTAGAACATAACAATATTAGTATCCTGGCAGAGTGTTGCTAATCTTGTTATGTTTTAGGTTCTTTCCCCAGCTGAAGACAGGATCCAAAAACATTGTGAAACATGTTTTTTTACTAATCAGTGATAGCAAATGTCTGCAAAAATCAAAATCAAAACACTTCCAATCGGACAGTATAACACCCACCCTGATTCCAGGCTTCTTGTATATCTTGCTGAAGGTCTTGTCCACCCGGCGCAGTATCAGTATGAGCGCGGGACGCAGCGCCTCGTTGCTCCAGTCGGTCGACGGCAGCAGCTGAGTCACGTAGTGCTGCAGGCCCTTGCCTGACATGGTGTCCGGGTCGTACGGCGACACTTTCAGCAGAGTGTGGGCGATGTCGGCCAGCCGCTGTGGACACACAGTATCAGTATCAGTATGAGCGCGGGACGCAGCTCCTCGTTGCTCCAGTCGGTCGACGGCAGCAGCTGAGTCACGTAGTGCTGCAGGCCCTTGCCCGACATGGTGTCCGGGTCGTACGGCGACACTTTCAGCAGAGTGTGGGCGATGTCGGCCAGCCGCTGTGGACACACAGTATCAGTATCAGTATGAGCGCGGGACGCAGCGCCTCGTTGCTCCAGTCGGTCGACGGCAGCAGCTGAGTCACGTAGTGCTGCAGGCCCTTGCCCGACATGGTGTCCGGGTCGTACGGCGACACTTTCAGCAGAGTGTGGGCGATGTCGGCCAGCCGCTGTGGACACACAGTATCAGTATCAGTATGAGCGCGGGACGCAGCGCCTCGTTGCTCGAGTCGGTCGACGGCAGCAGCTGAGTCACGTAGTGCTGCAGGCCCTTGCCCGACATGGTGTCCGGGTCGTACGGTGACACTTTCAGCAGCGTGTGGGCGATGTCCGCCAGCCGCTGTAGACACACAGTATCAGTATCAGTATGAGCGCGGGACGCGGGGCCTCGTTGCTCCAGTCGGTCGACGGCAGCAGCTGAGTCACGTAGTGCTGCAGGCCCTTGCCCGACATGGTGTCCGGGTCGTACGGCGACACTTTCAGCAGCGTGTGGGCGATGTCCGCCAGCCGCTGTAGACACACAGTATCAGTATCAGTATGAGCGCGGGACGCAGGGCCTCGTTGCTCCAGTCGGTCGACGGCAGCAGCTGAGTCACGTAGTGCTGCAGGCCCTTGCCCGACATGGTGTCCGGGTCGTACGGCGACACTTTCAGCAGCGTGTGGGCGATGTCCGCCAGCCGCTGTGGACACATAGTATCAGTATCAGTATGAGCGCGGGACGCAGGGCCTCGTTGCTCCAGTCGGTCGACGGCAGCAGCTGAGTCACGTAGTGCTGCAGGCCCTTGCCCGACATGGTGTCCGGGTCGTACGGCGACACTTTCAGCAGCGTGTGGGCGATGTCCGCCAGCCGCTGTGGACACATAGTATCAGTATCAGTATGAGCGCGGGACGCAGGGCCTCGTTGCTCCAGTCGGTCGACGGCAGCAGCTGAGTCACGTAGTGCTGCAGGCCCTTGCCCGACATGGTGTCCGGGTCGAACGGCGACACTTTCAGCAGAGTGTGGGCAATGTCGGCCAGCCGCTGTGGACACACAGTATCAGTATCAGTATGAGTGCGGGACGCAGCGCCTCGTTGCTCCAGTCGGTCGACGGCAGCAGCTGAGTCACGTAGTGCTGCAGGCCCTTGCCTGACATGGTGTCCGGGTCGAACGGCGACACTTTCAGCAGAGTGTGGGCGATGTCCGCCAGCCGCTGTAGACACACAGTATCAGTATGAGCGCGGGACGCAGCGCCTCGTTGCTCCAGTCGGTTGACGGCAGCAGCTGAGTCACGTAGTGCTGCAGGCCCTTGCCTGACATGGTGTCCGGGTCGAACGGCGACACTTTCAGCAGAGTGTGGGCGATGTCAGCCAGCCGCTGTGGACACACAGTATCAGTATCAGTATGAGTGCAGGACACAGCGCCTCGTTGCTCCAGTCGGTCGACGGCAGCAGCTGAGTCACGTAGTGCTGCAGGCCCTTGCCTGACATGGTGTCCGGGTCGAACGGCGACACTTTCAGCAGAGTGTGGGCGATGTCAGCCAGCCGCTGTGGACACACAGTATCAGTATCAGTATGAGTGCGGGACGCAGCGCCTCGTTGCTCCAGTCGGTCGACGGCAGCAGCTGAGTCACGTAGTGCTGCAGGCCCTTGCCCGACATGGTGTCCGGGTCGAACGGCGACACTTTCAGCAGAGTGTGGGCGATGTCCGCCAGCCGCTGTAGACACACAGTATCAGTATCAGTATGAGCGCGGGACGCAGTGCCTCGTTGCTCCAGTCGGTCGACGGCAGCAGCTGAGTCACGTAGTGCTGCAGGCCCTTGCCCGACATGGTGTCCGGGTCGTACGGTGACACTTTCAGCAGCGTGTGGGCGATGTCCGCCAGCCGCTGTGGACACACAGTATCAGTATCAGTATGAGCGCGGGACGCAGGGCCTCGTTGCTCCGGTCGGTCGACGGCAGCAGCTGAGTCACGTAGTGCTGCAGGCCCTTGCCCGACATGGTGTCCGGGTCGTACGGCGACACTTTCAGCAGCGTGTGGGCGATGTCCGCCAGCCGCTGTGGACACATAGTATCAGTATCAGTATGAGCGCGGGACGCAGGGCCTCGTTGCTCCAGTCGGTAGACGGCAGCAGCTGAGTCACGTAGTGCTGCAGGCCCTTGCCCGACATGGTGTCCGGGTCGTACGGTGACACTTTCAGCAGCGTGTGGGCGATGTCCGCCAGCCGCTGTAGACACACAGTATCAGTATCAGTATGAGACGGGACGCAGCGCCTCGTTGCTCCAGTCGGTCGACGGCAGCAGCTGAGTCACATAGTGCTGCAGGCCCTTGCCCGACATGGTGTCCGGGTCGTACGGCGACACTTTCAGCAGAGTGTGGGCGATGTCTGCCAGCCGCTGTGGACACACAGTATCAGTATGAGCGCGGGACGCAGCGCCTCGTTGCTCCAGTCGGTCGACGGCAGCAGCTGAGTCACGTAGTGCTGCAGGCCCTTGCCCGACATGGTGTCCGGGTCGTACGGCGACACTTTCAGCAGCGTGTGGGCGATGTCCGCCAGCCGCTGTGGACACACAGTATCAGTATCAGTATGAGTGCGGGACGCAGCGCCTCGTTGCTCCAGTCGGTCGACGGCAGCAGCTGAGTCACGTAGTGCTGCAGGCCCTTGCCCGACATGGTGTCCGGGTCGTACGGCGACACTTTCAGCAGAGTGTGGGCGATGTCAGCCAGCCGCTGTGGACACACAGTATCAGTATCAGTATGAGTGCGGGACGCAGCGCCTCGTTGCTCCAGTCGGTCGACGGCAGCAGCTGAGTCACGTAGTGCTGCAGGCCCTTGCCCGACATGGTGTCCGGGTCGTACGGCGACACTTTCAGCAGAGTGTGGGCGATGTCGGCCAGCCGCTGTGGACAAACACGGGAACATCGTAAATTTATCTTTGATCTGCAGTTATTTCCATTGTAGATTGGAAAAAAACTATAGTGTCTACAAAAAGGGAGATGTGTATGATTCCGCTAGTTATAGACCAATATCAATACTCTCTATATTCTCAAACATTTTTGGAAAAATATAAATTCATCTTTGATCTGCGGTTATTTCCGTTGTAAAATGCAAAAATTATAAGTGTCTACAAAAAGGGAGATGTGCATGATCCCACTAGTTATAGACCAATTTCCATACTTCCTGTATTCTAAAAAATATTTGCAAAAGTAGTATGTAACCAGTTTCAGCAGTGTGTGGTTAATGTTTGCCAGCCGCTGAACACAGGAAACTTCAAAATCAAAATCAAATCAAAATCAAAATCTCTTTATTGCCATTGAGTAAAACATATTACAATAGGCCAAGTCATATATTGCGGTGTCAACACCAAGTCACCAAAATAAACACTAAAGTTATACAACAATATAGAATTTTAACTTAAGAACAAGGTTAAAATGTAACAAGAATATAGATTATTTAAATAGTTCTGCTAACAAATAAGTAATTTAACAAGAGGTCAATAACATAAAACAGAAATAGCACCTAAAAAGTTAATTCAGAATCTTTGAGTACCATAAATTCTTCTAATATAAAAAGGGTGCAGCAACAGCCATTCATAGAATTTGTCAATTCGACTTTTTCCATTAGTAGGAATATTTATTTTATTACAAACTTTATTGAAAATTCTAAGTCCAACAGAAGTATGACTTTTTAAGGATTTACTCAGTCTGTGATATTCATAATCAAGTTTGTTCATGTTTCTTGTATTGTATGTGTGAACATTGCTACGCAAAGTTAAACTAGGTAGTTCATTTAATACATACTTTACTATGTCAAAAATATATAAGTTTATAACAGTGAGTATCCTTAATCTTACAAAAAGAGGTTTACAATGGGCAAATTTATCTGAGTTGGTTATAACTCGAACTACTTTTTTCTGTAAAATAAGAATGTCAACAATTCTACTAGAATTACCCCAAAGAATTAAACCATAGCTAATGATAGACTGGAAAAAACCAAAGTATGCATTTCTTAAATATTTAAAACCAACAACGTCCCTTAGCTTTCTAAATAGAAAAATGGTCTTCGATAACCTGGATGAGATTAGGTTAAGGTCCAGTTAAGTTGACTATCCATTACTATTCCTAAGAATTTAACTGGAGCATTAATACCTATTTCCGGAATAGGTCTTAAACTGAAAATTAACTGGGTTGTTTTAGAGTCATTCAGTAGTAGGCCGTTTGCCCTAAACCAAGAAGAAGCTTCCTCCAAGGTGTTTTTGACGAGGTGTTTTAACTCATCGAAGTCAGAGTTCACATTGAGCAAGGTTGTATCGTCTGCATACATGAAAGAAACTGCGCTAACATTGAAAGGCAAGTCATTTACTGCAATTAAGAACAGCAGAGGCCCTAATATTGAGCCCTGAGGGACTCCAAAGTCAACAGGCAGAGCAGAAGATCTGCTATTATTGGAGACAACAATTTGCATGCGATTTTTCAGATAAGAGTCAAAAAAGGCAAGTTCAATTCCGTGCACTCCATAGTACTTGAGTTTCTTGATCAATTTTCCATGATCAATGCAGTCAAAGGCTCTGCTCAGGTCACAGAATGTGGCCTGAGCAAAGCCTTTGCCCTCAAAGGCACCTAAAACTTTTTTAACAAGGCAGTCTACAGCTTGGACTGTAGAACGCCCGCGGCGAAAACCGAACTGAGAATCGCACAGAAGTCGATTATGTTCCAGATAGAATCCCAGTTGGGAACATATCAACGACTCAAAAACCTTACCGATAATTGGAATCAAAGAAATAGGTCGATAACTTTTTGGCTCACCCTTAGGGCCGCTCTTATATACAGGGCACACTTTGGCTATTTTCAGCTGCTCGGGAAAAATACCTTCGTACAAGCACCAGTTAAAACAATATGAGAGGGGCTGAGCAATTGAAAAAATTATACTCTTTAATAAGTCATTTGACATATTGTAATAATCTACACTAGTAGAATTGTTCAACTTACTCACTACATTTATTACATCATCTGGAGTTACATCGACCCAGTTAAAAACAGAATTGGAGATATGATGGTTCTCAAGCAATTGAGATTCATTAGCTGCAGGATTCACAATACATTCTTTAATTTCTTTAATAGAATTAATGAAAAACTTATTAAATACATCGGCATGTATCAACTGAGTTGAATTTATATTAACTGAACTATTTTTTACATTATTTATCAGTTTCCAGGCTGTCCTACCCTTATTGGTACTAGATTCAATGAGATTTGCATTAAAACTTTTTTTTGCTTCAATTATACCTTTCTTATAACTAATAACAACAGTTTTTTTAATATTCAAAATCAATTCGTTCTTAGTTAGTTTATAAACATCGTCAAGGAATAAAATTCAGTTTAATTCTACTAATTGTCGACTTTAGTGCTCACTGAAGGAACTGATCACAGCTATAAAATTATGTAAAAAAAATTCCAAAACCAACTCATAAATTGCCCTTAATCACCCTAGAGCTCCCCGCTGCTCATAAGCCCCCTGCTTTCCTTCTGTGAAATGCCATCGTGCACACAAAACAAAAACAGCTGAAATCAGAACTAATAATTCAATGGTAAGTTTTGTTCTCAACAACTGAGCTGACCGATTCCATGGCCTCAGAACACTGGTGGCATAATTTCCTACGGTTTGGAGTACTTGTGTATCCGATCCTCTTTTCTCCCACTAGGAAATTTCCGTCAAACGTTTGAGAAACAAAGATAACCATCATGTTTAAATAATGAAGACGTAAGAAAGTAAACAAGCAGATTTAGCGTCAAAACCATTTTACAAAAATAAAAACAAATAACAATAAAATATTAAAAAAAAGTAAACCCTACTAGAACTAGAAAACAAGTTTAAATTTCTTATGAATAAACTTCATGAACTAAATAACAGTAGACTGAGAATCACCACTCACAATGTGAGATCTGAGGTCGAGCAACTCCACCACCTTCCCGTCCTGGGGAAACTTCTTGTTGAGTTCCACGAGTCTCGTCGTGCAGGTCGTCACAAAGTCTGCGACCAACGACAGCAGCACGTCTCGTGGTCGCCGAAAGTCGTTTCGCAGGACCTGGAGACCAATGAAATTATAATTTTGATTCACGATACCTTTTTTGTTTTTCATTAAAACGGTGCCAACATTAATTTTTCTCAAGTGTTTTACTCTATTTTATTAACTGTTAAAAATCTTATGGTTGTATTCTTTTAGAGTTGGATGGAAGTACGGTTATTTGTATGAATTGTATGAGCACAGAGCAAGAATATGTTTGGGTAGAACAGTCTAAGAAAAGGTCTTCCCTAATATAGGGCAGGGTTAAACAAAGTGTTTATAAAGTGTTATGATGACTGAGAAAGGTGTAAATGAAAAACATTCTAAACAATTTTTGAGGAGACCTCATCTCAAAGCAAGGTAGTCCAAGTATGCAACCAAATCTGTTACACAGATTTCATGATTACATTTTTTCATACTCCTGTTTACATTTCATTGCCGGTTGTGGCATCTTCAACTGAGGATCTTCAATTTGAGACATCTTCTCCCTAAGGAGAAGTTAGATAGGGGTATGAGATAATGCTTACCTTTACCTTAATGACAACAATTATTTGCCTTTACTGACCAGATGCTGAAGACATCTGGTCAGTAAAGGTAAATAATTGTTGTCATTGTATTTAAGAAGAAAGAATAAAGAAAGACAAAGAATACTTGTCTATTGTCTATTAACTCTGTTAAATGACTGTGGGTGTTGTGCGCAACTTTGTGTTTTTTCACCACCCTGAACATAAGAGAATTGTGATGTCCCCGAAACATCAACAACAAACGTTGTCATCTTTACGACAGTAACATGGTCTATTCTGGAAGACCTCAACTGAACATCTGGTAAAAATGACAGTGGAAGCCTACACTCTAATTCAAGTTAACCTAAAAATTGTCCTAACGTTACCTCAGAGTCCTCCATGTCTCTCTCGTGGTACATCTTGGTTCGGCTGCGGTCGCTGAGGTACTTGGAGTGTGACTCTTCCTCGAAGTCGAAGCCCGGCGAGTACGGCGCGCGGCTGTAGTTCTTCTGGCTCGACCCCTTGTGCTCCGGCGACGACGGATTGGGGCCGTTGTAGTTCCTACGAAAGGACAGTACATAATTAAAACTTTACTTAAGAATGAATACGGATAATAAAGTGACTTTGCTTCAGTTGTAATAGTTCATTAAATCAACGTAATACTATATAACCTATTAAGTTAGAGTAATCAAGAGATTCATTGCAATTGATTTATAGTACAGTACACCTCGGATTATCCGGACATCACATTATCCGGATCCCGGATTATCCGGACCGACTATCCGTGAAAAAAATTTAAATCACGCGGTAAAAACGTGATTTTAGTGAGTTTGACGCGTAAAAAATGCCTTATAAAAAGTAAGATGGAACTGCATTTCACAATACACTAACGTGTTGTGCAGTCTTGATTTGCTGTTTGCAGCTTCAGTATAGCAGTGGCTAGGTTCGCGATCGTTATTTAGGCGATATTATAATAACCTCGGATTATCCGGATTTTTAGTTATCCGGATCGGTGTTCCGCCACATTAATCCGGATAATCCGAGGTGTACTGTAATAATTCAACAATAAATTTTCAAATCTCAGCAGATTAACAGTCTTTAGGCATATACTGCAAAATAAGTACAATGAAAAAATGTAGAAACGCTTGAGTCTAAAATAAAATTTTAACCGTCCAACACACAAGCCTCTCGTCTTTTTGTTTTTACGAAAAGTATCTTCTGCACTTAACTAAAAAATCCTGTTATGTATAAAATTTGCAATAAATAACATGCCCTTGTAGACAGAATAGCATGTAACCAAAACTAACTCTTGAAGAACACAGTTCCTCAACTTCTGAGTTTAGGAGGAATACAAAAAATTGACCATTGCTAATCCAACACTTACATAACTGGAGGGTGTTCAATTACTAAGCATTAGATTCCCAAAAGCAATACAAACTGATGTTGTAAAAAACTGTTGTTTTTTTACAGTTTTTTTTAGATTGATACCTATAAAAACTATAAAAAAAACACAAAAAAGTCCCAATGAATACAAAAAACTAATTGATGGTTATTTTGTACTCTTTACCTTTGGGGTTCAAATTCAACAATTGTTGGATTGTCAAAAGCAAATTGTGATGAAATATGAATTTAATCTTGTGATATCGGTGTGACTCACTTGGCCAGACCCTCGCAGTTGTTGACCAGAGTCTTGATCGCGATGGCAAGTTGATTTATGATCTCCCGCTCCGTTTTGCCTTCCTGCAGCTTCCGGTAGCTAGGCAGCCGGATCTGCTGCAGGTAGCACGGCAGCACTGCCTCCAGGATTGTCTGCCAACAGAGTAAACACTGACATCCCCCCTACTGGCAGCTTCCGGTAGCTCGGCAGCCAGATCTGCTGCAGGTAGCACGGCAGCACTGCCTCCAGGATTGTCTGCCAACAGAGTAAACACTGACATCCCCCCTACTGGCAGCTTCCGGTAGCTCGGCAGCCGGATCTGCTGCAGGTAGCACGGCAGCACTGCCTCCAGGATTGTCTGCCAACAGAGTAAACACTGACATCCCCCCTACTGGCAGCTTCCGGTAGCTCGGCAGCCAGATCTGCTGCAGGTAGCACGGCAGCACTGCCTCCAGGATTGTCTGCCAACAGAGTACACACTGACATCCCTCCTACTGGCAGCTTCCGGTAGCTAGGTGTAGGATTGTACAATCAGCTGATCTAGTTGATTTAAAATAAATATAACCTAAAGCATGTTTAGTTTACAGTTTTGTGTTATGAAAATAAATAGTTACTTTCAATTACTTGTATTTCTTAAATATTGTTTATTGGCGACGATATAAAAAAAATGCCAAGGAAAACAAATCAGTCTCAATATGAGAGTGTAAGTAATCACAAAGATATGTCTTATGTTCAAGAAAGAATGAGTAGATTTTCATTTAAAGAATTTAATAGTGAAACTTTGTGGGAAGATTACGTAGCTCGTTTTGAACTGACCTGCAGAGTTAAGGGATTAGGCGGAGATGGACCAGAGGAACAAGCGGCGCGGCGAGATCTTCTATTGGCGAGTATCGGGGAGGAGCACCTCAGGGCATTGGCGGACCAGATGTATCCAAGGGCCTGGGAGGAATGCACCTATGACGACGTCAAAGAGGAAGCCAACCGGTTGTTCAAGCCTACAAAGACCCTTTTTGCAGCAAGGTTTGAGTTCGAAAGAGCTGTCAGAAAGGATGGTGAGACGTTTATGTTGTTTTATAATAGATTAAAATCGTTAGCTAGAAGTTGTAATTATGGAGATAGCTTAGATGAACGCGTGCGAGATAGGTTTGCAATAGGAAGCAACTGTCCTGAATTTGAAGTCGAAGTCAGACAAAGATGGCCCAATGGAGTTGGTAACCGAGGTGAATATGTTAAGTCAATAGTAGTTTTAGACTTAGCCCAATCTATGGAACGCGCGAGAGGAGAAGTTTCCAAACTGTCATGTAAGGAGGAGATTTTTAAAGTAAGTAACAGTTACAAAAACAGGAACGCAAATACACCTAAATCTAATTTGAATAAGTGTGGTAGATGTGGATTTTCTCATGAAATTGAATGCAGGTGTCCTGCTGTTTCTGCTGTATGCAGTAAATGTTCAAAGAAAGGTCACTTTGCACGAATGTGCAAAAGTAAAGACACCTTTATCAAAAGAAATGACAGAAATCTAAAAAGAATGGACGATTGTCATGATAAAAATAGCGATTATGAATGTAGTTCTGATATTGAAGTTAACGTAGAACAAATTAGATCAGTTAAAAGTAAGGTTCCGAGAGCTACAATAGATGTAGACTTGAACGGGTATAATGTGAGAATGGAGTTTGACTCAGGTGCTAGGGTAAGTGCTATAAGTTTATCTTTATGGGATCAAATAAAATCAAATAATGAAACTCTTAAAAAGACCTCTGATATAATTACTGGCTATGGGAAAAACAAGTTGGAAGTTATGGGCAAGACTTTTGTAGATGTTACATTACGCAATCGTACTAAGCGGTTGCCGGTAATTGTATTGTTAGAAGATGATGTTCCATTATTTGGTTTACCCTGGAGCATAGCCTTCAATCTCAGTTTACCAAAAGAAGTAAATGTGAGACGTATTGAAAATGAACAGGTGGACAAAAACGATAAAGGTAAGAGTGATGAAGTATGTAATAAAGAGGCACAAGAAGAAGTTGAGGCTCTAACAAAGGAGTTTTCTCAACTCTTTCGCGATGAGTTAGGAACTATATCTGACTCAAATGAAGTTATTCATCTTAAAAGTGGAGCCAAACCAGTGTCTTTTGGGGCACGACGAGTTCCATTTCCTTTAAGAGAAGCAGTGGAGCGAGAATTACGGCGTTTAGTAAAGGAAGGCGTTTTGGAGGAAGTAAACCCTTCTGAAACACCGATAGAATGGAGTACCCCAACAGTCAATGTGGACAAAGGTGGAGGTAGAGTAAGGATATGTGGAGATTTTCGAACAACTCTGAATCCAAATATTATTCCAGAAAAACACCTCTTGCCAACCTTCGATGACTTAACTTCCAAACTTACCGATGGTAAGATATTTTCAGTCATTGATCTCCGAGATGCTTATTTGCAAATGAAAGTGCATCCAGAGTCCCAGAAGTATCTTACAATAGCGACACATATTGGCTATTTTCGGTACAAAAGGTTACCCTTTGGACTTTCCTCAAGTCCGGCAAAATTTCAAAGGTACATGGAGAGTTTATTAAAAGGTCTTAATGTTGGAGTTTTACTTGATGATATAATCATTTCTAGTAAGGATGTGGCCACCCATGTTACAACTCTCAGAGAGGTTTTGAGGCGACTTGAATCTAGTGGAATAAGAGCCAAGCTATCGAAATGTAAATTTTTTCAGAAATCTGTAAAATATTTGGGACACACAATAGATACGACTGGTATTCATCCTTCAGAAGACAAAGTTGAAACCATAAGATGTGCTCCAAGGCCGAAAAATGTGAAAGAACTCAGAGCTTTTCTAGGAGCACTGAACTTTTATGAAAGGTATGTACCTAACTTACATTCGATCGCTGCAAACTTACATAAGCTTACTGGCACAAAAACTAAATGGAAGTGGACTGAAACAGAACAAGCTACCTTCAACAAACTGAAGAACATTCTGTCGTCCGACAAAACATTAGTTCCATACGACATCTCTAAACCTGTTATTATTGAATGTGATGCCTGTGAGCAAGGGGTTGGAGCAGTACTGTTACATGTAATGCCAGATGGAACAGAAAGGCCAGTGATATATGCTTCGAGGACGCTAACTGAGCCAGAGAAAAGATATGCTACAATTGACAAAGAAGCAATGGCTTTGGTCTTTGCAGTGAGGAAGTTCCGACAATACCTCAGTGGAAGACAATTTAAAGTAAGGACGGACCACAAGCCACTTGAAAGGATATTTGGAAGTGATCGGGACCTTACCAAAGTAGTGAATAACCGTTTAGTTCGATGGGCATTGTATTTGATGGAGTATGATTTTGAGATCCAGTACATAAAAGGTAATGAAAATCGTTTGGCGGATTTTTTGTCGCGGTTTTCACTAAAAAGGAGAGACACACTGGATTTAGACGAGGTAGAAATTCGAGCACTGGTTCAAGAGAAGATTGATGTAGTTTCTCCAAGTCAGGAACTTATACTGGAGTATAAGAAAGACACAGATATGAAGAAACTTCTCGATTACTTAGAACACGGTTGGCCAAAAAATACGGATAACTTTCCACCATCCCTGAAACCATATTGGAACAAGAGAGAAGAACTGACTCTGGAAAATGACATAATACTGAGATTAGGAAGAATTTTAGTACCACCAGTGCTGAGAGAAAACGTGTTGAAAGAACTCCACAAAGGACATCCAGGAATTGAGGCTATGCGATCTCTGGCAAGATACTATGTTTGGTGGCCCAATCTAGATAAGGATGTAGAGTTGTATGTACGTAGATGTCACCCTTGCCAGAGAAACAGAGCATGTGACACAGAAGTACCTCTATATCCTTGGAATATACCAAATGGTCCTTGGGAGAGAATTCACCTCGACTTTGCGGGCCCATTCGACAACCGGTTCTGGCTAATAGGAATTGATGCATACTCGAAATGGGTCGAGATAGAAGTAATGGAACGTATTACAACTGTTGCGTTAACCAATAGATTGAGGACATGGTTTTCTAGGTATGGAGTTCCTAAGAAAATTGTCTCTGATAATGGCGCTGCATTTACGTCTCAGGAGTTCAAGACATTTTGTAAGAACAATAATATATGTCATGTCACATCAGCACCTTATCATCCAAAAACCAATGGTTTAGTAGAAAGAATTATTAGAACCTTTAAAAGTAGATATAATGCTTGCAAGCAAGAAGGTCTATGTTCAACTTTTGCACTATTACAAGTGTTATTTGCTTATAGAAACACTCCACAAAAAACCACAGGACAACCACCTTCGGTCATGTTCTATGGTAGGAGACTACCTACAGCTTTGGATAGATGGAGGTCTGACAGCAGAGAAAAAATTGAAAATCAAGTTTGGCGACAAAAGTACTACCATGATTTAAAATCAAAACAGAAAGAGTTTGCGTCCAAACAAGAAGTATGGGTTCAAAATGAAACAAAAAAAGGTTGGAGACCAGGAAAAATACTGGAAAGAACAGGAGAGCTATCATACACAGTTTTAATTGGGGGAGAGGTAAAGAGGAAACATGCAGATCAACTAAGAGCAAGAGAAGGTGCAACTGATCCACCGCAATGGAAATTACAGTTGGAACCTGATGAAGATGGTAACTCATCGTAAATTGGTTGGGGAGAAATGTAGGATTGTACAATCAGCTGATCTAGTTGATTTAAAATAAATATAACCTAAAGCATGTTTAGTTTACAGTTTTGTGTTATGAAAATAAATAGTTACTTTCAATTACTTGTATTTCTTAAATATTGTTTACTAGGCAGCCGGATCTGCTGCAGGTAGCACGGCAGCACTGCCTCCAGGATTGTCTGCCAACAGAGTACATACTGACATCCCTCCTACTGGCAGCTTCCGGTAGCTCGGCAGCCGGATCTGCTGCAGGTAGCACGGCAGCACTGCCTCCAGGATTGTCTGCCGACAGAGTACACACTGACATCCCTCCTACTGGCAGCTTCCGGTAGCTCGGCAGCCGGATCTGCTGCAGGTAGCACGGCAGCACTGCCTCCAGGATTGTCTGCCAACAGAGTACACACTGACATCCCTCCTACTGGCAGCTTCCGGTAGCTCGGCAGCCGGATCTGCTGCAGGTAGCACGGCAGCACTGCCTCCAGGATTGTCTGCCGACAGAGTACACACTGACATCCCCCCTACTGGCAGCTTCCGGTAGCTTGGCAGCCGGATCTTCCGGAGTGTGGAAGATGGCTGACTAAATGTGAACAGTATAAATATTCAGTGCAGTTAATTACAGTTTTTTAGTGAGTTCTAACAATTTTTATGCTGGTGGAACCCATGAAACATAACCTATAACTTACTGAGAGTGAAGTATAGTGAAGGCAGAACTTTGCTTTTTACATATTTCAAGAATTTTTAATTTTTAATTTGACCATATTTCTCAGTTTTATTCTGTTGATCATGATTGACTATGATTTCATGTTTAAACATAAAATTGGCGCAAAGTCACTACACTAAGATTGATCATCTGTCATTTCTATTTCTACTTCTGACTTCTGCTAATTAGTTGTCTGCTAGGGCCAAGGAGGTTAGAATCTAACTGGAGTGCATGGAGTAAGAAGGCTAGTTGTACTTCAGAGAGAAAGCTGTAATTGTTTTAGGAATTCCTTGTGCACTATATAAAGTGTTCTATGGATGGTAAAAATTCATTGACTATTGACTCAAACTTGTATAGTATTACTAATTTAGATGATGAGTCTGAAGTTATCTTATCGTCATTATACAGTGATATCTCCTCTATTATGGCAAATTATAATGAAGTAAGAGAAAGTTCATTACTGCAAAACCTTACCCAACTCATAACTAAGATGGATGCTATTCATAAAAAGGAAAAAGAGGCAACTTGCGCTAATTATAAGCTTGAAGAAGAACTTGATTTTTTGCATAAAATGTTACAAAAAGAAAAAGAACTGAGATCTGAGGAAATAAATAACTCTTTCAAAATTCAAGATTTGGCAAGTGAAGAAGTAGATGAAATGAAAGGACAAATTTCAAACTTACAGAAAAAAATTAAAGATTTTAAATCGGAAAATGAACTTTTGCTCCTACATATGAAGGAACTGACATCGACCATTGGCACAAATACAGATTCAATGATTCAACTGAAGAAAGAAAACGCTGATCTACAATTACAAATCAACACTCTTGAAAAACAAAGTGAACAGCCCTCAGGTACAAAGGAATTGTGGTTCTCGGATGAAATCATGCAGTCATATATTGATTCAATCACAAGCAGTATTAAAGACAGGATGGATATTCTTTTGATCGGGCCAGCAGTAGCACAGCATTTAAAAGTCGGCACTCTGGAGGACATTGAAAGTCAGCTTAAGCTTATGTCGTTTTCAAGTAAGCGATTTGTGTTGCTGTGTGTAAACAATAGCCTGGACCTTCTGTCTTCCATCTCAGGCTCTCATTGGAGCCTCCTTGCTTGTGATCGTAAGGCTGCCAAAGTGTTCCACTGGGACTCAGTGCTTGGACTCAACAGGAAGGCTGCCTTGAGGGTTGCTAATAATTTGGGTTTTACTGATGGTAATGTTTTGGAGGTTTCTTGTAACCAACAAAAAAATACTTTTGAATGTGGACTGATGACACTAGTAAATTTTCACTTGGTGTTACAAAACATTTTCAAATATGATATAATAGTCCCTACATCTTTTACTAGAGCTACTGAGTATGAACCTCCTATAACTAATGACTCTAACTTTCTAAAGGTTACAAATAAATCTAGTAAATTGAATATAACTAGTCTAAAACATTGGCCCTGCTTACCCCCAGTATCAACTAAAAACCGATTTGAGCCATTGTCGAAGCTCACAAACGAAACATTGCAAAGTGACCCCTCTAACAATGAAGAATGTCCAACCTCAGTTATATTATCAAATAGTGATACAGCAAAGTCTACGAAAGTGACTAATCATATGAATAAGTCAACAAAAACTACTCCTACAATGTCTTCTAACAGGATTGGTAGGCGATATAATAGCAATGAACAGTTAGAAACAAGCAATGGGGGTGGTAAAATAAATGGCATGAAAAAAATCCAAATAATAGGCGATAGTCATGCTAGAGGCGTTGCGGAGTCAGTCAGGGAAGCATTCTCACACAAATATAAAGTGCATGGGTTTACTTGTCCTAATGCAAAAATTGATCAACTGCTGACAACCAACCACATTTGGAATAATAATGATTTAACTGTGTTATTTGCAGGTGCAAATAATATTTATGATGGAGACCTCAGACCATTGTACTCCTCACTGAAAAACACATTATCTAAAATGAGGACCCCTCTCTTTTTAGTAAGTGTTCCGTTCCGCAAAGACATCTCTATCTCTCATAAGGTTAACAACGACATTCTGAATTATAATATTTACCTCAATGATCTGGCACGCTTGAGTAAAAATGTTTATTTAATTGATGGGACTTCTTTTTCTCTTAAGTATTACTCCAAGGATGGTGTCCATCTGAATTTTGAGGGGAAAAAACATATCAGCAAACTTATCAAAATGAATTATGAAAAACTAACAAAGACATTCAGTATGTCTAATAATCCCTTACATTCTGAAGAAACAAAATCTTCCCTCATGAAGATTCGAGAGATTAAAACTGATTTATTTGCAGCCACTGAGGATCATGCTTTGGCTCACTGTGTTGCCAAGGACTTCAAGATAAGTAAAGGAATTGCTGCAAAATTTAAAAGTAAATTTGATCGAGTCACTGAGCTTAGGTCACAAAATGTAAAGGTTGGTGGCTGTGCCTTTTTGAATGTTGAGGGTAGAAACATATTTTATATGGTTACGAAGGACTACAGTTACAATAAACCAACTTATGGAACACTATTAAGTTCATTAAATTGTCTTAAAGCTAAATGCAGTGAACTTAAAGTTACTAAGCTGGCTATTCCAAGGATTGGATGTGGGCTTGATGGACTAAACTGGAGAATTGTAAAAGAAATGATCTCCAGTACTTTTGAAGACCTAGACATTACCATTAGTGTCCATGAGTTCAATCCTGAAGGTTTACCTGAGTGGAAGATGGACAAAACTAACCAACGAACATCCAAGTCACCATTCGTTGTGAAAGAGACCCAGAACGATGAAAACCATACAGAGATCAAGGCCAACAGTGACATTAGTGTGGATATCAGGCCGACTGTTGAAGGCACACCAGGACCAGTGAGAAGTAATCAAGTTGAAGACTCTCCAATCACCTCCCCTTTTCGTGGTTTTGAAACGCCAGACAGAAGCATAATTGTAGCAAAGCAACTTAGCATAAAAACTATTGAAGATTGTAGCCCAGCAAAAAACATGAACATTGAAAATAACTCAGAAAATAACTTAGAGAATAACAAGAAATATTTTTTAAGGAAAAGAAAAACAAAAAAATTAATAGAATAGTTACTAACTCTGGCAGCTTTAAAAGTATTAATTTATCTATTTTACATCAGAATATTCAATGTTTAAGTAGTAGAGTTGATTCCTTAGTAATAACTATTGAAGAACTGAAACCTGATATTATTATTTTAACCGAGCATAAATTAACATTAGCAGAAATAAATGATTTTGTATTACATGGTTATAAAACTGTAAATTTCTATGTTAGATCTGTTAATCAGGGAGGTGGTGTGCTAATTATGGCGGCTAATAGAATTAATTGTAAACAAATTTCTAGTAGTTTCATAATTGATTTAAATGAAGATAAAATCTTTGAATCTTGTGCAATTGAAGTTAAGTTGAATAATGTTAAGATTGTTATTGCTGCTGTTTATAGAACACCTTCCAAAAAAATTGATAATTTTTTAGAAAATTTAGATAAATTTTTAAGTTTTTTAACAGGTATTGGTAATAATATATGTATTGGAGGTGACTTTAATATAGATGTTTTGACAGAGGATAAAAAAAGAGCTGATTTTGTTAGTTTGCTTAGGCTTTATAACATGTATTATACTGTAAACATACCAACCAGAGTTACTGACACATGTGAATCAGCAATAGATAATTTTATTACTAATATTGATAAGAAATATGTAAAGGTAATATGCTTGGTAACAGCTCTTTCCGATCATGATGGGCAAATTTTTACATTAGAAAATTTTGTTAAAATCCATACAAGTAACAATGGCAATAGATTGTGGCAGTCAAAAAGAATATTCAAAAAAAATAATATAAACTATTTTGTAAGTGATTTGGAAAATGAAAATTGGACAGAATTGTATCAAACTCCAATTGAAGACAAATTCTCATATTTTTATAATACAATATTGTTTTATTTTTATAAACATTTCCCACTAGTAAATGTTCGCACTAAAGTTAATAGAAGGAGTTGGATTGATTTTGAGGTCAAAAATGAGAGGATTAAACTCATTAATAACCACAAATATAATAGGAAAAATAAAAACATTTTTGTCAAAAATAACCTCAAGCAACAGAAAAGACACTATAAAAACCTTATCAATCAAAAGAAAAAGAAGTATTTTGAAAGCAAAATTAGTAAATCTGACAACATCTCAAAAACTGTCTGGCAATTGGTTAGATCTGAACTTGGAAGGGAGAATGGGAATTTAAATTCAAAAATTGTTTTAACCGACAGTGGAAAGTGTGTCACTTGTCCGTATAAGGTTGTTGACATTTTAAATAACTTTTATGCTGATACAGTTGATAATTTAATTACTCCTAAATTAAGTCACAGCAGTAATACTAAAATTAAGTTACCTCAAGTTGATGTTCACAGACTGAAATTTAAATTTAATACTGTTTCTGAGGACCAACTATTACAAATTTTTAGTTCTTTAAAAAGTAAGTGGTCCGCTGGATATGATGAAATTCCCACTAAAATAATTAAGGATGCTAAATTGGCTGTTCTTAAACCTCTTAACCATGCATTGAATTCTAGTCTCATTTCTGGTATTTTTCCTTCCCAATTAAAAATGTCAAAAATCATACCACTTTATAAAAAAGGTACTAAAAAAAGATCCAGCAAATTATAGACCCCTTTCAATTCTTCCTTCTTTTTCTAAATTTTTTGAAAAATGCATGCTGTTACAGTTGGTTGATTATTTTGAAAAAAATAATTTGCTAGATAGTGAGCAACATGGTTTTAGACAGAATAGATCCACAACAACTGCCATAATATCTTTTATTGAAAACATTATTGATAAATTGGATGGAGGTGACCATACTGTTGCTGCATTTTTAGACCTTACTAAGGCCTTTGAAAGTGTATCCCATTCTATTTTGTTAAAAAAGCTATCTATTTTTGGCATAACTGGTAAAGACCTGTCATTAATAAACTCTTATTTGACAGATCGACAGCAATATGTTGAAATTCAGCATATAAATGAAAACAAAATTTTTAAAATTAATTCAAAAACTAGATTAATAAAATATTCAGTGCCACAAGGATCTGTGCTGGGACCGTTTCTTTTTCTGTGTTATTTGGGAAAGTTACCAAACTGTTTATCTGAATTGACAATAGATAATAAATTTTGTATTTTTGCAGATGACATTAATTTGACAATTGCTAATAGTAACTATAATGATGTCTTTATAGATACTAATATTGCAATAAAAACAGTCAGTGATCAGCTTAACAGCCTAAATCTATTATTAAATGAAAGCAAAACAACCCTTATGAAATTTTCTTATATCAATCAAAATCCTAATAATAAATTAAATACACCTAACCAGCAATTTTCCATTAGTCTTTGTGAAAGTACAACTTTTCTTGGATTGGTTTTGGACAATAACCTAAGTTGGACTGGCCATATTGATAAAATCTGCTCTAAAATGAGTTCCAATATTTTTGCATTAAAAAGATTAGCTACTTCATGTGATATAAAAACTATCAAAACAATATATTTTGCGCTTATCCATTCCCACATTTCTTATGGCATTGAAGTATATGGCTCTACCTCAATATGTAACTTGAATAGAATCTTACACCTACAAAAAAAAGCAATTCGAATCATGTTAAAGCTAAAAAATGATGCTCATTGTAGGAATCATTTCTCTGAACTAGGAATAATGACAGTGTTTAGCCTCTATATTTATAAGACAGTTCTGTATGTTAACACTAATTCAAGCATATTACCTAAAAACTTTAATAACTATAGCTACAAAACCAGACATAGAAATGACTTTCAAGTTGTTAAACATAAAAAGGAAAAGTTTAGAAAGAAACCTACTTATATTGGAATAAAATTTTTTAATCAGCTGCCAGTTGCAATAAAACAACAAATCAATACAAGAACATTTAAAATGAGTCTACAGTCATTCCTAATTGAGGCTGCTTTCTATAATTTTGATGAATTTTGGTCAAATAAATTTGCACATAAAAAATAACTACACAATTATGAATATTTATTAATTAGTTTTAGAACATAATTTGACGCCATTTATGTATACATTGTATATGAATAAATAAAGGACGTTTTGAATTTGAATTTGAATTTGATCTGCTGCAGGTAGCACGGCAGCACTGCCTCCAGGATTGTCTGCCGACAGAGTAAACACTGACATCCCTCCTACTGGCAGCTTCCGGTAGCTCGGCAGCCGGATCTGCTGCAGGTAGCACGGCAGCACTGCCTCCAGGATTGTCTGCCGACAGAGTACACACTGACATCCCTCCTACTGGCAGCTTCCGGTAGCTCGGCAGCCGGATCTGCTGCAGGTAGCACGGCAGCACTGCCTCCAGGATTGTCTGCCAACAGAGTACACACTGACATCCCTCCTACTGGCAGCTTCCGGTAGCTCGGCAGCCGGATCTGCTGCAGGTAGCACGGCAGCACTGCCTCCAGGATTGTCTGCCGACAGAGTACACACTGACATCCCTCCTACTGGCAGCTTCCGGTAGCTCGGCAGCCGGATCTGCTGCAGGTAGCACGGCAGCACTGCCTCCAGGATTGTCTGCCGACAGAGTACACACTGACATCCCCCCTACTGGCAGCTTCCGGTAGCTCGGCAGCCGGATCTGCTGCAGGTAGCACGGCAGCACTGCCTCCAGGATTGTCTGCCAACAGAGTAAACACTGACATCCCCCCTACTGGCAGCTTCCGGTAGCTAGGCAGCCGGATCTGCTGCAGGCAGCACGGCAGCACTGCCTCCAGGATTGTCTGCCGACAGAGTACACACTGACATCCCCCCTACTGGCAGCTTCCGGTAGCTCGGCAGCCGGATCTGCTGCAGGCAGCACGGCAGCACTGCCTCCAGGATTGTCTGCCGACAGAGTACACACTGACATCCCCCCTACTGGCAGCTTCCGGTAGCTCGGCAGCCGGATCTGCTGCAGGCAGCACGGCAGCACTGCCTCCAGGATTGTCTGCCAACAGAGTAAACACTGACATCCCCCCTACTGGCAGCTTCCGGTAGCTAGGCAGCCGGATCTGCTGCAGGCAGCACGGCAGCACTGCCTCCAGGATTGTCTGCCGACAGAGTACACACTGACATCCCTCCTGCTGGACAACTAAGTCTTACATCTACTCCTTTCATCTCCTGCTGTTTCCGTGGTTCCATTCTCTTTTGGGGATGTTTTTGTCAAGATCACAAGATTTAAACCCAAGTGTAAGATTGGTTGATGATTGGTTGTGAATTGATACTTAAGACTAAGAAATAACATAAAGGTTTCACATACATTGGCAGGGAATACAATATCCCTATTTTACAGTTCTGTAGGGTTATGCCCAATCGGAACAGATGAGATTAAATTTATGGTATAAGAAAATTCTGTAGAAATTTGGTAGATTAACACATCATAATCTTAATTAATTAAAAATTCAAGACTCATGTTCCAGAGAACCTCAAAAGCTTGACCTGATGGTATGTCCTGAGTGCACGCGAATTCTAATTAAGATTCAGTCTCAGATTATAGGCGCCTGTTTAAGATGAATCAGATTTTTTTGCAGGTGGCCTTTGGGGAGGCATGAAATGCTTCACCGCTCATTGACCAGGCAGTAGAGTTGTCAATGTGGAATGTGTGTACATTATTTTACCATTAAGTATACAGCTAAGTAACAAGTAACTTATATATACTTTATACTGAAACTTTCAATGCTCACCAAATGCTTCACAGGGCCATTTCATGTAACAAGTCTCATGATCTGCACAGTCAAGGGTTTATTTTAGCCCAGGATATCAACACCCATCCAATAAAGCTTTCTCTTGAGAAGCTCATTGGATCAGCCCATCTCTTCGATGTTGCTCACAACACATGTTGCTCTTATGAGTATAAGTAATCACAATTTCCAAACTTGCAACCGACACCTAAAAGCCACTTCCTCTTCACCTACCAGCATCTGTTGGGCCCTCAGAGAGTCGGCCGCGTACGCCACCACCATGACGCACAGACTGATGCAGTCGAGCACTGTCACCATCTCGCTCTCGTCGTGGTAGCAGAAGTCTATCGCCTGCAGCGGCTTGTCTTCCTTCACCAGCTCTCCGATGTTGAGCGGGTCGGGGGACGGTGTTTCCAAACTGAGCAGGAGGCTGAAGAGACATGATGAAGGGACCTGCAGGCAGAGAGGATTGTGGTGTTGAAGAAACTAGTGACAGTGAAATAAAAATTATTTTGGATCTTCTAAACTGCTTCTTAAAACACCAAATTTTCAAAATAATTTTCTTATCATAGTTTCAAAAGAATTCATTGACAAATCAGTCCCTAATTTTTCAGGCTGTTTGAGTAAACCAAGCTGTACCAGCGTGCATTCACTATAAAACAAAAGTTTTGAAAAACTACAAAGTTTTATGAATTTGTACTTAGTCAGTAGTTTAGATCGGAGAGATTTTCAGTCTTCAGATTTGAAGGTCAGGATCTTGATTGATCACATAGAATTTTTAAGCTGAGACTTTTCTTTGCCATGATAGACTAATTAATTTTGGTCAGTTCCTGCTGTCAATCCATTTTATAAATTTGATTTTTGATATGAATTTGCGATCATTGGCTTTGCTAAACTGAAGTTCGTGGTGCTGGTCTAAAAACCGCCAGAGTTGTGACCAAACTCTTTTCAAACAAACAGCATATAGTTTTCATTTTATTTCAAACAAATAGCATAGTTTTCCGTTTATTTCAAACAAATAGCATAACTTTTTTATTTTCTTTCAAACAAATAGCATATGTTTTTAATTTTCTTATCTATCTTTAACTTAGTTTTTACAATTTTCTCTTGCCCTGAATACATTCAGGCCTCCCCTGTATAAAAAATATACAAAATTACATTAGCGTTCGAGTAAAATAACGTGGCCCAGGTTGTCCAAGGACCATTGCTAAAATAAACATTAATCTTATCGTCCATCTCAGCCAAGTTGTTCGACCTGACCTACAGATACAAACGACCAACCGACTCCAAGACTTCACCTTGTGCGCGTCGCCGAACTGGGCAGAGTCGTCGATGTCCAGGATGGCGGACACGCTGCCAAACATCTGCAGGATGAAGGGCTTCCGGTTCATCAGGTAGAACTGCTTGACCACGTACTCCACGGTGCGTGTGACCAGCCGGTTGGTCTGGTGGCTGGCGTACAGCTGTAGCAGTGTGGGGATGATCAGGAAGTACCTGCGGGACAGAAGTTGGGTAAGTATTCTGATATGATTTTGCCAATAATTTTCAAACTTCGCTCAAAATTAATCAGTCCAGACCGATGAAGACTTGATTAGTGGTTAATAAAGATGTAAGATTGTGGAGGATTGAAAGTTCAAGCAAAACTGCTCAACAGATCTAAGCTGACTATACAGGTTTTGCGCAGCTTACAAAAGGAAAGGATTTTCAGGGATGGGAAAAATATGTCAAGGAAAAAAAGGATCACCGATCTTTTCTTTGGGGACAACTCGTCCAACCCAATCATCTCTCAGATAGCGAATAACAACTTGTTGCCCAACACATCGTTGAGGCTAATCCAGGTTGGCTTGCTCTCCAGACAGGCGGCCCTTAAAGATTTTCAGGTGATTCCTTGTGTGCTTTCACCTGACTTCATCGGGAAATTCTATCACTAGTGACTGATAAGTATGTACATCAACCTCCTTATCCTTATTTTACCTTAGGCAGCCACATTAATTCCTCTACTGTAAGGGAAACCACCAACCCACCCATTGGTGGAGAGGATGTTCTTGAAGTTGTGAGCTCCATTGATGTAGGTTGCCTTCACTTATCGCAAGATGCAGGCGTCTTCGCTGAGTAGGATCCTGCTCATCCGTTGATAAACATAGGTTAGCAACTACCAACTACTCACCCGTTGGTGGAGAAGATGTTCTTGAAGTTGTGAGCCGCGTTGATGTATGTCGCCATCACGTATCGCAGGATGCAGGCGTCTTCGCTGTGCAGGATCACAGCTCCGTTGAGCACGTTGAGGAACAGGTGGATGTCACCTGAGTAGGCGAAGTTTCCTGCCATCGCCTCGAACATCCGGGCGATTAGACGCACCCACATGAACTTGTGGAGGACGTCAAGTCCTAATAGTTCCTGTCATGAGGAAGGAATATGTTAGTAATTAGATTCTCTTTGCCAATCCTTGTAACCATGAAGCCAATTCCTAATATTATAAATCAACAGGAATTTTATTGCATCATTAAAAATTTTCTTTTGCTATCTTTCTAATTGAAGACAGGCAGTCTATACAGGACTGAATGGTCTACCATTCCTTTTCACAACTGTGGGGTACCTCAAGGTTCAGTTCTGGGGCCCCACATTTAACAAATCAATATGGAATTTTGGGCATTCAATGTCCCTATTAGGTATAAATGATTGATTCCTTAATCTTCATTAATGTATTTCAGATTTGTACAGCTTTACTGAGTACTGTCATCAACAACACCGTGATAAACGAAACAAGTAAAAATATAAATATCAAACGGAACATTTCTTTATAGTTATTGGTGACTTTGTGTATTGGCAGAATACTAAACAGGATTGGGAATTGACTTACCAGTTCTCAGTATGAAAAATTGATAAATTTTGTTGTAACAAAAGTAAATTATTATGATTGATTGTAAAAAAATTTCATTCATAAATGTACTTATAAATTTTTTTAAATATATTTTAATAAAAAATGTTTTCTACATTTTTTTGAGCTTAGACTGTTGGATTAAATTCTAATCTGTAAAACAAATTGTTTTACCTCAGTAGATCGCCATTTCAAGTGATGTATCTAATGTTTTACCTTTCCCATTTCTCCTCCTTTGTACAGATCCAAATCCGCTTCCAAGGCTTTTCTAGGAAATGAAGGTAGTTTCATCAATTCTTCATGGAGGAAAACCACTCTTTGGACCACCTAGAAAAATAAAAAAATCTAATAAAGTTCAAAGAATCTCTTTAGGGCACAATTTCATTGTTTAGTTTCATTTCACTGAATTTGTATAGGAGCTTTAGTTATTTCTTTCCTAAATAAGCATTCTAGGTTTTGTCAGTTTCTTAGTAATCTGTAAAATAACCTATGTTGTTTAAACGGGTAAGTGACTATCTTATTTTTTATTTATTTATTATTGTCAACGGTTGACTCTAATGAACAGTAATTAGAGAGAAAGAATAATCTTAAAAGAATACTTATGTAATAAATAATCCAAGATGAATACATGCAAAAAGTAATAACAAAATGAACGACATAACTGGAAAACTAATCCTAGGTAATGCTTTTGAACTTTTCCTCTTGTGATCATTGAAAGTACAGCTACCGAACTATTTTTGGCTTACAACACCTAAAATATCCAACAGATGCAATCAATGTTTGGATAAATTTTTTTCTGTAAATATAACATTTTACATTAGGTTATTCAGCTTATCGGAGATAATAAAGAGCGAGGATCTACTTTATCACACCAACAAACTCACCATGTCAACATTTTTCAAGATAGCCCAGGTGAGGAGGACTTTGCCGATCTCGACAAACTTGTGCATCAGTTCTTGTCGCTGAAGTGCGTTGAACGCTTCGTCCGCCTTCATGTGCACCAGCTTGAGCTGCGGGTACTGCGAGCGCTTGAAGAAGTAAAAGTCCCTCACGTACGAGGTGGGGTTGTGGATCTGGTCTGTGGGCAAGGAAATGATTTTGAGTCATTTTACTTAATTAGGGTTATTTCAGTGGGCAATGTAAATATTTTGTAAGTTACCAAACAACTGTTTTGAATAATGCCATTGGTGTTGTAGGCACTTCACTTGTAATGTAGGCTTGCATTTATTACAGCTACAGGAATAGCTGTGAATAGCTGTGTCTTTTCATGTTACAAGAAAACATGAAACAACATTTTAAATTACACACAGTTTGAATCTACCAACTTATTTTCACCAAGCTATCAAAATATTGCTATGTTCATGTGACAGAAATTTGTTGAAACGTTCTTTGGACCATGTTTACCAAATTCAAACCAGGAATAAAGTAAGAATAAAGAACGAATAAAGTACTTATGAAAAGAAAAAAACAATTTTCAATTTACAACTTGGTTACTCACGAGTCTTGTGATCGACCAGGAAGAACTCCTTGTGCCGGGCCTCGTCGATCCCGAAGAAGTCGAGAGACTCGCGGAGGATCTGGCAGAACTGCGTGTCCTCCTGCACCGGGAACTGGGAGGGGATCCCGCCGGCGTCTTGCTCTGGACACCACAGGGGGGTGAAAACATTTAAAACCTTCATGACGGTAGAATTATACGCTGTTCTTTATTCCGGTGTGTTAAGAGTAACAAATTCTTTGTGCCTAATATAACCTGTGTGCGTCACAAGTAACCGATCACTCATGGCAAAGCCAACATTTTTCATGCAATATTTAAGCTGATAGTGAATTTAGAGCACTCTTAGTCACTATCACAGAAATTAAGACAACCTTGTCTATCATATTGCAGCTCAGGGTTCATTTCTGACATCATCCAATGAAGGAAACGAGAAAAAACTAATAGCCCAGTTTGTACAGGATATTAAACTTCACAAATTCAATACTAAATGATACTAGAAATGCTAATAGCATAGTTACATCACCTTAAATTATTGTTAAATTGTTACTTAGCAAAGTTTAATTGTTACCTTATCATCAATATCCTGTTTTTTGTGTGGACGACTAGTTTCGAAATGATGGCTTCATCATCGGGTCCTTATCCTCTGACAGATTAGTCATGGATTTAAAATATGGTACTTTGGTATTATACGGAGGCCACCCTTATACAGCGCGCTGCGGCGGTTATGTTAGGTAAGGTTATCATAAATATATTAGTAGGACTCTCCTCGTTTCGTTACGAATCGAACAATACCAGATAAGTCATACCTTCGCCCGCCAAATTTCCTCCAAGTAGGCCTAGGTCAGGTTGTTGACGGAGTGTGTGCATCACTTGTCTACGGGATTTGGTGGGCTAAAGTATGACTTATCCAGAAACCGTTTGATTTGTAACGAAACAAGGAAAGTCCTACTAACATATTTATGATAACCTAACCTAACATAACTGCCAGAGCGCGCTGTATAAGGGTGGCGATCGGGTGTTGCCGCTAGCGGCGGTGACGCTTTACCTCGACGACTTCGCTGTCTTCTGGAAGGCATATCATAAAGACCGCTCATCATAATTATGTCAAATTTGGAAAGTAAGTCAATTAAAGTATGTTTTCTCCGATTATGTAGTTCTTATTGGTATCCAGTTAAAAAACCACTCTAAAAATAGTGGCCTCCGTATAAAACCAAAGTACCTAAAATATAGACACTTAACACTATGAGGCACCAAATTATACTTAAGACAAGGACATATAACGAATACGAAATTAAAACGTTTATGATTTTCTGCCAAGTTTGCAGTGCGTCCACACAAAAAAGAGGATATTGATAAGGTAACAATTTAATTTAGGAATTGATTCGACATCAAGGAGTAGGAAAATGAATCTAGTTAAATTGTGGTCACATCAGGTGGATTAGAACAGAAATTACAGCACCTTAAAGAGTTATGATATTACGATGTTGAAGTGATCAGAAATAAACATTATTAACTTATAGAATAAAAGAAAAAAACTGTTAATAAACATTGATATTGTTTCAAAACTACCTCTGCAATACTCAGGTTTGATAAGTGTCAAAAAAGTCATCAAACTAACCTCATACACCAATCAATGATCAATGAAGCAAGTTTGCTTACGAGATTACCCTGTTACAATATAAACGTAATCTTTCCCGTTTCACCTTGCGGGCCGTGCACAATGATCTTCTTGGTCGACGGCACGTTGGCAGTCAGCAGGATGGAGGCGTCGCACTGCTCCTTGCGCAGGATCTGCTTCAGGTCCTTGAACATGATGCCGTGGACACTATGGACCACCTGTAACAGCATGGACTCATCAGCAAACAGGGCCCTAAACGGCTCTCTGACTGGTCTGTACCAGTTCAGAGGTCGACAATTTGTACAGTGATTAGAAGCTGTCAATGTACTGGTAAGTCTATAGGCTGTCTAGATTGACTGGCTTCCTGGCTGGCTGAGCTTAGATAAACAGTTACACTTGGCGCATTATATCTTGACCCTTGGGAACCCTTTACACTTGAAGCAAGCGGAGTGGAGTGAAACTCATCAGGAGACCACAGCTGACACACAAAGCTGTACTAGCCTGACGTGTTAGCATTTTCCAACAGCTGTCAGTGAACATCTTAATTGACATTCGTAAACAAAATACAGTTGATGTTTGTAGAAATTTGTTTTTATATTGTTTGTTGTCAAAATTCATTGACAATAAACAATATCTGACAGCTCCAGCAATGGACTAGGCCAAGGGTCAAGATATAATGCGCCAAGTGTAGGTCTGAGCCCTGAAGGGAGTTTGGTTCATCCTTTGAGGGACCCAACAAACTTCTGAGCGTTTATTATTCTAGTGGGTGAACTGACTTGAGTGAGATACTTTACAAGGAAAGCTCCAAGGCAAAGGTCTTTGTCTGGGAATGCTTGGGAGGTCTCGGGTTAGACGGTGAGACATCCCCGAAAGAGCCTCAAGGATGAGTTGAAAATGAATCTTCCTTCAGGAGCGAGGCTGACTGACCATATCACATCCTTCCCATTCTAACAATCCCTTCCTAACATAAGCTGTACGATATACCTAAGACATACCTATCTGGCAATGCTGGGGCTTTCATTCATCATATCAGCGAACAGACCCAATGATGGGAAGCTGTGTCTGAATCAAGGGTCAAGTTCTAAGGTAGGATGAGAGAATTATTAGATTTATCTGATAATTAAGATTAGTAAACATAAAAAAACACAACAAAGTAAACAACAAACAATTCCACTCTGAAGAAAGTCAGTGGCTTTAAAAATTCATATATTGTTTTGTTTATTTTGTAAATGTGCTGTTCAGCAATCTTAGCCACCAAGTAAAGCTGTTGATTCACCCATAGCTGTATGCTTAACATGGGGCAGCCAAAAACACCTTTCGACCCTTAAAAATATTATATGAAAACATAAAATTATACAATTATGATAAATTTTTCTCAGTTTGTTAGTTATTTTTCTCTAATTTGATTTGGGTTTCACCAAAATTGTGTTTTTTTAAGAAATACCGAAAAAAACTAGGCAAACTCGGAAAATGGCCTTTATTCCGAGGCCATTATTTTGATAATAGTTTACCAATTGGAATAAAATTTCTGTGCGTACAAGGTTAACATGTTGTACAGCCTTGATACTTCCGTTTGCAGCATCAATTTAGCAGGGGCTAAGGTATGTGATCGCTATTAGGCGATATTGTAATGACCTCGGATTATCTGGATTTTTCGTTATCCGGATCGGTGTTCCGCCACATTAATCCGGATAATCCAAGGTGTACTGTATTTCAAATATAACATGAGAAAGAAATGTTAGATACAAAAAGTTTTATTTTAGAACTACCTTTGAAACAAAAAAAAGTCTATCAAGATCGGAATACTATTACCGAAGTTAAAGAGCAATTTAAGAATTTAATGGTCGCCATCTTTAATTGCTGATATGGAGGTGTTCTACACAAATTCAAAGTTGATTCTTCGGACAAAGATAATTCTACTGATATCTTCTATAAACTCACCTAATGGCTAAGCTTTATCAAAAAGTGCAAGATTTTAACCCCATGTACCACTTACTTAGGCTGCACACTACCAAAGATGCGGGGGCTTTCAATCGTTCAAAAACTAACAATCAATCAATCTAACAGTGCATTACTTACCATCCACAAGACCGAGAGTGCAGCCCCGATCAGTTTCTGACCCTCCTCATGAGGCGACCTCACGTAGAACATGACGTAGCCTATGATGTAGTTGTACAGCGTGAACGCAGCCTGTTGTGGCAGCCTGAATAACAAGAATAAGAATGATGCTAGCCGCCGAATGATCATCAGCGCTGACAAGCAGCCAAATGTGAAACGGCCTGAGACTTTTCAAAACACAACAAGTTGTTATTACAGCTGGAGCACACTGGAGCACAGCTCCGGTACTTTTAAGGACACCGGAGCGCAGCTCTAGGAGTACAACGGTGTGGCTTCGGACCTTCTTTCCTGTCCACGTCATTCATTAATACTGTTTAAAAAACGATTTGGAAAAAATACACAACTCTTTCCAATTTGGAAATTACCTTACTGAACTTTACAGTTATTTTCCTTTACATAGTTACACACACGTAATAGACGGCAGCTTTCTTAACCTCTATTCTAATTACTGATCACTTAATAAACTTCAGATCGGCTTTAGCTAGTGATGGAGGGAGTTCACTATCGTCGATCAAGGGCGAATCCAATCCAGGCCAATACGAGCGTGTACTGGGTGCGTTTGGCATTACTCGTTCTACATCGTTCTTAAAAGGCCTCATGTTGCATATAGTTCGTAAAATGTTTGGACAAGTCAGATATGCCCTTGATCAACGATAGTAAATTCCCACCTTGAGTGGTGCTAACGTACGTAGTGGTGCAGATCATGACCTAAACAATTACTATGGCGCAAATTCTCTCTGGCTATGTTAGAGCAAAACCTAGCTCGCAGGAAAGTGTACACGGCCTAAACATTAGACAGTGGCCGGAGACCCTCCATCTTGCTGGGGAGTATTCCTTACCCTTCCCCAGCCCTACGGTGTGCCATAGCACCAAAGAAATTAAGCCCTTAAGCAAACCCAAACTCGCCTGGGGACGAAGCGGATGAGGTGACGGAGGATCTTGAACATGAGCTCCTGCTTCTCGCGGGTGAGTCGCTCCAGGATGTAGCGTAGGAACAGAGCGCTGTCTTCCACCAGGCAGTTCCATATCACCTGCGGACAGCAGCGAGGGAGGTGTAGCGATAGGTAACAACTGACAAAGTTTGTTTGCATTTGTTGACAATGTTGACATAAAGCTGGTGATTAAATTTCAGTTAATTACCCGTGAAACTGAAAAATCTTGACAAAGCTGGTGGTCAAATTTCTGTTGGTTACCTGTGAAATTGATAGAATCCTGACAATATTTTAATACCCCCGTTGCAGCAGACCTGCATACTCAACGAATTTCAAATGCAAAACAACATAGCGAGATTCAACATGTTTTCGTAAGCTCCATAAGAATAACATGGGGAATGAGTATGCAGGTTTGCTGCTGCGGGTATATCAAAACTGGGTGGTTTTAATTCAATATTTAGTTGATCTGAACTAGAAGAAGCCATTTACCAAGTTTTATCAAGATATGTTGAGAAATAAGCGAGATATAGAATTTTCTTTATTTCCCATAAGGTTAACATTGGGACAACGTACTGTGTTTACCACTTTCAATATCTCGGAAACCAATGGACATAGAGCAGTGATTCAAATTACTAAATTGTTTGTTTTTTTGAGCTGAATTCAATAATGCTAGCAAAAATTGGATAATTTATAAATTTCTATGTAAAGAACTCAAAAAACCCATTTTTGGGGGGGTTTACCCCCTTTACCCCCCTTCCGGTGGTCCGATTGGGCTGGTTCACGAACTTGTCCGAGTGATTACCACTTTACATATCTGTACCAAATTTCATTAAGATAGGACTATATTTACGGCCGCTATTGTGTTAACAGACATATATATATAGGTATATATATAAAAATTCGAACGAATAGTATTTTTTGCTTCTGGGGGCCCCGAAATGAAAAGTTAACATGGTCTCGGGCTTAGGTCTTACCATGAGACCTACGGTAATAGCTTATTCCTTTAAGGAAATTCGCTAAAAGAGTTTATGATTACAGAAAGAATCTTTTAAAGTCATTAAAGGTTATTAAGGATTGTGCAAGAGGGAAAAGAGTGGGTTAACATTTTTTTATAACTTTTTTGGATGTGATTTACTGCATTTAAGTGAAAGACTAATATTGAACTCTTCAACCCCAAATGTTAATGATAGGAACTTAATTTTTTTAATCATCCATCATTCATGAAAGTGTTTGAAAAATGACCAATAACGAATGACAAAAAAAGTACAACTTCCACATTATATCTTGAACTTTGGGAATCATTCATACCTGAAGCTGTTGGAGAAGGCTGAAAATCGTCCGGACACCACAGCTGATGCCAAAATAGTTTGGTTGTATTTGTAGTACAAACATAATAGTGTTGAGACAGTGTGAGGGCCAGATCCCTTTATACACACAGCTTCTTATTCTAACTTTCCTACAAAGTAGGCAGTACCTGGTGACCACCAACTGGTAACAAGTTCAAGCCCCCATAGTAGCCCTGCTAGCAAGATTATAGTAAGCCCTTAGAGAACTTCTAATTAATTAGTGAACTTAAGAGTGCACTGACCTGGTATGCGATCTCGTAAACAGCGTTGCCATCAGCCGAGACTGCCGCATCATCCAGCAGGTTTACCAGCTGTATCACAGCAGAGCAGAGACACGAGGGGAACAGGGAGTGGGCCGAGTGGATCAGGTGACTCGTGTTTCGCTGCTGCGTTTCACCTTGCTCCTCGTCCCCACCTGCGGACATGTTACAATCAAAGGATAAACTTATGTTTAGTGAGCTTTTGTTTATGGGGCTGAAGGCGATGCAATCTGAAGAACAGCCTCTCCTAGCTCCTCATTTATCATGAGTTTCTAAAAACATGCTTTCTAAAAAATAACAGTTTCTAAAAAATATCCGCAATAATCAATAGTGAATTATTAGTTAGTTTTTGGATTAAACATTAATTGGGATGGTGCTGGTCCTGTAATCCAGCTACTTGGGGGTCATGAATTGTGGATAGTTATGAGCGATGGTTTGTGGACGCGATGTTCCCTAGTGGAGATTAACATTCGCACTATTGAGTGCTATGTTCATAAGACCGTCCTCATAATTAGACCAGTTCGTAAAATAAGTATAAAGGCAAAATTTTGTTTTGGATCCCATGTTAAAATGTAGGTCCCTGAGTTGCCATTGGCTGTTGGGCTATTAATTGACAGTCGTTCCTAAGGAACATGTTGGCCTTAGACAGTAAAAAGACAACAAGATTGCGCCACAATCATCCTACACTCACCCTAAAATACCCCTTACTGGTGGTCGAAGTCTTAATGGAAATATAATCTAAGACCCCTTTTAGTCTAGGATACAGTTGCCCGTAACTGTGGCTGGACACTGTTACCAGCAACTGTGTCTGCTCGGGCAACCCCAGCGGACACTGTGTCCCGAACACTCTTCCGCACCAATTAAGAAAAATGTTGTCAGGAGAATAGAAGAGGAGTACCTTCTTCTCGCACTCCCAATTGGGAAAAGAAGGAGAAGAAGGAGGCCAAATATTCACGTTCACCCGATGTCAACCACAAAAGTGGATAAAGGACTTTATTATACTACGCTTGATGAGTTGTGTGCCAATAAAAGTAAAATTTTTCACCATTTTAGAATGTGTAAAACCTCATTTGATGAACTGTTGGACCTTTGTGATGACATCAGGAAAACTGATGTGATGATGCACAAAAGTATACCACCAAAGACACAACCAAAAGGCTTCGTTTCCTCAAATAAAGTGAAAAACATCTTCATTATAGCGACGAAATGCGATGCAAACGCATTCGATGGACTGTAACAGTGGCAGGTAACAGTGGCCGAGTCTAAACGGCCTCATTTGATTCAATGCCACGTTCCGAGTGTCGGCCATCTGTTGCTCTCGGCTGCTCACTGGTAGCCAACCGTTCAGCCACTCTGTCCCTGCGGGCAACTGTATCCGCCTGGTGTAAAAGACTCCATAAGCGACAATGCCTTGTGAGTTGCTGAGAAACAGTGGCCGGCCATAGTCACGGCAACTGTGACCTAGTCTAAAAGGGGCCTAACAACACTGTTTATCCTGCGACACCCACCCTCGTCATGGTCGTCGCCCACCGCATGGTGTAGACTCGGCTCGTAAGCCGCTTGCACCGTGATCGGGATCGTCGTAACCAGGAAGTTCTCCCTCTCCGACCGCCGCTTGTCCTCCCTCGCTTGCAGCGCCATCTTTATCAGCTCCGTCTGCTGCTTCTTGCGAGTCTTGGTCGCCGTCACCAGTGACCGCTGCGTACAGACGGAAACAGTGAAATCAATTTAAGTTAAATCGGGAACACACACACAATTATGCTTGCGATAATTCTTGTTCTGATGCAAGAAAATCATCAGAACATGAAAATTTAGTTGTTGAGAAGTATTAAAGAAAATATTCTGATGAATATTGATAAAATGATATTGGAAATGACCACCAGGTTCGTTTGATAATTTCTAAGACTACATTTATGTTTTTATAGGTCACTATATTTTCCTTGAGTTAATTGAGAATTATGACTTGTTTATAAAATAGGTTTCAAAGAAAAATTTGTATTTATCTTGTGATATTTGGAGGAATTACTAGGAAGTAAATAACTGATCTTTTGCATAATCTGTGTCAGTGGCTATGTTTTATTAACCAGTATTGTCTTTAGCTACATCTTGTCTTAGTTAGAAAATTACAATAAACTTTTATAAAAATGAAGTGATTTTAGATTTTATACATTAGAAAAAATGTTACAAAAAATGAAGGGTGTGGAGAATTGGTTAATCAAATCGACCATAGCATTCAATATTATGGTCTTATCAATTTACAATGTAACTGGACAAGAGAATAAATTATAAAATTAGTGAATAAAACTATATTTTCTTGAACATTATATTATAAACAATATATTAGTTGCTGTAAAACTTGAAAAAAATCTAGCAGAATACTTCTTAAAGGGTTTCATGACACTGATCAAATGACTTTTGAAAGCAATGCAGACACTGCAGAATTTTGTACACTATACTTTCCACAAAATGTTATGAAGGAGCTAAAATACGAATTAAAAACTATTATAGATAGCCTATGTATGTAACGTTTAATAATACAAGTTAACTATAGAGAATAAGTAATAATTAGGGAATCTGCAACCTAAAAGCAAAGCAGATAAAACATTTATTTTTTTAATTATGTCAGTCACTAAAAATACAAATATAGACTATTTTCTCAAAATTTTAATAATGATTTGACTGCTAAAAGCAATAATCAATGCAAACATATTTTTTAAGCACTTTAACTGCCATTACATAAAATATTAAGCTGGCACTATTGAATCTAGCCAATTAAATAAATGTACAAATGAACTAATGGGGAACTACAAAACATTACTTTAACTATCACAAGTTCTAATAAAGCCTTTTATTCCTCTATCAGGAAATTTTATATACAATAAGGAGGCAGCCACCTCATACAATTACATGAACTGATATTTACACTGATTTAAAACCAAATAAAACTATTCTGATGATTTAAATTGCTTAGGACTGAAATATTTTTATAATTATTTCAGTACAATAGGATGAAATATTGAATATTACATCGACAGTTGGTATGAAACCCATACTTCCCAACCCAAACAAAAAATACAAGATAAGAGTTATCACCACATGTTTTGGGATTAAGTTATTTCAGATACGATTCCCGATTTCCTTCCTTTCGTTATGCACAAATCATACAAAGTTTGTAAACAATAGGCTAACCATAATCTATAGAACTAGAATATATATTTGAAAAATATTTTGTATTTAATCATCCAATGGAAAAAATGTAGCATATTTTCATCACTGACTCAATCTCAACAAATACAAAAAGAAATAAAACAATCAATTGAAAGAAAAAATTGTGTTGAATTAAGTTAAAATGCAATGGATTGTGTGTTATTATAACTGGAATCGGGGATTGGAAATCAAGAGCAAATTGGACTGAAATTTAATCATTAAAATTAAATTGGAAAATGTAAGTGCAGAAGTTTTCAGGCAAAACCATGATGCAAAAGACATTTCAGAGATATTTCCACCACATATTTCATAGATACCTCCTTAACATTAATATTTTTTTATATTGTATTTCGTTTGAATACCTCCTAACACCTCTGTAAATTTGATAGAATAAATTTCATGAATGTGTTTTCATTAAATTATAGCTTTTTCAAAATGAGCTAATTACTTTTGTTCATAAGTCGAATAAAAAAATAAATATTGTTTTTATCATGCAGACACATTGAATAAAACATTTTTATTGATTTAGAGGGATACACAGGGACAGAATCTTATAAAATTAAAATCTGATATTTTGATTTGGATTTTTGCAAACATTTGCCATCACTGATTATTTAAAAAAAATCTTAGCCATTTTGTATGACTGATTTGCCCCTGAACTGGATTTTGACAAACTAATGGTATAATTTTACCTTCCGTCGTCCAGCTCGGTGTAGGTCAGAGTAGCGACCTAGGTTTCGGTGCGGGTTTGCACCGAAACCTAGGTCGCCACTCTGACCTACACCGAGCTGGACGACGGAAGGTAAAATTATACCATTAGTTTGTTAAAAAAATCAGTGGGTTTTACTAATCAGTTTTTTGCTAATCAGTGATGGCAAATGTCCACAAAAATCCAAATCAAAATATAAAATCACCATCGCCAACAATGAATTTCAAACAAAGAGTTAAAATATGAATTAGATCTATATAAAAAAGTAAATCAGAGGAAATATTAAGACAACAAACTAGTTACCAGAAAACATTTAGAAGTTATTTCTAGTTGAACTGATTCTAAACATTTAAGAACAAGTAAACATCAATGTGAACAATGAAAAGATGGAAGCAAAAAATATGTTTTGAGTCTACATCAATAAAATAATGCACTGTGAACAGTGAGATAATAATCTGTTCTAAAATTTATTGGGTAAAATAACCTTCTCTGTGTCTACTAATATGAAGCTTCAATTAAAACCTATGAAAGCTATACTAAATCTACACTCTAGTTAAAATTGATCGTATTAATAACACAGCAATATTCAATAATTTACATCAGGTTTGTAAAAAAATCTGATGAATTACTAATCTGCCATGCTAAATGCACCAGGGTTTGGATTTTATCATAACCAAAAAGGAGATACCTCAAAGGTAGAATAAGTTAAAATTTTTAAAACTGAGAAAGTGATCATCATCTTACGTTTTAAAGAGTAAAGACAAGTATTGGAATTGTATCGGACGATCACACCATGCAAGGATTGCGATCGGATGCAGAGTTGACAGTGTCAATCAGGATTCAAGCAGTTGGAAAAAATCCATTCCTTGAATGTCAGGGAGTAAACGATTACTAGGAAACAAAGATGTCTGTACCTCAATGTGCTAAATCCGGCTGTGAAAACATGTGATGAATTCTCGATTTAGTAATGTAATGTGACAGATTTGTTTACCACAACTGAACCAATAACTTGATTTTATTTGACGAGCCCTTTTTGAATCTTGACGACTTGGCAAATACCTTTGAAGAGAACATAGTTTGATCATGATCATAATTTTGTATTCTTTTACATAATTTACATAAAAAAGAGTATATTTGAATCAAAACACTACTTTTACAACTGACTGGTAGCACAAAAACTTGAACACCCTCAAGAATAGTATATTTCACTACTAGTCACGAAATGGTACTTTTGTGACGAGTTGCGAACAGTACTTTTCATCACGATGTAACTAAGTGACCAAACTTATAAAAAATGATCCAACATTTCATAATTTAGTCATTTTTCTAAAAGTAAACACAATACAAACTGAACTGTCTATTTTAGTTTATAAAGTCACCTGGTTGAACTGTCAAATTAAGGAATTCGTTTGTTTGGGTACGGCAATATTTTGTTTTGGTACGGAAATGGTTTGTTTGGGTACGGGAATGAAATGTTTGGGTACCGAAAAAGCAGCTGATCATTACTTGTTTTCACGTAAGGAAATCGAGAGTTTTCGTAGATCTCAGCTGTACGGTAACGGGCAATTTTCGTATACAGAGTGATGAAAAAACTTTTGTTTATTTATAATTAAACCAAGGTTACTTATGGTTAGTAACTCAAATAATTAACTATTATATCAAACCAATTTGATAAAGAAACTGGTATCTTGCTTTCGTTCTGCAATGAGATACGATAAACTATGATTCAGATGTAAATTTTGTGATACTCACAAATTTGAGTGCTTTCCCTAAAGTAGAACAAACTACCTATTAAAAATTACCAAATTTTTACTGTATAGCTGAAATTTAATGCTGCTCTTAAAAATTCAATGGGATATGGATATAAAAAACAAGGCAATTCTTTTATCATATCAGAAAAAATCTTCTCAATTTGGAGCGCTTATGTTAAAATTGAACAAAATATCTATTGAAGATTACCAGACTTTCACTGAAAAATTTAATCTTTTTCAAAATTTAATACAGGATTTTGGAATGAAAAAATCAAAATAATTTCCTTCATCCTAATACAGATAAGCAAAACAAAAAAAACTTCCCATTGTAAAAACCGAAAAACCTTGCGATAAAAAAGAAAACCCAGGTAAAAAACCAAAACCACTTCCAAAAAACATTTCACCATAAAAAACCTAAAGCGAAAATTCAGCTTAACAAATCCAAACTACGGGAGAAACGTCTGTGAGAAAAGCTGTCAGTGCATCACAGCCTCCACAACACACGAGCAACGCAACTCTAGAAAAGCTTAGAGAAGAGGGGGTAGAGACGAAGCAGACCAAATCTGAAATGTATGAGTCAACGGAACTTACAAACTTGCTAACACTGTGGTGGTGGGCTCTTACATGGCTCTCTTGGTTCAACGTGACCTCTTCCACCTTGGTCTTGACCTGGGGCATCCAAGGGGGGTCGACCACGGGGAGGGACTCGATCCCGATCTTGGGGGAGGGGAGGGTGAACTCGATACCGGGCGGGGGCACTTTGAACGTGACGTGAGCGCCCTCCTCCATCCGTGGCCACACCTGGTACCTCAGCTTCCACAGCACTTGGAACCTGCATCGGAAGGTAGGTTAGGTTAAGTTTGGGTGGAAAAGTACAAGTCTCTAATATAACGGTACACAAAGTTGTGAACTCAGGAATATGTGTGGTAGGGGTCTGCGGGTCCCCGAGTTTTTCGGGTCAGGTCGGGTCAAAGGCAGGCCCGAGACTTCGGGTCGGGCCAAAAAATAGTTCGGGCCAAAATCGGGTCGGGCCGCGCCGGATACGTTACTCCCGCCGTTTACCCGGCGATCGAATTTACGTGCGATTTACGTGTGTGCGATCGAATTTTACAGCCGATCGCGAGTTACGCTGAGCTGCATTTCGTTTATTTACGATCGGCAAATACACACGATCGTTTTTCGCGGCCGACCGCAACTTTTGCAAGGCTACATTTGCCGATTAACGGCGATCGGCAAATACGCACGATCGTATTTCGCGGCAGATCGTGCGTTTCGAAAAGCTACATCTACCGCTTATCCGCGACCGACAGATACGCGCTTTCGTTTTTCGCAGCCGTCCGCGAGTTTTTCATAAAAATAACCTCAAAAATATTTCAATAACTCATAGAAGAATTGATTTCGACAGTTACCTAGAAATACCACTTCTCAGAATTCGGAAATTGAAAACTTACCTGCACCTATATTTAGCTCTGACATTGCACTTTTCAACTTCAAATTTATATTCATATTTTATATTGTTTATTGGCGTTATATGGTCGTTGTGATAAAGTGTGGCTTTGTAGTAATAATAATAATAATCATTGATTGTTATGGCTCTCATAGTTTTTTGGCTGAATTTGTTCACATATTAGTTTTTTATCTTAATTTCTTGTCGTAGGTTAAGATTGAATTATGATATAATTTTAACCTACCAAAAATTATTAGGCCTCGATAGATGGTGGTAATTTTCGTCTATTAATTTTGCATTTAATTTCTTGATTTAGCTTCTAGTTAATTCATACAAAAGTAATTATTTAAATATTTTCGGCCCGACCCGATTTTGGCCCAAGACCCGAAAGCCAAAATTAAAGGCCCGACCCGACCCGACCCGAACTTAAAAAGTCTGGCCCGCAGACCCCTAATGTGTGGAGTAATAGATCCTTGCAGAAAACATTTGAGATGTATTGGTAGGATAAAAAATGAGCCAGGAATATTTGCAAAAGAAAAGAATTTTAAAAAAGTCACACATTTTTACAAGATTTTATCAAATTGTCTTCTAATTAGATCACATTTCATTGCAGTAATAAAAGTTAATAAACCAATTTGAGATCTTTAAAAAAATCACACTATTTACCGACCCAGCATTTTAAAAATGCAGTTTTACTCTACTCTAACCCATCACTGAGGTTGCTCTTCAATAACAAAATTTTTTCCAAAATCAGCACTCTCCCACCTGTCACCCACTACTTTGATTTCGCTTTAATGTACCAAACAACATTCCTAGTTTACATAAACAGTTTGAAAAAGCACCAAAAGTTGTCATAAGTTGTCATGCTATTTTCAAAATTAATAATTTTTTTTGTATCCGAGAACCTTTGAAAAAAAAATAATTAAGATTGTCACCCTTTCATTCAAAACATTCCTTGAAAAACACCGTGTCACCAAATATTTTACCCGCTTTAAGAAAATCCTGCTGGAAGGACAGTCTACAAACACTAGCTACAGCCAAGCTCCGGACGGTACCTGAGTATAGCGTTGATCCTGACGGCGGGGTCCTGGTTGTGCAGGGCGTGTTGCATCAGCTGTGACGCCTGACCCGGCGCCCTCACTGCCGCTAGGATGAACAGCGCCGCCGCACTGGCCGCCACCTGCACGCGGTCACAGATCAGAATATGATGTTAATCAGGTTTTCGGACATTTTCCGTGACCATTTAGAAAATAAAATTTAAAAGAATCTACAAAATAATTTATTAAGGTTAAGCCTCCAAATCATTGATCAAAATGTGTTCTGGTTTAAATACCTGTTGTCAAGTGATACTGTATGTCTGTCAAAGATGACCTATTTCGATTCCAAAGAGGTTATATTCGGGCAAACATCATCTTTATCTCATTCTTACGAACATGTAAAAGTTGTAATTAAGTCTCTACCTCTGCACCGCCCGCCGTGTCACCGATCAGTATAATTTTTTGGACATTTTTGTGTGCATTTTAAAGTTTCGATCCTTTTTAAAATATCAATGTGTTCATAAAAGCAATATGAAGACGACTCCTTGAGGGTAAAAAAAAAACTGGTCGCCTTTCAAAAGCCGTAAACAATAACTTGATGACAGTTTTTTAAACCAGAACACAACAAACAAGTACCAGGTCTACAACAAAACAAAATTTAGCTTTACTACGTTTAAGTAAAACTTAGTAAAAAGTAGTTGTAGGTTCTTTCAACCTGAAACAGGTTCAAATTCCAGACCCTGGAATGTTGTGGAAATAATTTTTACTTATAAGTGATAACAAATAGTCACAAAATCTAATGATGGTTCTAGAGAATTCCGTGTGTCATTTATAACATCTTTATCACTGTTGAATTCCATCAAACCCACTGTCCACTTGAACGCAGGACCATGGTTTTGGCACATTGCCATCTTCAGCTACTGAATCTTGAGTAGCTGAAGATGGCAACATGCCGAAACCAAGGTCCTGCGTTCAACCAGACAGTGCGTTCGACGGAATTCAATAGTGATGAACAGGTCATAAAATCTACATAAAACATCCCAAAAAAATTCAAGGATCAGAAGGAGTAAAATAATGAACAGTTTGGATCGTGTTTGAGCAAAAGCTCAAACTGTTCATTATTTAACTCATTGGTACTGTTGTACCAACTTACGACCCTTTTCGTAATGATTGTTCACTCTGTTTAGCCCTGATAAAGAAGTGTACTATTTTTAATTAACACCAAAATATTTTTTCCCCCACCTGCTATGTTTAGACACTTTTTACTCCTTGTAATGTGTGAGCAAAATAAAAGTTTGTCTCCCAGCGGGAGTAAAATTATTACTTTGTCCCCTGGCGGGAGACAAAGTAAAACTATAAGAATAACATTGAAATCAATAATTAAAAAATTACAGTGCCTTCAAATTTCCGCCCACACTTACAAATATGTTGCAGCTCAACGAATGCAGGTGCTAACAGCTGATTTAGTGGCAGGAGTAATTAATAAGCATGACATTAACAACAATCAGCAGTGAGAACGTCTAAGAATTAAGCATGTAAGAACTTTGCAACAATCAGCTGATTGTTGTTGATGCATGAATGGCTGCTGCTGTTCATGCAGGCACTATAACAGAAGTAATTAATTACAGGCACTAATAACAGAAAGAAATGAAATGGATATTTTTATTACTTACTAAATTGATAAAATAAATGTTTATGGTCTGGATATTTATTATTACAGGTTGGGGGGGAAACTGTGAGTATTTTGAGAGTAAAGCGCATTGTCTCCCTCGTGAAAATTGTCACCCTCGACAAGCTGGGGCGCCAAAATTTTCACTCATGAAACAATGTAGTACTTTACTCACTCAACACACAGATAACTATTTTGTATCCCAGTGACAAATGGCCAACCTCTTGGTTGGTCTGCAGCAGCAGTTCCCAGGACACGGAGAGCATGTCTACGAACTGGTCCTCGGTCATCACCACGGCTCCCTTCACCAGCACTGCCAGCATCGAGTGGAAACCATCCCGCACCTGGCAACACACGCAACTCCTCAACAAGCAGCAGCAGTTCCCAGGACACGGAGAGCATGTCTACGAACTGGTCCTCGGTCATCACCACGGCTCCCTTCACCAGCACTGCCAGCATCGAGTGGAAACCATCCCGCACCTGGCAACACACGCAACTCCTCAACAAGCAGCAGCAGTTCCCAGGACACGGAGAGCATGTCTACGAACTGGTCCTCGGTCATCACCACGGCTCCCTTCACCAGCACTGCCAGCATCGAGTGGAAACCATCCCGCACCTGGCAACACACGCAACTCCTCAACAAGCAGCAGCAGTTCCCAGGACACGGAGAGCATGTCTACGAACTGGTCCTCTGTCATCACCACGGCTCCCTTCACCAGCACTCCCAGCATCGAGTGGAAACCATCCCGCACCTGGCAACACACGCAACTCCTCAACAAGCAGCAGCAGTTCCCAGGACACGGAGAGCATGTCTACGAACTGGTCCTCGGTCATCACCACGGCTCCCTTCACCAGCACTCCCAGCATCGAGTGGAAACCACCCCGCACCTGGCAACACACGCAACTCCTCAACAAGCAGCAGCAGTTCCCAGGACACGGAGAGCATGTCTACGAACTGGTCCTCGGTCATCACCACGGCTCCCTTCACCAGCACTCCCAGCATCGAGTGGAAACCACCCCGCACCTGGCAACACACGCAACTCCTCAACAAGCAGCAGCAGTTCCCAGGACACGGAGAGCATGTCTACGAACTGGTCCTCGGTCATCACCACGGCTCCCTTCACCAGCACTCCCAGCATCGAGTGGAAACCACCCCGCACCTGGCAACACACGCAACTCCTCAACAAGCAGCAGCAGTTCCCAGGACACGGAGAGCATGTCTACGAACTGGTCCTCGGTCATCACCACGGCTCCCTTCACCAGCACTCCCAGCATCGAGTGGAAACCACCCCGCACCTGGCAACACACGCAACTCCTCAACAAGCAGCAGCAGTTCCCAGGACACGGAGAGCATGTCTACGAACTGGTCCTCGGTCATCACCACGGCTCCCTTCACCAGCACTCCCAGCATCGAGTGGAAACCACCCCGCACCTGGCAACACACGCAACTCCTCAACAAGCAGCAGCAGTTCCCAGGACACGGAGAGCATGTCTACGAACTGGTCCTCGGTCATCACCACGGCTCCCTTCACCAGCACTCCCAGCATCGAGTGGAAACCACCCCGCACCTGGCAACACACGCAACTCCTCAACAAGCAGCAGCAGTTCCCAGGACACGGAGAGCATGTCTACGAACTGGTCCTCGGTCATCACCACGGCTCCCTTCACCAGCACTCCCAGCATCGAGTGGAAACCACCCCGCACCTGGCAACACACGCAACTCCTCAACAAGCAGCAGCAGTTCCCAGGACACGGAGAGCATGTCTACGAACTGGTCCTCGGTCATCACCACGGCTCCCTTCACCAGCACTCCCAGCATCGAGTGGAAACCACCCCGCACCTGGCAACACACGCAACTCCTCAACAAGCAGCAGCAGTTCCCAGGACACGGAGAGCATGTCTTCGAACTGGTCCTCGGTCATCACCACGGCTCCCTTCACCAGCACTCCCAGCATCGAGTGGAAACCACCCCGCACCTGGCAACACACGCAACTCCTCAACAAGCAGCAGCAGTTCCCAGGACACGGAGAGCATGTCTACGAACTGGTCCTCGGTCATCACCACGGCTCCCTTCACCAGCACTCCCAGCATCGAGTGGAAACCACCCCGCACCTGGCAACACAGCAACTCCTCAACAAGCAGCAGCAGTTCCCAGGACACGGAGAGCATGTCTACGAACTGGTCCTCGGTCATCACCACGGCTCCCTTCACCAGCACTCCCAGCATCGAGTGGAAACCACCCCGCACCTGGCAACACACGCAACTCCTCAACAAGCAGCAGCAGTTCCCAGGACACGGAGAGCATGTCTACGAACTGGTCCTCGGTCATCACCACGGCTCCCTTCACCAGCACTCCCAGCATCGAGTGGAAACCATCCCGCACCTGGCAACACACGCAACTCCTCAACAAGCAGCAGCAGTTCCCAGGACACGGAGAGCATGTCTACGAACTGATCCTCTGTCATCACCACGGCTCCCTTCACCAGCACTCCCAGCATCGAGTGGAAACCACCCCGCACCTGGCAACACACGCAACTCCTCAACAAGCAGCAGCAGTTCCCAGGACACAGAGAGCATGTCTACGAACTGGTCCTCGGTCATCACCACGGCTCCCTTCACCAGCACTGCCAGCATCGAGTGGAAACCATCCCGCACCTGGCAACACACGCAACTCCTCAACAAGCAGCAGCAGTTCCCAGGACACGGAGAGCATGTCTACGAACTGGTCCTCGGTCATCACCACAGCTCCCTTCACCAGCACTCCCAGCATCGAGTGGAAACCATCCCGCACCTGGCAACACACGCAACTCCTCAACAAGCAGCAGCAGTTCCCAGGACACGGAGAGCATGTCTACGAACTGGTCCTCGGTCATCACCACGGCTCCCTTCACCAGCACTCCCAGCATCGAGTGGAAACCATCCCGCACCTGGCAACACACGCAACTCCTCAACAAGCAGCAGCAGTTCCCAGGACACGGAGAGCATGTCTACGAACTGGTCCTCCGTCATCACCTCGGCTCCCTTCACCAGCACTCCCAGCATCGAGTGGAAACCATCCCGCACCTGGCAACACACGCAACTCCACAACAAGCAGCAGCAGTTCCCAGGACACGGAGAGCATGTCTACGAACTGGTCCTCCGTCATCACCACGGCTCCCTTCACCAGCACTCCCAGCATCGAGTGGAAACCATCCCGCACCTGGCAACACACGCAACTCCTCAACAAGCAGCAGCAGTTCCCAGGACACGGAGAGCATGTCTACGAACTGGTCCTCGGTCATCACCACGGCTCCCTTCACCAGCACTCCCAGCATCGAGTGGATACCATCCCGCACCTGGCAACACACGCAACTCCTCAACAAGCAGCAGCAGTTCCCAGGACACGGAGAGCATGTCTACGAACTGGTCCTCGGTCATCACCACGGCTCCCTTCACCAGCACTGCCAGCATCGAGTGGAAACCATCCCGCACCTGGCAACACACACAACTCCTCAACAAGCAGCAGCAGTTCCCAGGACACGGAGAGCATGTCTACGAACTGGTCCTCGGTCATCACCACGGCTCCCTTCACCAGCACTCCCAACATCGAGTGGAAACCATCCCGCACCTGGCAACACACGCAACTCCTCAACAAGCAGCAGCAGTTCCCAGGACACGGAGAGCATGTCTACGAACTGGTCCTCGGTCATCACCACGGCTCCCTTCACCAGCACTCCCAGCATCGAGTGGAAACCATCCCGCACCTGGCAACACACGCAACTCCTCAACAAGCAGCAGCAGTTCCCAGGACACGGAGAGCATGTCTACGAACTGGTCCTCGGTCATCACCACGGCTCCCTTCACCAGCACTCCCAGCATCGAGTGGAAACCATCCCGCACCTGGCAACACACGCAACTCCTCAACAAGCAGCAGCAGTTCCCAGGACACGGAGAGCATGTCTACGAACTGGTCCTCGGTCATCACCACGGCTCCCTTCACAAGCACTCCCAGCATCGAGTGGAAACCATCCCGCACCTGGCAACACACGCAACTCCTCAACAAGCAGCAGCAGTTCCCAGGACACAGAGAGCATGTCTACGAACTGGTCCTCGGTCATCACCACGGCTCCCTTCACCAGCACTCCCAGCATCGAGTGGATACCATCCCGCACCTGGCAACACACGCAACTCCTCAACAAGCAGCAGCAGTTCCCAGGACACAGAGAGCATGTCTACGAACTGGTCCTCTGTCATCACCACGGCTCCCTTCACCAGCACTCCCAGCATCGAGTGGAAACCATCCCGCACCTGGCAACACACGCAACTCCTCAACAAGCAGCAGCAGTTCCCAGGACACGGAGAGCATGTCTACGAACTGGTCCTCGGTCATCACCACGGCTCCCTTCACCAGCACTCCCAGCATCGAGTGGAAACCACCCCGCACCTGGCAACACACGCAACTCCTCAACAAGCAGCAGCAGTTCCCAGGATACAGAGAGCATGTCTACGAACTGGTCCTCGGTCATCACCACGGCTCCCTTCACCAGCACTCCCAGCATCGAGTGGAAACCATCCCGCACCTGGCAACACACACAACTCCTCAACAAGCAGCAGCAGTTCCCAGGACACGGAGAGCATGTCTACGAACTGGTCCTCTGTCATCACCACGGCTCCCTTCACCAGCACTCCCAGCATCGAGTGGAAACCATCCCGCACCTGGCAACACACGCAACTCCTCAACAAGCAGCAACAGTTCCCAGGACACAGAGAGCATGTCTACGAACTGGTCCTCGGTCATCACCACGGCTCCCTTCACCAGCACTCCCAGCATCGAGTGGAAACCATCCCGCACCTGGCAACACACGCAACTCCTCAACAAGCAGCAGCAGTTCCCAGGACACGGAGAGCATGTCTACGAACTGGTCCTCTGTCATCACCACGGTTCCCTTCACCAGCACTCCCAGCATCGAGTGGAAACCATCGAGCACCTGGCAACACACGCAACTCCTCAACAAGCAGCAGCAGTTCCCAGGACACGGAGAGCATGTCTACGAACTGGTCCTCGGTCATCACCACGGCTCCCTTCACCAGCACTCCCAGCATCGAGTGGAAACCATCCCGCACCTGGCAACACACGCAACTCCTCAACAAGCAGCAGCAGTTCCCAGGACACAGAGAGCATGTATACGAACTGGTCCTCGGTCATCACCACGGCTCCCTTCACCAGCACTCCCAGCATCGAGTGGATACCATCCCGCACCTGGCAACACACGCAACTCCTCAACAAGCAGCAGCAGTTCCCAGGACACGGAGAGCATGTCTACGAACTGGTCCTCGGTCATCACCACGGCTCCCTTCACCAGCACTGCCAGCATCGAGTGGAAACCATCCCGCACCTGGCAACACACGCAACTCCACAACAAGCAGCAGCAGTTCCCAGGACACGGAGAGCATGTCTACGAACTGGTCCTCCGTCATCACCACGGCTCCCTTCACCAGCACTCCCAGCATCGAGTGGAAACCATCCCGCACCTGGCAACACACGCAACTCCTCAACAAGCAGCAGCAGTTCCCAGGACACGGAGAGCATGTCTACGAACTGGTCCTCGGTCATCACCACGGCTCCCTTCACCAGCACTCCCAGCATCGAGTGGATACCATCCCGCACCTGGCAACACACGCAACTCCTCAACAAGCAGCAGCAGTTCCCAGGACACGGAGAGCATGTCTACGAACTGGTCCTCGGTCATCACCACGGCTCCCTTCACCAGCACTGCCAGCATCGAGTGGAAACCATCCCGCACCTGGCAACACACACAACTCCTCAACAAGCAGCAGCAGTTCCCAGGACACGGAGAGCATGTCTACGAACTGGTCCTCGGTCATCACCACGGCTCCCTTCACCAGCACTCCCAACATCGAGTGGAAACCATCCCGCACCTGGCAACACACGCAACTCCTCAACAAGCAGCAGCAGTTCCCAGGACACGGAGAGCATGTCTACGAACTGGTCCTCGGTCATCACCACGGCTCCCTTCACCAGCACTCCCAGCATCGAGTGGAAACCATCCCGCACCTGGCAACACACGCAACTCCTCAACAAGCAGCAGCAGTTCCCAGGACACGGAGAGCATGTCTACGAACTGGTCCTCGGTCATCACCACAGCTCCCTTCACCAGCACTCCCAGCATCGAGTGGAAACCATCCCGCACCTGGCAACACACGCAACTCCTCAACAAGCAGCAGCAGTTCCCAGGACACGGAGAGCATGTCTACGAACTGGTCCTCGGTCATCACCACGGCTCCCTTCACAAGCACTCCCAGCATCGAGTGGAAACCATCCCGCACCTGGCAACACACGCAACTCCTCAACAAGCAGCAGCAGTTCCCAGGACACAGAGAGCATGTCTACGAACTGGTCCTCGGTCATCACCACGGCTCCCTTCACCAGCACTCCCAGCATCGAGTGGATACCATCCCGCACCTGGCAACACACGCAACTCCTCAACAAGCAGCAGCAGTTCCCAGGACACAGAGAGCATGTCTACGAACTGGTCCTCTGTCATCACCACGGCTCCCTTCACCAGCACTCCCAGCATCGAGTGGAAACCATCCCGCACCTGGCAACACACGCAACTCCTCAACAAGCAGCAGCAGTTCCCAGGACACGGAGAGCATGTCTACGAACTGGTCCTCGGTCATCACCACGGCTCCCTTCACCAGCACTCCCAGCATCGAGTGGAAACCACCCCGCACCTGGCAACACACGCAACTCCTCAACAAGCAGCAGCAGTTCCCAGGATACAGAGAGCATGTCTACGAACTGGTCCTCGGTCATCACCACGGCTCCCTTCACCAGCACTCCCAGCATCGAGTGGAAACCATCCCGCACCTGGCAACACACACAACTCCTCAACAAGCAGCAGCAGTTCCCAGGACACGGAGAGCATGTCTACGAACTGGTCCTCTGTCATCACCACGGCTCCCTTCACCAGCACTCCCAGCATCGAGTGGAAACCATCCCGCACCTGGCAACACACGCAACTCCTCAACAAGCAGCAACAGTTCCCAGGACACAGAGAGCATGTCTACGAACTGGTCCTCGGTCATCACCACGGCTCCCTTCACCAGCACTCCCAGCATCGAGTGGAAACCATCCCGCACCTGGCAACACACGCAACTCCTCAACAAGCAGCAGCAGTTCCCAGGACACGGAGAGCATGTCTACGAACTGGTCCTCTGTCATCACCACGGTTCCCTTCACCAGCACTCCCAGCATCGAGTGGAAACCATCGAGCACCTGGCAACACACGCAACTCCTCAACAAGCAGCAGCAGTTCCCAGGACACGGAGAGCATGTCTACGAACTGGTCCTCGGTCATCACCACGGCTCCCTTCACCAGCACTCCCAGCATCGAGTGGAAACCATCCCGCACCTGGCAACACACGCAACTCCTCAACAAGCAGCAGCAGTTCCCAGGACACAGAGAGCATGTATACGAACTGGTCCTCGGTCATCACCACGGCTCCCTTCACCAGCACTCCCAGCATCGAGTGGAAACCATCCCGCACCTGGCAACACACGCAACTCCTCAACAAGCAGCAGCAGTTCCCAGGACACGGAGAGCATGTCTACGAACTGGTCCTCGGTCATCACCACGGCTCCCTTCACCAGCACTGCCAGCATCGAGTGGAAACCATCCCGCACCTGGCAACACACGCAACTCCTCAACAAGCAGCAGCAGTTCCCAGGACACGGAGAGCATGTCTACGAACTGGTCCTCGGTCATCACCACGGCTCCCTTCACCAGCACTCCCAGCATCGAGTGGAAACAATCCCGCACCTGGCAACACACGCAACTCCTCAACAAGCAGCAGCAGTTCCCAGGACACGGAGAGCATGTCTACGAACTGGTCCTCTGTCATCACCACGGCTCCCTTCACCAGCACTCCCAGCATCGAGTGGAAACCATCCCGCACCTGGCAACACACTCAACTCCTCAACAAGCAGCAGCAGTTCCCAGGACACGGAGAGTCTGTCTACGAACTGGTCCTCGGTCATCACCACGGCTCCCTTCACCAGCACTCCCAGCATCGAGTGGAAACCATCCCGCACCTGGCAACACACACAACTCCTCAACAAGCAGCAGCAGTTCCCAGGACACGGAGAGCATGTCTATGAACTGGTCCTCGGTCATCACCACGGCTCCCTTCACCAGCACTCCCAGCATCGAGTGGAAACCATCCCGCACCTGGCAACACACGCAACTCCTCAACAAGCAGCAGCAGTTCCCAGGACACGGAGAGCATGTCTACGAACTGATCCTCTGTCATCACCACGGCTCCCTTCACCAGCACTCCCAGCATCGAGTGGAAACCATCCCGCACCTGGCAACACACACAACTCCTCAACAAGCAGCAGCAGTTCCCAGGACACGGAGAGCATGTCTACGAACTGGTCCTCCGTCATCACCTCGGCTCCCTTCACCAGCACTCCCAGCATCGAGTGGAAACCATCCCGCACCTGGCAACACACGCACTCCTCAACAAGCAGCAGCAGTTCCCAGGACACAGAGAGCATGTCTACGAACTGGTCCTCGGTCATCACCACGGCTCCCTTCACCAGCACTCCCAGCATCGAGTGGAAACCATCCCGCACCTGGCAACACACACAACTCCTCAACAAGCAGCAGCAGTTCCCAGGACACGGAGAGTCTGTTTACGAACTGGTCCTCCGTCATCACCACGGCTCCCTTCACCAGCACTCCCAGCATCGAGTGGAAACCATCCCGCACCTGGCAACACACGCAACTCCACAACAAGCAGCAGCAGTTCCCAGGACACGGAGAGCATGTCTACGAACTGGTCCTCGGTCATCACCACGGCTCCCTTCACCAGCACTCCCAGCATCGAGTGGAAACCACCCCGCACCTGGCAACACACGCAACTCCTCAACAAGCAGCAGCAGTTCCCAGGACACGGAGAGCATGTCTACGAACTGGTCCTCGGTCATCACCACGGCTCCCTTCACCAGCACTCCCAGCATCGAGTGGAAACCATCCCGCACCTGGCAACACACGCAACTCCTCAACAAGCAGCAGCAGTTCCCAGGACACGGAGAGCATGTCTACGAACTGGTCCTCCGTCATCACCACGGCTCCCTTCACCAGCACTCCCAGCATCGAGTGGAAACCATCCCGCACCTGGCAACACACGCAACTCCTCAACAAGCAGCAGCAGTTCCCAGGACACGGAGAGCATGTCTACGAACTGGTCCTCGGTCATCACCACGGCTCCCTTCACCAGCACTCCCAGCATCGAGTGGAAACCATCCCGCACCTGGCAACACACACAACTCCTCAACAAGCAGCAGCAGTTCCCAGGACACAGAGAGCATGTCTACGAACTGGTCCTCCGTCATCACCACGGCTCCCTTCACCAGCACTCCCAGCATCGAGTGGAAACCATCCCGCACCTGGCAACACACGCACTCCTCAACAAGCAGCAGCAGTTCCCAGGACACGGAGAGCATGTCTACGAACTGGTCCTCGGTCATCACCACGGCTCCCTTCACCAGCACTCCCAGCATCGAGTGGAAACCATCCCGCACCTGGCAACAAACGCAACTCCTCAACAAGCAGCAGCAGTTCCCAGGACACAGAGAGCATGTCTACGAACTGGTCCTCGGTCATCACCACGGCTCCCTTCACCAGCACTCCCAACATCGAGTGGAAACCATCCCGCACCTGGCAACACACGCAACTCCTCAACAAGCAGCAGCAGTTCCCAGGACACGGAGAGCATGTCTACGAACTGGTCCTCGGTCATCACCACGGCTCCCTTCACCAGCACTCCCAGCATCGAGTGGAAACCATCCCGCACCTGGCAACACACGCAACTCCTCAACAAGCAGCAGCAGTTCCCAGGACACGGAGAGCATGTCTACGAACTGGTCCTCGGTCATCACCACGGCTCCCTTCACCAGCACTCCCAGCATCGAGTGGAAACCATCCCGCACCTGGCAACACACGCAACTCCTCAACAAGCAGCAGCAGTTCCCAGGACACGGAGAGCATGTCTACGAACTGGTCCTCGGTCATCACCACGGCTCCCTTCACCAGCACTCCCAGCATCGAGTGGATACCATCCCGCACCTGGCAACACACGCAACTCCTCAACAAGCAGCAGCAGTTCCCAGGACACGGAGAGAATGTCTACGAACTGGTCCTCGGTCATCACCACGGCTCCCTTCACCAGCACTCCCAGCATCGAGTGGAAACCACCCCGCACCTGGCAACACACGCAACTCCTCAACAAGCAGCAGCAGTTCCCAGGACACAGAGAGCATGTCTACGAACTGGTCCTCGGTCATCACCACGGCTCCCTTCACCAGCACTCCCAGCATCGAGTGGAAACCATCCCGCACCTGGCAACACACGCAACTCCTCAACAAGCAGCAGCAGTTCCCAGGACACAGAGAGCATGTCTACGAACTGGTCCTCGGTCATCACCACGGCTCCCTTCACCAGCACTCCCAGCATCGAGTGGATACCATCCCGCACCTGGCAACACACGCAACTCCTCAACAAGCAGCAGCAGTTCCCAGGACACAGAGAGCATGTCTACGAACTGGTCCTCGGTCATCACCACGGCTCCCTTCACCAGCACTCCCAGCATCGAGTGGAAACCATCCCGCACCTGGCAACACACGCAACTCCTCAACAAGCAGCAGCAGTTCCCAGGACACAGAGAGCATGTCTACGAACTGGTCCTCGGTCATCACCACGGCTCCCTTCACCAGCACTCCCAGCATCGAGTGGAAACCATCCCGCACCTGGCAACACACGCACCTCCTCAACAAGCAGCAGCAGTTCCCAGGACACAGAGAGCATGTCTACGAACTGGTCCTCGGTCATCACCACGGCTCCCTTCACCAGCACTCCCAGCATCGAGTGGAAACCATCCCGCACCTGGCAACACACACAACTCCTCAACAAGCAGCAGCAGTTCCCAGGACACGGAGAGCATGTCTACGAACTGGTCCTCGGTCATCACCACGGCTCCCTTCACCAGCACTCCCAGCATCGAGTGGATACCATCCCGCACCTGGCAACACACGCAACTCCTCAACAAGCAGCAGCAGTTCCCAGGACACGGAGAGCATGTCTACGAACTGGTCCTCGGTCATCACCTCGGCTCCCTTCACCAGCACTCCCAGCATCGAGTGGATACCATCCCGCACCTGGCAACACACGCAACTCCTCAACAAGCAGCAGCAGTTCCCAGGACACGGAGAGCATGTCTACGAACTGGTCCTCGGTCATCACCTCGGCTCCCTTCACCAGCACTCCCAGCATCGAGTGGAAACCATCCCGCACCTGGCAACACACGCAACTCCTCAACAAGCAGCAGCAGTTCCCAGGACACAGAGAGCATGTCTACGAACTGGTCCTCGGTCATCACCACGGCTCCCTTCACCAGCACTCCCAGCATCGAGTGGAAACCACCCCGCACCTGGCAACACACGCAACTCCTCAACAAGCAGCAGCAGTTCTCAGGACACAGAGAGCATGTCTACGAACTGGTCCTCGGTCATCACCACGGCTCCCTTCACCAGCACTGCCAGCATCGAGTGGAAACCATCCCGCACCTGGCAACACACGCAACTCCTCAACAAGCAGCAGTTCCCAGGACACAGAGAGCATGTCTACGAACTGGTCCTCTGTCATCACCACGGCTCCCTTCACCAGCACTCCCAGCATCGAGTGGAAACCATCCCGCACCTGGCAACACACGCAACTCCTCAACAAGCAGCAGCAGTTCCCAGGACACAGAGAGCATGTCTACGAACTGGTCCTCGGTCATCACCACGGCTCCCTTCACCAGCACTCCCAGCATCGAGTGGAAACCATCCCGCACCTGGCAACACACACAACTCCTCAACAAGCAGCAGCAGTTCCCAGGACACGGAGAGTCTGTTTACGAACTGGTCCTCGGTCATCACCACGGCTCCCTTCACCAGCACTGCCAGCATCGAGTGGAAACCATCCCGCACCTGGCAACACACGCACCTCCTCAACAAGCAGCAGCAGTTCCCAGGACACAGAGAGCATGTCTACGAACTGGTCCTCGGTCATCACCACGGCTCCCTTCACCAGCACTCCCAGCATCGAGTGGAAACCATCCCGCACCTGGCAACACACGCAACTCCTCAACAAGCAGCAGCAGTTCCCAGGACACGGAGAGCATGTCTACGAACTGGTCCTCGGTCATCACCACGGCTCCCTTCACCAGCACTCCCAGCATTGAGTGGATACCATCCCGCACCTGGCAACACACGCAACTCCTCAACAAGCAGCAGCAGTTCCCAGGACACGGAGAGCATGTCTACGAACTGGTCCTCGGTCATCACCTCGGCTCCCTTCACCAGCACTCCCAGCATCGAGTGGATACCATCCCGCACCTGGCAACACACGCAACTCCTCAACAAGCAGCAGCAGTTCCCAGGACACGGAGAGCATGTCTACGAACTGGTCCTCTGTCATCACCACGGCTCCCTTCACCAGCACTCCCAGCATCGAGTGGAAACCATCCCGCACCTGGCAACACACACAACTCCTCAACAAGCAGCAGCAGTTCTCAGGACACAGAGAGCATGTCTACGAACTGGTCCTCTGTCATCACCACGGCTCCCTTCACCAGCACTCCCAGCATCGAGTGGAAACCATCCCGCACCTGGCAACACACGCAACTCCTCAACAAGCAGCAGCAGTTCCCAGGACACAGAGAGCATGTCTACGAACTGGTCCTCGGTCATCACCACGGCTCCCTTCACCAGCACTCCCAGCATCGAGTGGAAACCATCCCGCACCTGGCAACACACGCAACTCCTCAACAAGCAGCAGCAGTTCCCAGGACACAGAGAGCATGTCTACGAACTGGTCCTCGGTCATCACCACGGCTCCCTTCACCAGCACTCCCAGCATCGAGTGGAAACCATCCCGCACCTGGCAACACACGCAACTCCTCAACAAGCAGCAGCAGTTCCCAGGACACAGAGAGCATGTCTACGAACTGGTCCTCGGTCATCACCACGGCTCCCTTCACCAGCACTGCCAGCATCGAGTGGAAACCACCCCGCACCTGGCAACACACGCAACTCCTCAACAAGCAGCAGCAGTTCCCAGGACACAGAGAGCATGTATACGAACTGGTCCTCGGTCATCACCACGGCTCCCTTCACCAGCACTCCCAGCATCGAGTGGAAACCACCCCGCACCTGGCAACACACGCAACTCCTCAACAAGCAGCAGCAGTTCCCAGGACACGGAGAGCATGTCTACGAACTGGTCCTCGGTCATCACCACGGCTCCCTTCACCAGCACTCCCAGCATCGAGTGGAAACCACCCCGCACCTGGCAACACACGCAACTCCTCAACAAAATAATGAAAACTTTGAATTAGTGGTGGAACAAAATAATTGCAACAGTTTTATTAAACCTGTTTCACTGTGGAAACTGAGTCGAAACTAAACAGTTTCATGCAACCCTGTAGCGAACTGTAGCGCATGAACTGGCTAACAAACACCAAAAATAAATCTCAAGAACGAAATAAGAAAAGTAAAAAAAAGATGCATAAAAGAGGAAAGTGATCTCAACAATTTACTGCATAGTAAATTACTAGCGGGCGTTCTACATTCATCCACCATTGATGCAAATGAAACCGAAACGCCTCCAACACAGAGATTTAACGTCAAGAACCATGAGAAGGGACAAAACACAGTTTAGCCAACTTCACAACTATCTAGCTGCAAGTTGAAACTGGATATCAGACAACGTCTACAACAGACAACAGTCGCAACGAAACTGAAACTTTGAAACACTCCTAGTTGTGAATAGTTAATTACTTTGTTTACTTTGCGATCTCTTTTTTTTTCCCGGTGAACATGCAATCAGTGGTACATAAAAATGATAATGTGAATAGTTGTGCGCACAACTGCAACGTCAGTGTCACAAACGAATGAGAAAAACGGTTATGTCACACTGGGCATGTATGTTACCCACAAATTTACAGGTATTTCTTATGGAAGGGATATTTGTTTAGATATTATTAAAATTAGTGCTTACCTTGTAAATGGTCGGACCAAAATAGACATATACTTTTCTTACAGGAAATTTAATTTTCTTTGATTTTTCAATTTAATAGGGAATAATAAAAGTTTATAGTTCTCAAGATATTTAGGAAAAACAAAAAAATGGTACCTTCAGACCCCCCCCCTCCCTCCCCCCGCTCAAGGGCTCTGGACGGGAACTTTTTATATGTTCACCTCCTAACTAGTCCAAACAAAGCTGCATAGTCAAAAATTGTGTTCCAAAAAATTCCCTCTACACCTTTTCGTTGCCTGGACTACTAGCTACAGGTACATTGAGTTGTACGTTTCCGCCTGTCGGTTCTTTGGTTAGAAATTTTAGTGTGAGTTTCACTTGTTAATATCATGCTATAATACTAACTTTACAAGATCTTACAATTCCCTTCAAATTATCAATTCTGTAATTTCATACCTGTGTTTTTATGTATTTCAAGATATGCGGGTAATCTTTCTTTTCCTCCTTTTCTTGTTTTTTCTTAGAGCTTTTGTGCTCCTGACCCTTTTCACTCTCTTCATTAATGTCTTTGGTAGAATCCTTGTGTCCGTCTATGTTTCTATCAATTCTGGAAAAAAATACAAACAAATAAATATCCAGTATATTTGTTCACTTTTTCTAGGGAAACAAAACTGCTTCTGCTGATCTTGCAATTGTGGTCTTGAAAAATGAAATAATTAGTTTGAAAGGAAACCAAACCACTTTGTACAAACAAAATTGTAACAGCAAAATGAAAATAAATTAGATAATTTTGGGAAAAAAAAATAAGACCTATGAAACAAACTGTAAATCCAATTTGTATTGTGAAAATCATATCCAATTTACTTAAAGCACGTATTTTAAAATATTAATAGTAAATCAGTTACACTCATTCAAACTGATTTGACTTTAAAATAATGTTGCCTTCCAGTCTTTTTTAATAATGGTATAAATATTTTTCTATTATCGCGACACTCATTTATGATGTAACTGTCATTGTGGTTTTATTTCATTCTTAAAAGAATTGTGTGTAGAGTGAAATTTAATTATAAAAATAAGAAGTAAGGGTTAACGTCTCAGGATTAGTTCTATGTCTTGGGATTAGTTTTAAGTGACTTCATCTTTTATCTTGAGTTGCAAAACACTAAGTAAACAGTGAACATGAATGAAAGTTCAAGTCGGGTTAGTTGTTTGTTGCTCAGTTAAAGATAGGATGTTCAAGATGTTGCAATCAGAACATTCTAACAATTTTTAACTTTAAGAAACTTAATTTTATGAGAGTAACTTTCCTAGATTACTGCGAGTCAACACTTTACATTAGTTTTGCCGACTACAGTCATGGAACCGACCGGTCTTTCTTCCCAGAGATGCTATCCTTGCGCCGCACGGGTGAGGCGTTGGTGCTCGTCTGCTCGCTCACTTTCCGTCCTCGCTTCCCGTCCTTCTTTCCGTTATCAAACAACTTCTTCTCCTGTCCTCCGACCACACCGAACTCTTCCCCGTAAACCTGTGGCAAAACAAATGTTATATTTACATACATGATGATTTACATTCACTTGTAACATGTTGCAATGAATGATTTGTTTGAAAATAGCTGACTATGTCAAAATCCTAATCTGTTTTGAGTATTGAAATACATTCTAATTTTTTATGAGATCTCCTAGATTACTTGTTTTATTATTGATTTGTACAAGGTCTTTAAACAAGTTCCCTCAAAATATTCCATCACTTCTGACTCTCAAAAATAAGTGAATTCAGTTGAGTGTTTTAGTCATCACATCGACAAAACTTGCACACATACACTCCCTTTTATACTCGTTAAAATATCAGAGACACTTGGTTTGATTTACCTTGATTCTGATTTAGGAGTAAAAATATTTAACTGCTGCAATATGCTTAGACGATTACAAATTTTTACAGCTTTCAGAAACTACAAAAATAGTAAATCAGGTGATATAAAATATCCTAGCAAAGACATAAACCGATTAGAAACATCCAATTCATGTAAATTTGTGTGTTATATATACAGTACTACCTCGGTCAACCGTCACTCTTTTAACCGTCATTCTCTGTTATCCGTCACCGCTACTGTACTTTAAATGTGTCGTAATAGACATTGAACAATTACAACTTAAGAGTTTAGCAGTTCTATTTTACTCTTTGTGTGTATATAATTTAATAACAAATATGTATTGTCCACTTCTACAGGATATTATTTTCCTAAATCTTTTGAATAAACTTACTGTACAGGTTTATAGTAAAATTTCTGTTATCCACTTATTCTTTAAGCCGTCACACTCTCGGTCCCAAAGGTGAAGGTTGACTGAGGTTCCACAGTATCAAAGGAAGACAGTAAAATACAAAATGCAAGCTGCAACCACTAAAAAACAGATTCTGATTCTGATTCTCACCTGGCGCACTGCCTTCATGAGCCTGGTGGCGGCTCTCATGTGCCGCTTGTAGCAGAACGGGTGACAGAACGACTGGTGCGAGCAGTAGTAGTTGAACGAGTTGGCCATCTGAATCATGACCTGCAAAAAAGAATCCTTCAATAAAATAAAGAATTTTATTTCATTTTTCACGTACAATTGATCAACGATCATTGGCTGTCTCACAACTCCCAACAAGCTCTTGTAGTGGGAACTAAAAAAGGCCCTTGTTTTTCAAATACCCTCACACAATAACTGTTAGTTCACTAACAACACCAATAAGGGTGCAGTTAGAATTATATTTCTAACTGCACCCTTATGACCCTTAGCTGCATGACCTTATGGTCATGCAGCTAGCTGCAAGTTCAGATTCCGCCTCACTTCACTTCTCTTCTCTGTGTAGTAGAAAAAAGGTGAGTAAAGTTTTTTGTGATATCCTTGCTCCTAGTAAAGATTCTTGAGGGACTCCATAAAGTGTTTTGAAAATTGTCACCAGGAGGAAAGTTTTCGCCGATAAAGAAGTCCCTACTTTAGGAGAGATTAGAGGGTTTGAAGGTTGGTTCTGGGGACTCAGTTTAAAGACCTTCTAACTACCTATGACTTTTTGCTATTAAAGCTAGGTCTAGTGTCCTGGGATTTGGTAACACTTAGTCCCTCCTTAGGGAGAGGTTAGAAGGCATACGGTAACTGTACTATTGGTTCTGAGGGCTTAGGCTGAGACCTGACCACAAATGACTTTTGTGAAGTGATAATACATAGCCATCTCCAGTAACACAACTATGGTGCTAGTAAATGGCAATGTCACATCCAAGGGTTTGAATGTCAAACTCTCATATGGCATTTGTATACTATGAATGAACTGATTCTGAGGATAGAATGTTGTGTGCTGAAAACCCTTGTGAAGCGATGATGCCAGTTTGAAGGCTGCGGCCTTAAAACTTGAGTCTGCCCTATGCCCGCGCCGTGACCACATCATGCTGACAGGCCTGTCTGATTTTGTTTTTTCGTATATAGTGTCCTTTCGTCGTGTAGTGTTTGTAAATCTGTTCTGTATGTGTTGTTTTAATTAATTAAAACCATAAAATACTATGGGAAACTTCATTTTTTGACAAGCTGAGGATGGGGTATCAACCCCGAAACATATGTCCTGATTTCACAAGAAAATTATTTTGAGCTGTTTTGACGTAAGTAGTCTTACATTAAAACTTGAGATGGCTATGGATCATGTCTTCCTGTGCTAGGTCTTTTAGACAAGAACTTAGAGGAATGAGAGACCCAGCATTAACAGATAGGCACGTCTCCCTAGGATATTTTGCAGCTTACGGAAGGAAGGTGTTACAGGGCAGGAAAAGTATGATGTGGTCAGTCAGCCCATCCTCCAGGCTTTCCACGGAACAACTCACCCTCTAACTCTCTCTCCTCCCAAGCATCCCCAGACAAAGACCTCCACCTGGGAGCTCTCCTTGTTGTGAAGAGTCCCAGGTTGGTTCGCCCTCCAGACTAGCAAACGCTCGGCAGTTTGTCGGGTAAGGGTCCCTCATCCTCTCCCAGATGGACAAGCCAGGACGATCCACAACTCCCTCCAGGGCTCAGACCTGACTGGGTATCCAAGCTCAGCCAGGAATCAAAGTTCCCAGAGAGACAAGGAAGAACCAAGGTGAACAGGAAGCTGGTCAATCCAGACAGCCAATAGACTTACCAGTACAACGACAGCTTCTTACAAAGCTAATTATTGTATCTACACTCTGTCCTAGAGTAGCAGGCTGCAACTGAAATCTGTTGCGTTTGCGAACTTCTCTAGCTGAAGAGGCGAATTGAAGCCGAAACAGAACTACAAGCCAAAGACAACAAATGATAAGTTTGTGTCTGCCAAGACGATTTTGCGACAAGGCTTTGCTCTTCCAATACCTATTGAGTAACGGATCCCTTTTGGATAATTTTCCTTTTGGGTAACCGATCTCTTTGGTAAAAGGTTTGAGCAACCAAGTTGCTTATCGAATGGCGCACAAAATGGGTTTGATTTAAGAAAGTCCCAGTTTGGCATGTTTTTCGGTTTCGAACTATTCGGTTCGAATAGTTCGGTCTCTTGACTTACGTCTTTTGACTTTTGCTTTTGCATTTCAACAACTTGTGAGTAAATTCACTTTAGCATTTTCTTTCGTTCCACTGCTTCTTCGCAGTGCTGATGAGAACCGAATAGTTCGAAACCGAAAAACATGCCAAACTGGGACTTTCTTAAATCAAACCCATTTTGTGCGCCATTCGATAAGCAACTTGGTTGCTCAAACCTTTTACCAAAGAGATCGGTTACCCAAAAGGAAAATTATCCAAAAGGGATCCGTTACTCAATAGGTATTGGAAGAGCAAAGCCTTGTCGCAAAATCGTCTTGGCAGACACAAACTTATCATTTGTTGTCTTTGGCTTGTAGTTCTGTTTCGGCTTCAATTCGCCTCTTCAGCTAGAGAAGTTCGCAAACGCAACAGATTTCAGTTGCAGCCTGCTACTCTAGGACAGAGTGTAGATACAATAATTAGCTTTGTAAAACTTACTACACTATGCTGACTGCTTTGGCTTTTGTCTCTTGACTTACGTCTTTTGACTTTTGCTTTTGCATTTCAACGACAGCTTCTTATTACTGAATTCATTGTCGACATCTGTACTGGTAGAGACCAGGCAAAGAGCCATCTAGTTAGGGTTACCTTGAGCCAAGGAAGGTGGGAGCTGGTCTCGTCCGCCTCGTTGCTATCGCTGGGACTCTCGGGCGGCTGATCGTCGCTGAGTATTCCCGGACTCTCCTCTCCGCTGATCTCTCCGCACACTCCCGGCTCCGAAGTGTCGCTCCGATCTGACAACGAACTCACTTTACGTTTTGACTGAATCGAATCTGCTCTTTTAACTATAAAACAGTTTCGGCCAGCATTAAAATTTTGTTGGTTAGTAAGCAAGTTCATATATACAGTGTAACATATTTTTCTAAGTGGAGGATTAAAATAAAAAATTGTAGGTTGAGCTTTTATACAGCGGGGAAATTAGAGCTTTGTTTCGATTAGTGAGGGAAGGGTGTAAGAAAATTTTGTTGTTAAAAGAACAGATGTGAAGAGAGTTTTATTTAACTGAAAAATTGAAGGCAGAGCAATACAGGGTGTTTATTAAGAATAGCTGACTTCAAGTGTTGTTTAAAAAGCACTTGAAATCAGGTAGGTCTATTATGAACACCCTGAATAGCGACTGAATTTAGTTGGATGCAGTGCAATAAAAATAATTTAAAAGACATTTCAAGCATCGTGCAACAAAAGCATAAAAAATACAAAAACGTGATAAATTATAAAATGAGTTAATTTTTCTCTAAAAGCCTTAGTTTCATCTAACCTCATAAAAAAGTAAGCGCTAAGATGATAAGTAGCTATTGATGTATGATGAATGAATGTTAAAAGTGAGAGTAATAAAAGCTCTATTGTATCAGTGCTAATATCAATTTATAAAGTATCATTAAGGAACTTATGATAGCTATGGTATCTTAACATTAATGAGAAAATTAAAATCTCAACACACAACTTTTGTTAACATACAATAAAATCAATCAAAATGGAAAAACACTGAAGGGCAAGAGTAGAAAAAGAACATGTATTGGGAAAGTAAAAATACTGTAAATATTGTAAGGTGACAAATATATTAGGTTATAGATGTGAATAGAAGTTCTGAAAGAGGAAAAATATCACTAAGAAGAATCAGGCGGGCTTAGGACAGAGAGACAAAGAATAAAATTCATAAAATAGTTGAAAGGACAGATTCAGAAAGAAAAATTACAATTTTTAGCACCTTCCACAGTTATTGTACTTGTTATTTGTACCTAATGATTCAAAGTATGAACTACAAATACACTGACACAAAGAAGTGATAGACAAAATGGATACTTCATAATGAATGAGGTGAGAAAAACTGAAAAATAACAGTAGATAATGAAAAATATTAGAAATACACTTTAACATAAACAACTAAGAAGAAAAAATTACGCCTGAAAAGAAAAGATAAAGAGATATATAACAGCAATCAGAATGGACGATTCAATGCAAAATAGAGAAAGTTTTAGATTGAGAGAAAGAGAGCAAAAGCAAATAGATAGGAAAAACATGCATACTTGGAGGCAAAATGGCCAACTGACAGTTTGAAAAAACCAGAAGTTCTAGATTGAAAAGGGAAATAAAAATGAACAGCAGAAGCTTAAAAAAGAATAAAGAAGATAATAAACAGATAATTTTTAGATTGGCATGATGCGTGTTGTTGTATTGACTGGATGTAAATAAAAAAGTCTTACAATACTTAAAAATATATTTTAACTTAAACTAAATTTACATACAGGATAGTAAATATACACAAAAGGTGGAAACCGATTGATTTCACCACTGGGCCTGATGATGATGATTGGTGAATTGACATTTTCCACCTTTAGTGTATATTTACCATATTGTATATAGACACAGTATAAATGTTAATATATTTTTAACCCATTGGGGGCAATGGGGACAAGTTTTATACGAGACTGTCTCATGATAGCTTTCTATGTCCTCCGGGTGTTGTTAATGAGGGCTTGGCCTCGAGTTCACTGGTTTGCTGATAGGGTCGACTGAAGGCTTTATGTGCCAATCGTTATCCTATTTGACAGTGGCACCATGGCTGAGTTGGCTAACGCGCAATACTGACGAGTCCCTATTAAGCTTGCAAATGTGTGGTAAAGTTAGTGAAAGGGTCCACCTAAAATAGATGATGACCGGCATGGGTGGAAGCTGATGGCATTTGTACGTTTCATAGGGATTGCAGTGGATACTTGTTTACTTGTTTTTCTTTGTTTTACCCTTGTATAGAGGAGGAAGACACGTTTTTTTATTTTTAATTAATTAATTCAGCTTATTGTCAATACATACGGACAAACAAAAACGACATAATTAATATATTAGACCAAAAATACAGACAAAATAAAGGTAATAAAATTAAAACTTGAATAATAAAAAATTGGACCGTCAATGGGTTAAGGGCTGTCAGACAGTTTTTATTTACATCCAGTGACTAGCCAGATCAAGAAGAGGTGTAAACTACGTAAACCACAAAAAAGCAGAAGGTGAATTAAGGCAGAAGCTTGAAAAGTTAAAGAAGGGATGTAAACAAATCAAGAAAAACTGTACATCCCAAAAATAAAAGCCGAATCTAACAGCAAACTCACAGTCGCAGTCGAGGATGTCCTTGGCGCCCTCCTTGGTGCCGCGCCGGAGCTTGAGGCTGCGCCGCTTGAAGCTGCCGCTGGCGCCCGGGGCCGGCGCGGGGGTGGACCCGGCGCCCCGCCGCAGCAGGAACGGGCGCCCCCCCGGCCCCCCGCCCCCGCGCCGGCCCTTCCTGTCATCCGGCGGCTCCTTCTCTTCGCCCTGCGAGGGGGGGGGGATTTTAGAAAAAATGATAGGAAGTAACAGAAGAATAATAGAAAAAACAAAAAATGGTTTATATTATCTTGTTCCGTCAAGTAATCCAATTTTACATAGCTGTTGCTAAAGCCATTTTGATGCACTGGACATCATCATCAGGCACAAGAACATAAAATGTCACTCATGAAGTTTGTCATGATTGTTAAAAACATTAACACGGACACGAACACGTAACATTGAACATGAAAATAACAAAAATACTTAGCCAAGTACAAACAGACCGACACACCCAAGGATTAACTCCAGACTCAAAGTCTGGCTTTGAGTCTGAAATTAGTCCTCGTGCGAGTCGGTCTGTTTGTACTTGGCGAATTGTTTCTGTTATTTTAATGTTAATGAGCCTGTGATGATGCCCAGTGCATCAAAACGGCCGTAGCAACAGCTATGTAAATTTGGATTACTTGACGGAACAAGGTAATATAAACCATTTTTTGTTATACATCAGTAATCCGGAGGCTACAATCATGAAAATGATAGAAAGAAGCGTAGGATGCAGTGACGAGTGGTTATACAATGGAAAGCAGCAGGGAGGATGCAAAAGCCTGGATTATTTACAGCAGAAAGTTTTTAATTTTCCCTATCACTGCATGGAAATAATCACATTGCCACACCTGTAAACAGTACGCAAAACGGTTCATTTCCGCTTACATTTCATTCCCGCTCGCAAAAGCGAGCGAGAATGTACATTCCCGCTCGCTAAATCAGGGTTACTTATTAGGTTAAGAGAGATAACTATGACGTCAAACAACAAAGAACAGTTTCTATTGGTCTGAAATCCCATGACACTCACCGTATTCTAAATTCTAGTTGCCTTGCTCTAAATCAGCTGATTTTACCTCGGCGTTTCTATACACTAACTTCTGGTTCTTTCCAATAGAATAAGCAAACATAACCTCAATGAACTTTTGTGTACACGTTAGTTAATAAGTTAAACTGTTAAAATAATGGTGGTAGGAAAAATCTTGTGTGTATTACGAGCACCAATAGGCCTAGTCATTGCCGCTCTCAAAATGTTTGGCCGCACGCAGCTAAGCTTCGTGCGGCCATCTACAATTCTCGAGCGGCATTGACGTGCTTTGTGCTCTTAATACACAAATAGCTATTACAGAGCCTCTGAAAGGGGCTTCATTGCTTAAACACTCGGGAGAAATGTGATCCATTGGAAGGAAATGCAGTAAAACATAACTTACTCGTAATTCAGAGAACAGCCGATATATTTCGAACTATGGGAGTTTTAAATTTTGAGTGTTTGAACTAGTTTATTGTAAATGAAATTAAAATTACACAAGACTATATTTACAAGCGAGTTCACTGCTGCAAAGAAAAGTAGCCGATGGATTCAGGGGACAGGATTGTAATAATTAATGTTATTTGCTTTTTGCTTTTTGTGCTTAATTCGAATATCAGAGGCTTACTGTGGAGCTCACTTCAAACTGTAGAGGTTTACTTTGAATTTAAGAGGTAACATTTGATATTACATGGACAAAATTTGAATTCTAGAGGCTGAACAATACAATTATTTGAATTTCAGGCTACATTATGATTTAAAACGTTTTAAATCACTTCACTTCGTTCATTCATCAATTAAAGGTGTATTTTTCTCGAATATTAGAGGATTTTTTAAGGGTAAAGATAAAATATACTAATTATAGGGGTCTTTGAAATAGAGAGCTACAACTGTAGTTTTGATAGTTTGGCTTAATTAGTTGAATTTGGTTATTCTAAATTTGTTTTCAGAAACTACTGATAAAGTTTAGTCATTGATAGTCTATATAAGAGCTCTCATGTGAGATATGATCCATTATAGAGATACATCTGTTTTATAACCTCGAGTGATGCCATCTTAGTTAATGAAACACTATATATAGTCTTAAGTCCTTTACTCTGTGCAGTGTAACAATAACTGAGATTTAACTCGCGCAGCAGTTACCTGCACCACCAGTCTTTGCTCTGCTCTGACTGGTATAATTCCTGTCTTATGTTGTTCTTACTTTATTCAACATTAGTGTTTTTTTGGCTGCTTTTACAATTCTCTGTTTTTGCTATGTTTTTTTTTTTGGTTCTCCTGACTGTGTGTTACTACTTTCGTTGTATTCTGGGTTCTTTTCCACCTGAAGATAGGATAAAATTCCAGGCCGAGAAACTTGTTTTTCACTAATCATCGATGGCATATGTCCGCAGAAATCAAAATCAAAACATAAACTCGCCGTCACGGACAACGAATTTCAAACACAGAAGTTACCTGCAGCGTGACCGTTGTGTTGCTGCTGCCCTCCGACTCGTTGTCTGGTTCGTGAAGGACAAAACTTATCTTCCTCTCCGAAGGTAGACCTGAACAGAAAATCGGTGAGAAAAAAACCCAAATAGGAGATTGAATTTCTGATCCTTTCACCCACGTCAAACACAAACCTCAGGGATAATTTTGTAGCATTCCTTGCTGCGTTTAGGTTCAAATTCGATTCATCGATGAATGAGTTTGAAAAGAATATATTTGTACATCTGTAAAAATGTAGTGTAAATGGATACATCCAAAGTAAAAAATTAGAAAAAAAATAAAAAGTGATTAGAAAAAAAGTGATTAAAAAGTGATTAGAATATCTTTGAAATGAAAGGAAAGTAAGGTAACGTGAAGCTAAGTCCATTAATGATTTTCCAAAATAATTTATTGAGAGTTGGTCTGACTGAAAAATCTCAGATGTTTACAATAACAATGTCAATGACTGAAAAAAAAGGTTAAGATAAATTAGTTTCAAAACTATTTAGTAATGTAAAAAGCAACTGACTGAAAACGAAAGAGCCTAAAAGTGGAAAGTTGGCATGTTTTTGCTAAATGTCTACAAATTACTGTAAATGATTGAAGAAGCAGAAGAACAAACTCTAAAGGAGAACGAGTGAATGCTTTACTATTCTAATTGACTTTCATGCCTAACTACAATACAGTAGGACTCACTAAAATTATCTAACTCAACCTGCAACGATCCGATGCCTATTCTACTATATCACAATTGCACTAAATAGTCAAAACCATTTAAGTTCCTAGATCAGACCAAACAAGATCCACCTAGAAGAATGTTCTAATTCTAGCTTCAAAAAGGAGAAACGTGAATGTGAGATAAAATTTTAAGAGTGAATTATTACAACCGAACCCCGCTGCCATTGGCAATAGGGTTATCAATTTTCAATTTGAGCTGTAATACTGTCTAAAGAGTGCCTAGTGGAGTAATGAAGCACACTTCGATTTTGTTATATTAAAACATAAATCAAGTCTCTCAAACATTCTCCAAGGATAAGCAACCAACCGATTCACGTTTCTCCTTGTCGATATTCAACACCATTTACCAACTAGTTGTTCCTAAGCGGTTGGAGTGTAGAACGACCAAACAATGTAAAGTATAGCTAGTACGGTGCTTCAGTACCTCAGCAGCTATTTACAGCAAATATCTTTAACATTCCATGACAAGACGATTATTCCATATAAAAATAGATTTAAGAAAAAAGTTAAATCAAGATGAAGAAGTCGCTCACTCTTTAAATTGTTTCCGAAGCATCGTGTTCAAGTTGGTTTGCTGATAGGTATAAATGTATTTTTATTCCAGATAAGCTCAAAAGAAAAAATATAAACACTGCTAAACGTCCAGATTAGAAAATAAATTGTTTGTTAATAGGCTAAATCAAAACACGATAGGCACATCTTGTATCAAGGCACAAAGAGGAAAATCAAGTAAACAAATGGAAAACTTAAAATTTCCTGACTTATTTAAAAAAAAAATATAATGTAAAGATATATTTACACAATATTCAGAGTAAACAAATTTTTCCTAAGATACATTTATGCAATATTCAAAGATACACAAATTAATGTTATAAAACATTTCCGCAGTATTTAAAGAAACACAAATCATCTTAAGACATATTTGTGCAAAATTCATTAATTAACTTTTATACCTTTTATAATAAACAAAATTCAAAAACCGTGATTCCTAGTAATACTTCACAAACTTACATCCCCACCCACAAGAAACGTCATGAAAACATCTCATGGACTTTAGTACCACATTCCGTCCTATCTCACGATACACGAACTGAACACTCTGACAAGCGACAAACGAGCCTGACACCCGAACAAACGTCCAGACGAACAAACGACCAAACGACAAACGACAACTGACAAGTTTCGGTGCAGTGCGGTGCAGCGAGGCTAGGTGAGGGTGTTGCGGTGCTAGTCGCTAACGTTGTTTACCGTACCGACGTTGGATGGTCTCGGAGACAAGCTAGGGGTAAGAATACTCCCGGAGCGACTGCGCTCGCCCGGCACGTGAAGGAACTGCGGACTCGACGGCACGTCCAGCGAACGCAGGCTCAGGGCCACTGAGCCAAACAAACACAATGTAACACAGAGTCTAATATAAGAATGGGATCCAGAAAAAAAATGCAGAGGAAAATTTACTTATGGATCTTGTAGAGTTTTTAGGAGAAATTCGGAATTCGCATGACAAAATAGGTTGTAAAAAAAGTTTAAGCATTACTTTGACGATTTTTAGATATTAACTTATAGTTCTGAATGGCTCGGTTTAAAGTATAAAGGAGGGGATAATTACTAAAGTAATATTATTTTTTACACTAGGTTGTAAAGCAAAAAAAGTGGCTTATTGGGAACATTTTTAATTACTTTGATATTTACAAAAATAATAACTTTCAAAGTTGTTATCCTATCCCTTATATCTGGGGAACAGACAAAAAACTTAGTACCTTTGCTCCATATCTATTCAACATTTCATTTAATAACGTTTAGCAGAAAAACATCATCCAAAAAAAATCAGGATAAGTGAAGGTAAGGTTTTTGTTTGTATTAGTACAGTGTTGTAGTCCTAACTATAATTTCTGAAACAATTAAGCATTGAGGTTCGGAGCATTAAGGTCTAGTCTGGTCTAGTCAAGGGTTTTCCAGTAAACGTCTGAGAGAAACATTTTAGAGGTTAATCCTATGTTGTTTTGAAGCTACAAAGTGGTCAGGTATCGGTGATGAAAGGCTTTGGAGGTAAGCTAAAGGTAGGGATAGCTTCTAAGCGACTTTGTTCCCCTGGAATAGAGAAACTGTCGAGTTGACAGGATATCCAACCAAATTTTTACCCCGGGCTGGTTGGGATATCCATCAGAATTTTTATTTTGGACTAGGCAGAATATCCAAAGGAATTTTTGTTTAGTTCTGGGCGGTTTATCCATCAGAAGGCTCAGTGGAAATGAGCCAAGCACCAACTGAGAGAGTAGAGTAGACTTTAGTCTAGATATATAATTTAAATTTAAAGTTTGAACTTGGGAATGCAGCTCAACATCTTTGTTCAGGAGCTACTTTTCAATCTAAAACTTTGGGCACTTGTTTGAGACCAAGGTTTCTATGCCAGAAATTAAACATCTAGAGGAAAAATCTCAAAAGTGGGGATTTGTAGAGGAAAAACTGGGGGGTTGAGTTTAAAACTGAGTTGAGTGGAGATTAAATCTTCTTCCGACATCACGATCGATTCTGAATTAAGGTTTTGCTGGAAATACCTCATTAAGTTTTGCAGGCAACAAAACTTAAGAAGGTCAGACTTAGAGAAGAGTCGTGACACCCTCAAAGTTTGATATTTGTCCGTAACAACGTAAAGAATTTCATAAAAACTGGATAAAACTTGAGTGAACAGTTTTTCGGCAAAGTTATATATTAATGAAACTCCAACCATTGAATATAGGTATAGTATATTTAAAAGCTGCAGGGCAGCAAACGTTTACTGTTCAAATTACAATAAAATCATTTTTTTATAATCTCATAAGGCTTGGAATTCTTACTAGAAGATTATTACGCTTAGTTTGTTACGTCTGTATTTTTAACACAAAAATAAAGTGGTACGTTAAAAAAATGAATGATTGCTAACTTACACCGTTGACTTTATTCATAGTCAAAGCTTATACAATCGTTTTGTTGAAGGTACGCCATCTTTTGTTAGGAACAAATGAACTATTCGGCACTGCTGGGGAGGAACATGGGATATTAATAAATTTTAATTACAGGGTATCAGTTTTCTCCGACTGGGGAATTTTATTGCCCACCATTGGTAAAGACCTTGGTAAAATTCTGTACTTTACTGAAATTCACTAAATTACTGCCAGGGGGGGAGGGATAGTGATTTCTGAATGACTAAAATCATAAAATCAAAATTTATTTTTGTTTTTCTTTTTTCTATCAAGAAGTTTTTTTATTTCACAGGGTTAATTTACATGATGGGTGCTTTAATGGATTAAATTAATAATTAAATTAAAACCTGATATGTTATTTTCAATAGAAAATTCAATATTTCTGCCAAAAAGCATGCAAAACCAGCTCTACAATCATTCTAATAATAAAATATCTTAAACATGAAACAAATTTAAAATTCATAATTGATTCAAATGTTGTACGGTACCATTTTTGCTGTTAAAAACTAAAATGATAAAAATTTCTAAAAAATTACTCTAAGGAAGATGGTCGACAAAAATCAAGTGAAAATTATCCATAGCAATAGATGAAAAGTTCAAGTGTCTTATGTTCTACAAACACATATAAACATTCAGTAAATTACAACCAGATTTGAGATTCAAAATACTTTTAAGTCATGCATGGTAACAAAGCTGTTAAAAGCCATTCTTTAAATCATGCTGCAAGATCCCAGAAAAATACAACTTACTCAAATCTCTCCTTTCTCTAGATTACAAATAGTAAAAATCTTAATCTTGCCCCAATAACTTTCCATTACCTTTTGGCATTAAGTCGTAGTACCAAAGCTTTATATAGAGGTCTAAAATAACATATAGGCTAATCCCAGAAACTTACCTTCTAAATTCTTATTTATGACACATTAAGAAAAAACTTTACCAAGTTGATCACCAAATTAACATGTTGAATACATGGCTTTATATTTATATTCTAAACAAACATGAAAAAGGAAAAAATAGAGTTGGAAACCATGCAAAGAATATTCAATTAATAATTTATTTAAGAAGTTATAAAACCATATAACACAAAATTTTATAAAGGTATGGAATTCAGAAAAGCGAAAATGAAAAGAAAAAATCATATATGCATCTGGAATGGGTCAGAGCTACTGGGGGACGTTTGGAACAATCGGCAATGATACAGGTTTTTGAAATATTAGATTTATAATTTAGTCTGTCTCAGGTCTTGGAGATAGGACAAAGTAATTGTTGAGTAAGTAATACGGATCTGGTCATCTGGAGCAAAGTTAAGACTTGTAACAGAAACAATAATTTCAAGTAATTTGTTTTAAGGGCCTTAAATGGATTAAACAATTCTACCATTTTCAACTTTGCTTGAAAAATAGAAGCAAAGTTTTGACTTCGAGTGCGTTTTATTATTAAAACTCGATAAAGTTGGTTAGGTCCAGGACATCCCTACAAAGATTCTGATCTGAGATTAGGATTAAATGTGCAACAGATTTGCGTTCATCGGCATACAGAGGTCAAAAGTTCCAATGTGAAGCTCAGCTGTTACAAACCAACTTGGTCTGATCCTGATATTTTTAGACAGGGGAAGGACGAATTACATTCATTCATAGAATTCATGAGCATTCATTAAATTACACCATTCGTTGTTTCGCCACTCCAAAAATTCAAGGTCAAACCCTTGGATTAAACAATTCAGACAGACGAAGATGTATTATTAGACTCCTACTTTTTAGCTGAACCCCTCATTCACCCTTCAGAAGAATCATATTCTTCCAAATGGTAACGAAACTTATTTCCTTTCGGCCCTAACACCATTCCAAGAGGCATATAAGAAAAAAAATTACATAAGAGGTTGCTAATCTTAGTTCATCAACAATGCCGGATTCCTCTTCATCTTTCTCTAGTTTCAGTCACATAGCTCATTATCAAACTATCAACTAAAACATTTTAGGATCTTCTTGAAGGTTGTCATCTGCAAACTGTCCAGGTAAATACTCCGGGTGGGATGTGGGCTGTCAGTCTGCACTGTTTCATTTTTTGCATAAGTGTTTTCAGCGCTTTGCCATTTTCAACTGCTAAACTGAACCCCTGCATTGCTCTCTCCCAAATTATACAGGGATTTAATAGAATTCATGACAATAAATCACTAAAATCAACTTGAAAGTGAAATAACAAAACATTTGATAACAATCAGTGTGACCATAGCCATCTTTAGTAATAAGGCCACGGCCTTCGACCTGGCAACGTCGCTTCTCAAGGGTTTTTTGCATAGTAAAACCATTGACTTTCCCTGACAGAGCCAGCTGGTTTCAAGTAAACAAAAAATAGTGCCATAAGAGAGTATGGATAACCAAATGAGCTGAACCCTTAGGCGCGATGTTGCCATTTACTAGCGCCGTGGCCTTGTACTAGAGATGGTTATGGTGTGACCAATCCCAGGAACAAAGCCCCCCTCCGAATTCCAAGAAACCCTATCCCCACAAATCACCCCATATACATTCTAGAACTATTCAAAACCCTATATTAACAGGGAGAGACAATGAGGAGGATCAATGTAGCAGTTGTTAATGGTGAGACACCAAAAGCACTCATTCAAAAGTGACAGACCACATCTGGTATGTGACATCGGCACACAGACCTCAACACCATTACTGGCTACGAGGTAAAGCAAAAACTTTACACATTCCGGTTCAAAAACGGCTTTGTGACTGAAACTTGTGTACACTAGAGAACCCTGGAATCATCAAAACTAAGCTCAACAACCAGAATCACACGGTTCATTAGGCAAAAAACATCATGAATAAAGAAAAACAATGGAGAATGGTTGGTTTACCCGTGATTCCGGTGACGGACGAGCGGGGGGAAGTCTTAGGTAAGAGGGCGCTGCGGGTCCGTTTGTCTCCGGGCAGCTGCAGCAGTTGGGGACTGGAGGGGGCATGCAGGGACCGCAGACTGATGGCGTCTGGCCAAACATCACATTGTACCACACAGAACACAGCGGGCTACAGGTCGCGTCAAACGACTCGGCCTAGGCTACACGTCGCGTCAAGCGACATGACCATCCAAACATCATTGTACCACACAGAACATTGAAGGCTACGCACGAAAGTGGACGCAGTTCCTCCATCCACTGCTCTTGGCAGCGTTTATTGTGTGATCATTTCTAGATGATCATGTTCTCCAGATTGATCTTGGATCTGAGTTTACAGCTCGAAATCTGATCTCGCTGTAGTTAACAGGGTATCTACCAGATTTCACTTATGATATTTACAATTTTCTTGGCCAAGAGGTTTGCCAAAAAACATCTGAATCGTGTTAATGACCTTGGAAAGAGCTAGCGATTTTCCAGACACAGTACAACTAAAAGATCTGGCGGCCGCGAAAAGAGCAAGAAACTTGGTGGCCACAATAGGACCAAGAGATTTTCCCAGTGCAAAAAAAGCAAAGGATTTCCGGCCACAATAAGATGTGATGGGTGCGAAAAGAGTGAGAGATTTGACGGCCGCGACGCGACCAAGAGATTTTCTGGCAAAGTGATTTGCTTGCCGCGGTATAAACGACAGATTTCCTGGCTTTCATTTGGTCAACAAATGTAACAGCCATGAAAAGAGCGCACAATTTTCCAGTAGTAATCTGACCGTGAGATGTGACGGCCACATAAAGAGCTACAGATTTGTTAGCCTTGAAACAAGCAAGAAATTTTTTGGCTGTAATATGACCGAGAGATTTAACAGCAGCAGTATAATCAATAGATTTTCTGGTCGTGATCTGACTGAAAAATTTGATCATGAGATTTGCCAGTGACTCAACCATAGTAATGACAAAAACGGCTATTTCATTTAGTTTTACCATTGACTATAAATACAGAAGTCAATGGTTTTACAGCCATATTCAAATTTCCCAAACAAAGGTTGAAATTCATTACTTCCTCCCGACTATGCCTGACCTTAGAAATTCCTTGACGTCTGGAAGAATTTTCCCATAATCCTAACTGGTAGACACCCTGAGTTAAGTGACAGTTGGAATCTGCTCTTGCACTGATTGGTTGCAACAAAGTTGAATTGGTGATGCCATAGTTGCACGTCTGTGCTAGTCCTTTCACATTCAGTTAAGAAAGCTTTTACTCATTCAAGTTTGCAGAAACAGGCTGTTCTCCTAAAGGCACCACTTCCAACACAGCACCATCTTGCTCAGCGTCAAAGTCATCGTAATTGCGCAAGAGTCGAATGTTAAGAGGCGATGGTGATTGTTGACGCATCAACAATCAGTGTGCAGCATCTATGAATCAGTCACCTTTGCCCGCTTCACAATTAACTCTAGCGCAATGACGTTGACGTCGACACTGAGCGCGCTGATGCAGTGTTGGAAATGAAGCCTTAAGTGTTACTAGTTACAGTGTTCCATCAGATGATTGCAGTATTCCGAGCATCGTGTTCAAGCTCATGTAAAACTAAATTTAGTCGAGACGTCTGTCACTGCTTACTGAATAGCTTCATCACAACTGTATCACTGCAGTTCATCACAAATGCATCACTGCGGTTTATCACTGCTTGCATTACTGCAAGTAAAGTCTGTGCCCTGAAATGTTAAATGCCAAAATATCTTTGCCACATTCCAATGTCTGTTCTACAGCAAAACCAGATTTCCACCTGTTTCTCAGACCACACAACATACAAAAACAAATTCCATATGAGAGGCTACACATTCACCACACCGTTACCATCGACCTCCTGCCCATCTTGGATTGTACGATTACTCCATTGATTACAGATACTGCAGAAGACATCCCTCGTATGTAGCCCAGCTGTAGCTTTTTTATTGCGAGTCAGAATTAGAAATTGTTATAGTCCGACTGTCGAAAGCCTCCTTCTTTTAAAATGCCTGTCACTACCTATTTAATTTATTTACATAGGTTAACCTCAAGAAAAGAATCTGCTTCACAGACTGCAAATTAACTTTTTCTAATGTTTCTTTCCTGTCACATACGTTAAAACCTACTTTTATAAAGCAATTATTCGTTGAAATCGGTAAACTCTGTCAGTGAAATGCTATGCTTGGTCCTGTTTTGATACTGACTCGCATGAAAGTGGGGAGTCTTCTTCAATATCTACAGTCAATGTATGTCAGCTTGATGTGTAAAGCTGAACTTAATTTTTAATGGACTGGGATTTTTCAATAATAATAATTAATGATATATGTAATTATCTGATTGGCAGGTAAATATTAAATACATGACCACATCCACCATAAGGCAAGTTAAATTATAATACTGTTAAACTCCTGCCAACATGGGTGTTACATTTAATTTCACTTGTCGATTTTTAAAACTTTAATAGAAAATCAATAAGCCATCTCATGAAAATGTACCCTTTTGTACATTTAAATGTAAACTTGTTTCAAATTGCATTATCAAAAACTCAGTCAATATCTTCCTTAATATCATGTTGGAAATGTATAACTGAATCTGCTAACATCGTAAAAGACATAAAAAATGAAAAGCAAAACAACTGCATAAACTCAGATTCTCCAAAATAAATCTTTGCGTCCTAAAAGAATGTCGGGTTATTAAATTTGACAATTATGCTGTCAATAACAATTGAAAAGCCACAAATCATAAGCAGTAAGAAGACAAGACAAATACAAATCTAAAAATGACAAATAAGAAAAAACAAAAACAAAGTCAGAAACATTTTACTTTATATGACATACACTTGCAAATGTTTTCAGACTGAGTTTGTATAAATATAAATACAACATTTAAAAAAAAATCAAGCGATTAAGTTTCTGCAGACCTCCAAAAAAAGGACATAACATTTTTCAAGTAAAAACAAATTCCCAGTGGTATAAAATATATACTTATCTTTTTTTATTTCAAACAGTTTCTAAGCTAAAAGGTACGAATTTAAATGTAACTACAAAACAAAAACAAATAGTTTAATTAAACTGATCCTGACGACTGTAACTTCAATTTAAAATGTGCTCCTAAATAAAAGACACTGAAAGGCCATGTTAGGTTTTTGTTCAAAATCAAAATATGAATGTGTTGCTTCCCATTGCAATGGGCGTTTGAATAAAATACAATAAAACAGTGTTAAATAAAAACTGTGAGTGGTATCAACACCGTGTGGACAACTGGACACTATCAACTTGATCTCTAACTACAACCTTAGGTTGGTCTTACGAAAAGTCAACTTTTGGTGTCACGAAAAAGGCCAAACTTTTCGTCCCCCACCTCTAATTTCTACCCAGGGAAGTGTGTAGTGAGTCCAATTGTTTACCTCCATCTCTAAGGACCCACTGTCACAGCGAAGTAAAGTGGACAGTCCTAGGACTGGCTCACACGGTGTGCAAGTGTGAGTGACAAGTAGCCATGGGTGGAGAACTTTTCGCATGGAAAAAAGCTTTCCAGCATAAATTTTCATAATTACAATACAGTAATATGATTGTGATCCAAAATCATTAGGTTTTTTGGTTTTGTTTATTTATTTTTCAACCCATCGTTTTGTTACAAAATTTTAATTGTTGAAGTTTGTCTCAAAATAATGTCACTTGATTAAATTTGTCATGTTCATTTTAAACTCTCTATTTTTTCCGACAAAACATAACTTATCATTTGGTTTTGCTTTTAAGCTCAAATTTGATATCGAACAATCTGCTTTGAAAAAAATATGCATCTTTTAGAGTCTCAACATGTTTTCCTTGCTATGATCAATAATATTATTCTAGCAGTTTTCATAATACAAATTACAAGTGATCGGTACTTTTCATGATTCAAATGATCCGTAGCAAAAAATGAAATGGGGTTGTTGATAAATAAAGAAAAGGTTCTTGAAATAGACCTTGAATGTGTGATTTAGAATATGAGCATAAAGAACTCATACTCCCTAAGCCCAAATAAGCTGGCATCCCCAAAGATTACAACCTAAATCCGCCCATGCAAGTAGTCAGTGAAAACTTGTCACTCTCACTTAGCACCGTGTAAACCAGGCCCTACTGTCCACTGTACTAGTCGTCATAAAAGCGGGCCAAAATTCTACCCAGGGAAGTGTAGAGTGGTGTGAGAAACTGACGATGTATAATAACAACTGGATTGCTGCCATTCTGTGAACACAGAGAAAGTTCAAATCAACTTGCACCAAGTATTTTTAGGTGCAAGAAGTTGCATTATGACACACTGTAGTTGCATAATAAAATACTATTCCTTACATTTTTATTTTACAGGTGCACAAACAGCTTGTGGATATTAAAATATTAAATTACAAAGAAAAGTAAATAATATTTTTGTTTTGGGAACCTGATGTTAATGAAAAATGTCTTATAACCGTAAATTATAACACGCTCCCTTTTTTTCTACTTGTGATACTTGAGCGTGCGATCTAAACCTTGCAAATTGGCAGCATTAAAAACACAGAGGAACAAATCTGTATTAAAAAGATTTAGGGAATATTAAAACACTTCAAACATAGAAGACAGGTAAGTTAAAGAAGAAAAAAGGAAATTTTTTATAAAGTCAATCTTTGTAAAACAATGTTTAGGATACTTTTCTTAGTAAAATCTAAATAAACCAATCCTATAAAGGCTTGTAATAAACACTAAGATTTCAAGAAGTGGTACCAACACTCTTATAGCTTTTTTACTGAACCCAACAATTGTTTCCGACTGAAAAAGAGCTACCTAAGGCAGAACAATCCAGTTACCATTGCACATCTTTAAGTCATCATCTTGGTTCTGAAGACAACCACCTAGACAAAGAGTTTTTTTTACCAAATATTTCGCCCAATGTCTGGCAAGAGTGAAACTTCTGGCAGTAAAAACCTCCCCTCAATTCGTGGTTATCTCTCGAAACCAAGATGACCGAAACTACCTGTCGTGGAAGGCTTGGCATAGGTTGTTTCAAATAACGTGGCCCCTTTGTCCATAAGCCCAATGCTAAAATAAACCCTTTGTGATCGTAAAGCCAGCAGGAGTGGCCACAACGCAGTCAGTAGCCAGTCGGAATTAATTTCCATATGGCTTGGTTCCGATGGTCGGACGGCCAGCTCTACTGGCCAAGCCCCACTCCGCACCAGCTCGGCATTCATCATGGCGGCTTACTCCCGTCAGCTCGGAATTGTTTTCATACCTGGCAGCTCGGACTTGTTTTTATTGAAAACCTGCAATATATCGTAGGGGATTTACACGATTCAATGTTGCAAGCCTGCTGACCATTTAGTTAAATAACTCCTCACTAGGTTGCAGCGCTCTACAGGCATCATTCAAAATTTAGGAAAACAAACAAAAACATATGTTATTAGCACTTATCGGCCAGTCATGCTGGACACCCGAGCGTTCGTTGGATTTTATGTTGGCCAGCCCTGCAGAGCGTCTGATCGCATACAACTGCTGAGGAAAAATGTCCGACCTGCGCGCTAATGGTGGTGGCCAGAAGAGCTGGCCTTGCGATCGCTACGGAATCGCTGCAAATATCCAATCCGATCACAAAGGGTTAACATTAATCTCGCAGACTGACCGGACCACGCCATCTGACTCGACCTATACGCAGCTGGTGTTGTGTGTGCGTGAGTGCGTGTGAGTGTTACCCTTGATCCCAGACATGGAGGAGAGCCGCCGGGAGTTCTGTCTGACCAGTCCCGTCACGCTCCTCGCTCGCGGCTTCTCACCGCCGGCCGAGCCTCGCTTTTTGAACGCATCTACCCAACAACACTCGGCTCGGTTAGTTCTGCTCACAATGTTCTCTCTAAAATGCTGGGGACTTCGTTAGTGGCTCTAATCATTGCTACACTGGAATACATGTTGGTTTTTTACTGAAATGGTAAAAAGTGTCAGTGATTCGGTCTGTTGTTGACTTGTTTGCGACAACTGTTTTTTGATACCAGTAAAACCTCATCGTAAGGGTTAATTTAAGATTTACTCAACAGATATTGTTGAGTTTTGATACAGACACTTCACATTTGCAACAAATAAAATAACTAACTGTATTGTTGTAAGGTAGGCTAAAATACAACAGGTTACCAAAATTAACAAACTACAAAGATAATGATCCACGAAAAAAAAATTGGTAAGTTAAAAACTGTAAAACAGCAAATAGCATCGTATAATAAATTGGAAATAATCAAAATAATTTGAAGGAAAGTCAACAAAACAATAGCAAACCACTGATGGGAAATCAATAACTAAAGCAGACATGACAGGACACTTTGGTAGATTTTAAAGATTGAACTTATTCATAGCAAAACCAAATTATTGTACACTGAAGAGGGAAGATTCTCAGAAAAAGGTAATAGGTACAAGAGATAGTAGGTACAATACAGTAATAGTTAGAAAAATGCAAAAACCTTTTTACAATAAACAATATGTACATATCTTGGTTCGCTCCCTTGTGTTTGATGAACTGAACTTTCAAAATTGAAATTAAATTTAAATTGGAAACTTAAAACATTCCCCCAAACTAACAAATTTAGGTAATATAACCATGAAATCGGTATGACACATTATTTAGTTAATTGATAATAATAAATTGAAGGAGTAGTGCTAAAATTACATGTTTTGTTTTGAAAGTAGTACCTCAAGTAGATGGTGTGAAATAGTTTATACATACATGAAAGAAATATAAATAAAAATCAACCAAACTATCTAACATTTAGCTATAAAAATTAACTGTATACAAAGGCAGTTAGGAACTTCTTATAATATGAATGCTTCAATTACACTAAAACTTTATTCCAGCACCCCAAATAATTTAAATACACAGCTGAAATCCCATACCATTCTGTGAAAGTGACTTAATTTTGTTCCTACATCACAGAATAAATAAAACCTTCCACCAAAATCAGATGAACACTATACAAGCGATACACACTTGATAAGTTCTTTGTAAATACACACTTAGCATTCAAAAACACTAGCCTCGAACTACTGTACTTTACACACCAAACGTAAAAAGGGTCCAACAACACACATGCTCAGTGGTGCAGGAAAATAATTAAAAAAATAGTATAATAGAGGAATTTTCATTTAACATGCTGAAAATTGGTGGAGAGGTTATACAAACAGCTGGGATCATCATACTAAAATTCCCATAAAATCCAATTTGGGCAACATGCCATCTTGGAAAAATCATTTCCGGTCCATGTTTCTCATCAAATTATTTATTTGGTTAGCACAAAAACCATAAGAGATGCAAAAATAGTGTAAATAGCGTTTATTGTAGAAAATAAAATTTCCAATTAAATGAGTAAAAATGTAAAAGAAATATTAATAATTACCAATTATATTGTTAGTTTTCTAAAATGATGTAATTGTAATACCCCTTCCATAAGCAATACGTGTAAAATTTGATGTAAAATACATTCCCAAGGGGGCGAATCCCTTTGACCTTACTAAATATTAAAAATTATATCTTTAGAATCTTGAAAAAATCTTTAGTTATTTGACACCTCATTCAACGAAATTGGTTCGCTATAAAGGCATGGGGAAGCTCACAAAAAAGTTATTTCTTAAGGAATTAGCACAAATACCATTAGGAATCATTTTATATGAGCTTACTCACACATTTATTTATGGAGAACCAATTCTAATGATTGAGTTGTAAAATAACTGGATTTGTTACCAGGATTCTAAGGATATAATGTATTATTCATTAAGGTCAAAGGGATTCGCTCCCTTAGGAATGTATTTTTCATCATATTTTTCATGTATTCCTCATGACAGGGGTATCAGAATTACAACATTTATTTTAGAAAATTAATGATATCAGCAGTTATTATTAAAATTCTCATAGTTTTTTTATACTAATGTTATTGGAAATTTTATTACCTACAAAAACCCCATTTACACTTTTTTTTGTATCTCTTGTGGTTTTCATGCTAACTACAAAAATGTTTAGAGAAACACAGACCGGAAATGGTTTTTTTCCTTAAGATGGGGGCATGTTGCCTACGTATGATTTATTGGGAATTCTAGTATGATGATCCCAGCTGTATGTATGATGACCTCTCCACCAATTTTCAGCCTATTAAAATGAAAATTCTAGGATCCAACACCTATTTTCCTGCACAACAGGTACTGGTGAGGGGGTACAATGACTAGATCGACCACACCAATCTAACAGACATGCTACATCGGGTGGTGACAACAATGGTCGGTGCTTCGGGAAACATCAAACACGTTTTATGGTATTTAGTTTAAACATTTAACTGGAATATTTGCTTTATGAAAACTTTATGAGACTACAAAAGAAGAAGGGTTTTTGTAATGTGGGTGGATGATGGGCTTGTTGTTTTGTGTTTTGGCTTGTGAAGTATAAGATTATTGGGGGAAGGGATGATTATGCTAATAGCTTTTTGAATTTTCTAACATTAACTGTGTTTAATGCTTACCCTCGTCCATTCATATGGGAGATGTTTTAAAATTAAGGTTTGAGTAGATTCATGTTATATGGACTATTCTAACTAAAAGAGTGTTTTGTGAAGTTTTGGAGAGAGACATCTAATTCGCTCTTTGGGTGATACGAAGAAAATTTCACGAAGAGACTGTTTTCTTCTGAAATCGGGATCAGATACCAATCTTGTAATATTGGATTAATTATGTTATTAATTAGTTAAAACGTGGCCACAGTAATATTAAGAAATCTACTTTGATTATGATGAAAAACAATAGTGTTGTAATATTTTTGGTCGGAGTAAATCTACTAGAAGTTCTTAGCTGTAACTGTTTCATATAGTGTACATTCAATTCTAACTTAAGTTGTATAATAAGCTTCACTTATTCAACAAACAGTTTTACCAAGGTTATAAAAATATGTTTTGATTAAATTATTTACCTTACCACCCTCTGATCCATAAAGGTCTGAGTAAAATTAAGAACTTTTATTTGCTAATGTAAATTTTTCAACCATAAGACACTAACTTTGACTATTATGATCCGTATGTATATATGTTCAAAAGGTTGTGGTTGTTGATTCAGTTCTTGAGTTGTGTCTTTAGAGGAATTTGTATCCATCGATTAACAACTACATATTAGTTCCCAGAATCTATTTCATGGCTTAAAGGGAACATGGATTGGGGCTGTTTTTTCCTTCTCTACAAGATTTATGCAAAAAACTGTTAGGACAATGGCCTTGGTGCTATTAGTCTTCAAGATTCAAATGTCTTTATTCATAACTACACATAAAGTGTTTCAATGGCATCTAAAACATATCAAACATAAGTTTTACCTTTTAAATGCTTTTCAATGTCAAATAGCACATTGTTCAATAGCAAGTTTGTGTGCTAAATAACAAAACAAATTTTTTTTTATCGATAGTACTAAATTCTTCTAATGACTATAACAAATTGTCCAAAATAAAGTTTTCTGGAGATTTCCTAACAATTTTGAAATGATCTCTTCAATTGTGAAAGTCTTTCATTAATTAATGAACACAAAAGGAAAAGTGTATTATGGAATGGATGTAACTAGTTTATTCTGTGCTCATCTAAAATAATTCTTCAGACAATTCATGTGTTAAAACCTGTGTTTGGAAATATCAGTGAAGTCGTGATAAGTATCAATGGGAAGTGCAGTTTTGTATTACCACCATATTCTAATAACATGTTCCTTGCCGAGAGCGTTTCCATAATCATTTAACAATGTTTTGTGTGTTCGTGTAGAAAAAATGTTAAGTTTCCTAAAAAGCACTGAGCTGTAGGTGGTAAAAGTTCTGTAAAAAACACCGAAGCTTCTATTCCCAGTTTTGCATTAGTTACCTAGACTTTCCTTTTTAAAAGGTACTCAATTTGCTTTAATGTTAAAAAAATCAGAAAATTGAATCATGATCAAAAGATATATTCGTAAACCATTTGAATTCCCAAATCGGTAGTAAATATTAAATTCTTATCACTGCTAGATAACAATGAAGATTTTAGAGATTAATTCGGATTATTACCTAGCAAGTGAAAATATTACCCAAACATTCTATATTTGCAGTTTAAGCGATCTTCACTATTTTCTGGACAGATACTTGAGTAATTAAAAGTCTTTTAGGAATGGCTGTTTTCTTCCCAAATGAATCACCTAGGAAACGTCCCTTTGACCCGTCTAAAGAGCAATAAAGGCTCGAAAATCCCATAACAAAAACGCTTTTCAAAACAGAATCCGCAATCAACACTGTGTTAAAACCCAACACCTACAGTACCTAACTACGACACTAACAGTGAACTCGTGGAGTGTTTAACATTGTTTTGTGCTTTATGAACGCTTTCCAACGCTATTACCGGCGGCGGCTGGTCGGGGCGTCATCCTTGGAATGAGAACGCTTCGCGTTCGATACCGCTCGCCCGGCATTTGCAACAACGTTGTGCTCGGAACTTGCACTTGCAGAGAGTGAACGCTCATGCGGTCCGCTTTGTAATCGTATTGGTCGATGGATGAATAGCAAGACACTGGGAAGACAAGAGTGTGTTTATAATAGGGTTGATTTTTTTTAACAGTGTAGCTTTTTGTATTTCGGTGGCTTGGTGTCTGAATCGCCCAAAGCTAGGGAAATGAACAAGAATTTTGCAAGTATACAAGTAAAAGGATTTAAAATTGTTTTTTATGCCTACATTCATGTACAGAAGACTCCATCTTATCTGGACCCCACGGGACCAAGGCCTGTCCGGATAAAGGTTTCTCCGGTCGAACCAGCGTTTTCTAAAATTAATTATTAATAAAAATAATAATAAATACTATACATGTTAAAACACTATGTCCACTTTACTTTTCCCAAGGTAATTGTCGATATCGTTCCTCAATTACTCAAAACCTAACTCATTTTACTTAAATTGAAGAGAGTGTACTATTTAGACAAGTCAATGCTGGTCTCAAACATTTTCCCACAAGAATCGTCGTTACAATATCGTCCAATTCCTGCAGATTATGTCCAGTTAAAACGATGTATTGGTAAAAAAGATGATACTTCCTCTGAGGGTAGTCCTGATAAACCGATGTCCAGTTGAGCCGAGTGGATAAAGCGCTCACCTCATAACCTGAGGGTCGCCGGTTCGATTCCTGACAGGATCGAAACTGGGTCCAGTTGCCATTTGTCATTGGGCTATGAATTAATGATGCTATCTAACAAAAGGTCGCCTTTAGATAGTAACAAGACCCGGGTTTGGACCGTTCCCGATCAAAATGTTTAAAAATACCACTGGCGTAGAAAGACACAAAATACAAAAATACAAAATACAAAAGGTATCCAGAGAAGAGGGAGTCTACTGCAGATGGTAGCGATGTCATAAAATGTCATTGGTTAAGCAACATCTGAACTGAATAAGTATTTATTACAAAATTACTTGGTAAAGTGTGCACTTTGAAATTTCGATTACCACAGGTACTATCATCGCTTATAGTCAAATGTACATGTTGTTGGTCAGCACAGTTTATTAGTATACAAAACTAACAGTACATTGTTTGGACTTGATAGTTAAGCCAATAATTTTATATCTTTTGTAATTCATGAAGTATTAGCCACTGCTCTGCCCTAAGGCTTTGAAAGCAACCAAGTTACAAATCGATACATAAGTTTTAATTTTGTTCCTTTCACTCTATGGCATAGTAACCGGAAACTGAGAGACGAGAAGTGAATGAAATAGGAAATGTTCATTGTTATATCTATACGTTTATTGGATTTTTCATATTTTCTTCCCTAAAATGAGTATGAACCACTGTGATAGAACGTCAGATCCAGTTACTTTTATTCAACGGCTACATGGATTTGTTATAACAAGTAAAATGAGTTGTTGGCAACTAAAATATTGTCATGTCTTAATTCATTTTCCTAATGTGATATATTATTTTTATGGTGGTTGATTTCCTCAACAAGAAAGGTTAAGACTCACACTGCTGAGTAAAACGTGAACTTTAGTTTCTTTCCTGCTTGCAGAACCACTTATCTTCGATGACACTGCCAAAAAAAGTAATGTGAATATTTCAGGATTGTAAACTGTAATGTAATTTAAATCACATTATAGAGAGTTTTCATAATTATTTTTGTTATATCTGAGATCTGAATCAGGATGAATGGGCAGGTCTGTAAATTAATGAAGATCTAGTGAAAAATGATCGTGTATCTTCGGTGACACTGCCTAAAAAAGTAATGTAAATATTTTGGTATTGTACACTGTAATGTAATTTAAATCACATTGTTTGAGGGTTTTCATAATTGTTTTTGTTATATCTGAAATCTGAATTGGGAACAATGGGCAGGTCTGCAAATTAATGAAAATCTAGTGAAAAATGGTCATGTATATACAGCAATGAATAGTTATCACTTACGTAGACTGGCATTTTTTGCTGACAGGACACATGAAACTCCAGAAGGAAGGTTTGTATTGCCTTGTAGTATTTTAATGTTTTGATCTAAATGCTGAGTACAAAATAGTTATGGTTTGTAAATTAAAAAAAGATATACCAAGAAATACACACCAAATAAGTTTAAACTAAACTTTTCCAAAACTTGAGTGATATTTAATTATTAGAGAAAAGAAGGGCCTCATTTAATTAGTACTGGTTTCAATTCTTAAATTTTTTAGTTTTTACAAAAAAAATGGTGATGAGAACTGAATTATTTATTTTTTTAAAACAAGTACAATCAATTAACCTTCAGATTTAAAAAAAATTGTAATGAAAAACAACATAAACACGAGAAAACTTTTTGAACAGTTTAAAATTGCACAAGAGAAACAAGATTCAATGCAAGATATATTTGAATTCAACACCTAAAACTAAAAAAAATTATTCCTTTAAAAAATGACAACCACCCGGGGAACGACACAAAAAAATAGAAAACCCCCAACATCGACACGACACAATCTCCAATCCTCACAGAAGGTGAATCCAAAAGTCCAAGAGACTTGACACAGAAGAAATTTTAAAATCCCCGACTCGTACAATAAAAAATAATTTACCTGCGTCCTTATCGCCGGCGATCGACTGCAGCGACTGCGCGGAGGTCTGTGAATGACCCATGCTGGACAGAGCCATGCTCCAGCGCCGGTTGGCCGTGGAGGCGGTGTACATTCGCTCCCACGGGGGCGGTCGGTCGCGAGCCGAGTTGCGGCTGGACTTGGGCAGGCTCTGGTACGTCTCGCGCAGGAACGCCGTGATCTCCATCAGCAGAGTGCACGCGACCAGGCGCAACGCGATGGGACAGTCCGCGCCGTACGCGAACGTACAGGCTGCCGGGGAATACGAGAATAATTATTATGTTATTATCAGCTTATAACTTCAAAACTAGCAAGGCTAGCGCAGATCAAAAGAAATTGTCAGTAGGTTACAATAAACAATCTTACAACTAACTTCCAGTGCAAAATAAGTATCCTACAAATACTCAGGCAAAAATTAACAAACACCAAACAAATTTTACAGTTAACTGAACTGTGTTAGAGAAGAACTAAACAAAAAATTCCTTTACTGAATAAAATATTTGATTTATTGAACCAATTATAATTTTTTTATACTTATTTTCTTTAACTATGGACTTTAAATTTCTTGTTAAGTTCATATGTATAAAAACTACTACATCTAGCCTTCAGTTTTAAATTAATTAATTTAGTGTTTACAAACAAAATCTCTTTGAACTACATATTTTTGTTGGAAGGACAACTAATGACCTTCCATCATAAAATGATTCATTTCATCATAAAATGAATCTTCTTTGATGAAATGAAGTAATACCTTTCGTTCTTCTCCAAAACCAAAACTCTGGTTCAAAACTACCATTATCTGCGATCCTAAGGCCAGCAGGAGTGGTCACAATGCAGTCAGCAGACAGTTGGAATTAATTTCCGTAGGGTTTGGTTCTGATAGTCGGATGGCCAAGCCCCACTACGCACCAGCTTGGCATTCATCATGGCGGCTCACTCCCGTCAGCTTGTAATTGTTTTCAAGCCCTGATTCAATTTTGCAAGCCTGCTGATCATTTATTTAAATAACTCCTCACTACTGTACAGGCAACATGCAAAATTAAGAAAAACATGTTATCGGCACTTATCGGCTAGTCCTGCTTGACACCTGAGCGTTCGTTGGATATCATATCGGCCAGCACTGCTGGCCTTCCATTGCATGTCAATTGCTACGGAAAAAAATCCGACTTCCATGCGCTAATCACTAAGGAATAGAGGCAATTATCCAATCCGATCGCAAAGGGTTAAACATATATATTTTTGAAAACCGAGAACCCACACTCGTCGAGGAAGTTCTCTTCTTCGTCCTCTACGAGCAGCTGCTTCTGTCTGTTCTCGTCCAACATGAGGTTGACGACGGCCGGGATGTGCTGCTTGTCTTCCTGCATCATCTCCTCCAGCCGACCTCCCAGCGCCTGTGGGGACAATCAGACCTCTTGTAGTCTGTACAGTAGACTTTCAATCACTCAAAATTTCATAGGACTACGATTTGTTATGGTTATTTTAATTTTGGGAAAAAAGGACAGACAGCTAGCTTACCTTTGAAAAAACTTTCTCTCCTTCACCTGAAGAAGTCCCCCCAAGAGGGAGGAAATATTGTGATGTAATTATTTGTGACATTTATGTGCTCAATGGCCTGCCTGAACCCTTCCAAAGGTAAGCTAGCTGTCGATCCTTCTTTTCCCAAAATTATTACCTTTGAAAGAGTTCAGACGGGCCATAGAACACATATAAGTCACAAAAAATTCCTGGAAAGCACAATATTTTGTCCCATTGGGAGGACTTCTTCAGGTGAAGGCTCCATAGGACAACCATTTTTTTACAGTTATTTTAATTTTGGGAATAGGAGGATAAACAGCTAGCTTACCTTTGGAAGGGTTCAGGCAGGCCATAGAACACATATAAATCACAAAAAATTGCTGGAAATCACAATATTTCGTCCCGCTGGGGGGATTTCTTCTTCAGGTGAAGAAGAGAAAGTTCAAAATAGCTACAGTCTTAACTAAGTCCTATGTGTTCAATGGCCTGCCTGAACTTTTTCAAATGTAAGGTAGCTGTCTAACCTTCTTTTCCCAAAATTAAAATCCTGGCCTGAGCCTTTCCTAAAAGACTGACCTTTTTATGGTAATGTATAGTTCAACTTTTTTAATGGAGGTATTAGGAAGCCTGGGTTACACCACCTGACAGGAAATCCTGTGAGGGTAATTCAGCTATTTTTATGATTTTTTACAGCTACCAGAAAGGAGAGGAAGCTTCTCTTGTAATATCCCTTAGGACCTAATCTTTAGAAGATTAATACAGGGGAAGCAAAAGGAAAAAGGAGTAGGTAGATGGAATGGGTTCGGCCAAGCTTTGACTGGGTGGGCAATCTATATCCGATAGATATGGGCCTCAAGGGTAACTGGCCCTCACCTTGATCGCCAGAACACCCCCGCCCACCCTGCTGTCAAGCCTAGCCTCCCCTGGTGGGGAACTGAAGTTGTTCATTGAAAGACAACAACAAAACTGCCTCCAAAGGGGACACTTGCCATTGCTGCACTCACATATTGACAGCTCGATACCTGAGCAAACATGGAGATAGGATCCCAATGAAGGATGGTTAACTTTAGGCATAGTTTGAATTAGAGAAATTATTCTTAATTGATTTCGATATATTGAGGTAATTTGTGCTGAAATTTGAGGTAAATCAAATGAAAATTTGAGTTACAGAGGTTTAGAATAGTGTTGCTGGACGGATATGACCCATTTAAATGTTACAACATGTACACTATGGTTTCGACTTTCAGAGATCAACTGTGCAGACTTTGTGAGACGTAGAGGAAGGAATTAAATATAATGACTTTAACAAGTATGTATATTTATGAAGTTCTGATTTTTGTGCATTCCAATATGGATCTCTTTACGCCGTTCAAAGCCCAACACTCTTACAATACCCGTAATATTGATTTGTTCAACTAACCACCACACAACCTGACACTTTATGAAAAAAGTCCTGTCTATATGGGTATACGATTGTATAACAACATTCCAAATTTAATGAAATCATATAATCAATCTAAATTCAAAAAAACCCTAAAAATATTTTAATAGATAAGTTTTAGTATTCTATTGATGAATTTCTAAAAGATAATTTAAATCTACTTGACCCCTGACCCCTGAAAATTTTCTTTCTCTTTCATAATAAGCTTGGTATTGTAAAAATTTGATTATTGTTATTAATAATAAGAATGACAATGCACCTGTTTCAGATTACTTTATGCAACAAACAAATGTTTTGTGCTAATAAAGGACTTATGACTTATGACTAGAGGTAAAATTTGACTCATGGAGGTAATTTTTGTGTTGCTTCAACTTCCAGAGGTATAAAATAACAATAAAATTATTTTTGGTGACACATGGTTCTTTTTGTTTTTACTTAAACAGGATTTTTTCTAGGGGATTGAACAGTTTTTTTTACTAGGGGATCAAAAATATATAATCATTCAAGATTCTGAGTTATCGAGAGTCGACATCGAAGTGAATGCTTTACCTCGGCCCACTGGTAGAACATCTTGCCCGCGGCCCGCTGCAGTATGTGGGACCGCTTCTGCCCCGTGGGGGCCCCCCGGGTGGGAAGGGGCCCGCTGGGTCGGAACATGGGGAAGTTGAGCTTCATCCACGCCGGCCACTGGCCCTTGTTGCAGGAGTGGACGAAGTAGCAGCACTCCAGCAGGAAGCACGCCTTGGCCACCACGGGGGCCCCGGGCTGGGGGGGGACACTCGATTAGATTTCGGAATAACTAATTTTACTGTCAAAATTTCATAAAAAGGTGGGGTGAGCTGATTTAATGACTATAAGACTGTGTTCTGTGATTACATAAACAATCACTTACAGTTCCCAACCAGGAACTCTTCTTGCATAAACATAATTCAAGACACAATAGATAAAGGAATAATATCATATACCAAGATATCTTGGTAGATTTGTTAGAAGCGTTACTTTTTGGTCAAATTTTTGTTAATGCACCCCAAACAAACTTAAGCATCTAACTGCCTTGCTGACTCCCTAAGAAAAATAGTGTAGCACACATAAGTACACCAAAACCAGCAGACAAAAACAGTGGTAGGATAAGAATAAGAATAGTTTATTGTCGTTACAAGGTTTATTGTATTTATAATAGTTGCAAGGTATCAAAATTGTGAATTTTTAACATTACCAAATTTTTTATAAAAAAAAAACAATATGTTATAGTACTAAATTATGTTATCTAAGTATCTAACATTCGTTTGGTGAAAAGGAAGTAGTAGGCAGGAAGGTTAGGGTTTTGGAGTACTTTGTAGGACTTTGGGGACCAGCACACCTGGCACATTATATCTTGGCACTTGGGAACCATTTACATCTAAAGCAGTTGTAGTTGAGTATAATTCATTAGGACACCACAGCTGATGCCCTAAGTTGTACTAGTGTGACATGTTAAAATTTCCTAACAGCTATCAATTTATCTTCATTGTAATTTTTAAACAAAATATAGTTGATGTTTATCAAAATTTGTTGTTTGTTCCAAAATCACTGACAATAAACAAAGTCTGACAGCTCCGGCAATGGAGTAGGTCATGGTTCAAGATATAACACGCCGAGTGTAGACAGTATGTAGTACAATTAATATGAGTGTTTACTTACAAAAACTAATTTTTCCTACAACCGCGCGTAAAGTGTCAGTTTACGCACCGAAAACCAATCGTAAAACAGCTGTTTACTGAGGAGCGAGCGATAAAGTCTTTGGAGCAAGCGCTAAAGTCTTTTGCGCTCGCCACGTGATTACTTTCACGCTCGCCAGCTGATTTTTCATTGATACTCAGCGTACAACTGCGCTCCTTTCCGCTTCTGACTGGGCTAGACTTGTTTATAACCTCAAACTGGTGCATTCAGCTATAATGGATGTAATAAGTGATGATGAATTTGGTCTTACTCCACCTGATATTAGTGAATCAGTAAAAGAAGTTTCACGAAACTTATTGCCTCGTAAATCAAGAAATCTTTACGAAAAGAAATATGAAGAATTTATGCAATCATAATGGCGCATTCGGCTACAATGGATGTGGGTAACTGTGATTGTATTTATCGTTTGGGAAATTAAAACTGCAGTTGTAGGAAAATTTTAGTATGTATTTTGCGTGTAAAGCGTCGCGCGGTATTTGTTCACCTCAAGTGAGAAAGACCTACTTTACGCTCTTAATACATAAATAACTATTCTGCTAGAATTCTTACAAAACCTAAACCAAAATAAATCTACGGACTACTGACCAGGTCCATGAGCGCGGTGAGCAGGTAGGGGTCGGGCAGGGTGCCGGGCGGGCAGGTCTCCAGCAGGAAGGAGAGCCGCAACATCCCGTTGAACACGGGGAGGGTGGGCACGAGCTTGCGTTCCTTCAGCACCACGAACTCCGAGTCCCCCGCGTGGTCCCCCGTCTCCACCGAGTTGCGCCGGCTCAGGTCTGCCAACGTCCGAGTGCAGGTTTACCACAACAATTAAATAAGAAACGAAAATAGAATCTGACTTACAGTTGAACCTCTGTTAACTGTCCACCTCAGGACCAGGGTTTAAAAGGTTAAATGAATAGAGGAGGAAGGAAATTTCATTATAAACCTCTAGAGTAAGAAGATTTAACCAAAATAGAGGCTTAAAAGGGCTAAAATACCTTTCAAGCAATCCTTATTTATTATAGTACAAGGTACCTTCATAGCAAACTGAATCTATCTTATATTTATATCTAGCCTACCACATGGTTTTTAATCAGCATCGTATGTTTTATGTAAAGAAAGAAGATGTTTTCAGAGGTAAACAGATCTGCCAACATTGGCGTCCAGGTTTACCACAACGATAAAAAATAAAATAAAATTTTATTTGTAGGTTTTATTTTACAGATTCCGTGATTTTTTTTGTATGAAATTTAGCTGCTACTCAGAGAAGAATCTAACAGAGGTCGCTTTAAATGGGTCTTCTATTGCGCCCAAGTGCTTGCTAGTTACAGTTAAATCCAGCTAAAGTTAAGTTACTAGCTGGATGTTAGTTACATCCGGTTACTAGCTAAAGTTAAGTTAAATTAGGAGAGGGCAGCGACGGTGCTGCTCTCTCGAGGCTTTAATGGTGAACTATTTTTTTATAAGTCCTGAAGATACCTCTGTTTGATTCTCCTCTGTGGCTGCTAAACAAATCACAATCAAATGCAGTTTCTAGTTTAAATTTTGATAAGAAACAGTCATTACTTTAATTAAGATGGCGGTTTATTTAACCAAAACTAGCCTGACTTTGCTTGGGAGATAAGCTGAATAATCTTGTTATCGGGAGGTTCTTTTTGATAAATATTTAGTAATCCAGTCATAGAACACAAATTCATTACACTGACACCTGTTCAAAATCAAAGCACCAGGGATTTTCCTTTTGAGGAGAGGTAAAGCTTCTCTGCATAGAAAAGTTTCTCTGAGCGAAGGAGAGTGTGAGACCTTTTCTAAAAGCACACTGTTTACTAATTTACAAATAATCAAAAATAAACTCACAATCGATCTCCCAAACCTTTGGCACAGAACAAACCAGCAGTTTTTCCCCTTCAGCTCTTCAAATTATTTGCTTATGTGCAAGCAGTTACAGATTTTTTTTGTAAATGAAACTTTTATCCACATGCACAGAAACTTTGACCCATCTGCAGATTTCCAGCTAAATTAAATATTGCAAGTAGTGCTGTAATAGATTTATTATCGTAAAATCAAACTCACAGCTGCCTTGAGTCTCTTCGACGCTTCCGTCTTTCTTTTTCCCTTTCCCGAAACCAAACTTGTTGAACTGGTCTTCCACCCTCCGCCGGGCCCGCTGCAGTGTGTTGCCAACACTGGAAACAAAGTAGGACAAAACTTTAACACAGTGGAACATATGTGCAAATGTTATCGCATGTAGCAGCAGTATTAACTGTGCTATTTGCCAGCACTGGAGAGCAAACAGGATAAAATGTGATGAAACATGGTTGTAAAAATGACTGCAGTGGTAACTATTCTATAAAATTACCAAACGTACCACGAGTAAATTAACTGTAAAAGATGATCGTGTGTAAACGGGGGAGGTAGCATTATAAAGATTGGCTTGAGTGGGAAGATAACTGTTTAGCTTTATGTGCCAAGAGCATATTTAAAAAATCTATGGCTAAAGTACTATGAAAAGTCTTCAGGGAAAATAATTACTTTTAGCAGTTAAAGCAATATTTTCTCTATATACGACATACATTTGTACAATTGTACACATTTTTAGCAATTTTAAGAGAAAGCAAAAAGCACACAAGTCAAAGAAAACACAAAGGAAGGCTCTTGGAGGACCTCTGAAACTCACTTGAAAAATTGAGAGGGCCAGGCAAGAATTTCTGTGCTGATAATGAAAAAAATAAAAATATGAATAAAAGTATCTACCAGCACAGATGAAGAACTATACAGATTGGCAACCCAATGCACTTTTGCGTGCCCGTTTTTTTGCGCGGCGTCAAGTTTGTTATGTTGTTTTGCCGCACATATTGCATTGGTATCAAGTATAATTTTGCCAATAAACTTGACACCGCGCGAAAAAACGGGCACGCAAAAGTGCATTAGGTTGCCAATCTGTATAGTTCTTCATCTGTGCTACCAGTCCTTACCACTGAAGATTCCTAAAAACTGAAGTTAAGGAAAGCTACTTAACAAAAGCTGGAGAAATAATTTTGTATAAGGGGTACCTTTTCAGCATTGAAAAAATGTAAAACTAACAGTCTTAAATTGAATTAAAAATTAGGAGGACCTTCGGATCAAAATGACGACATTTTTAAAAAAGAGGACTTCTGGAAGACCTTCTTTTGAGTGAAGGTCTTTTGGATTATCTTTATTATGAGAACTTTGAGAGGCCCGGAGGATTAGAGGATTGGAGGTCTTGGAGGAGAGACCTTGGAAAGGCCTAGAGGACTTGGAGGAAAGGCCTAAATGGCTTGGAGGAAAGACCTAGAGGACTTGGAAGAAAGACCAGATGACTTAGAGGAAAGACCTGGAGAATTTGGAGGAAAGGCCTAGAGGACTTGGAAATACCTGGATGACTTGGAGGACTTGAAAAATTGGTAGTTAACCGGACTTTTTGTTATTTCCAAGTCGTACCTGCTGCCGCTGCGCTGCGAGGTCTTGCTGTATGAGTGGTGCAGTTGGGCCGCCTGGTGGACCAGCGCCCCACCCTCCACCGGCGAGTCACTGCCCTCGTGGCTGTCTAGCGAGTCCGACCGGCCCCCCTCCCGCCGCAACCAGCTCACTGCGGACCAACAGATCAAACTCAAATTCAACTCAATTCAAGTTCAATTTAAAACAACCTTTTTCTTATCATTATCTTCAGTATACTGAGACAGCAGCAACAGCAGGACAGACAGCAGCTAACGAGTTCTTTTTTTGGAAATTCATTGTTGGTGATGGTGAGTTTATGTTTTGATTTCAGTTTTTACGTCTGTAAAAACTCTATGACGTCTGTGATGTCTATTTGCCATCACTGAACTTGAGTTATGAGAAAACTATTATAGATTAGGACACAACCCAGTTTGGGTAGTGGGCAAAGATTTAGCGACTGTTAGTGACAACAGGAGTTGCGTAGTGAATGATGCAAACAGTATCCAAGGTACAGTAGACGCCTGGTAATCCGGCAAGTTCAAGCCTTCGGAGGTGCTGGTTTACTGAGTGCTGCCTAAGGCTATGAGTCCACTGTCGACAAAATGTTGCGTCACTTTTCATTGCCAAGTACAGGGTGAAAAAATTATTCAGCTTAACTGAAGATACACAGTTAAGCTGAATGGCGTCTACTGTACCTTGGATACCTAATACTGTTTGCATCATTCACTATGCAACTCCTGTTATATCTTGTTCATTGATTTTGTAAAAGCTTATGATACCATAAAAAGACCTAAACTCTGGGAAACAATGCAGAAAGTTGGCATACCAGACAAACTAATAAATCTAACAAAATTGTGTGTTGAAGGATCCAAAAGTAAAGTTAAGATAGATAATGAATACTCAGAAACCTTCCGAACCCACTCAGGAGTTAGACAAGGAGATGGACTCTCTCCAATTCTATTCAATATTGCAATAGAAGAAACCCTGAAGAGCACAAAAAATTTAGAATATGGTATAAACCTCGGATCTAAAATAAACACACTTGCTTTTGCAGATGACGTTGCATTAATTGCAGAATCAAAAGAGGACCTAGGAAAACTTACCAAAATTATCATAAAAGAAGCAAATAAGATTGGACTTCAAATAAGTGAAGAGAAGTCGAAATACATGAAATTAGGAAGAACCCAAATCGAAACGGATGAACCTCTAAAAGTTAATAATTATAAATTTGAAAAAGTACCTGAATTTAAATACCTAGGAGTATCAGTTAATTGGAACAACGAAAGAGGAACAGAAATAGAAAAGCGACTAATTTTAGCGACCAAATGCTTCTGGAGCTTATCAAAATTATTAAATTCCAAAATATTATCAAAAAACACAAAAATAAGAATTTATAAAACTATTATTCAACCAGTTCTTTTATATGGCTCAGAAACATGGACAATGACAAAACATCATGAAAACAAACTCATTATTTTTTTAAACAAAATTTTAAGAAAGATTTTTGGACCTATAAATGAAGAAGGTGAGTGGCGAATAAGAAAAAATCGTGAGCTCCGAGAACTATACCAAGATCCAGACATTGTAGCCACAGTGAAGAGTAGACGACTGAGATGGGCAGGACACATAGAAAGGAGGGAAGAAGAGAGTGTGCTGAAGAAAATCAAGAATGGAAGGCCACGTGGTACTCGCCTGCTGGGAAGACCAAAGCTGTGGTGGAGGGACCAGGTCCAGAAAGATCTTCAGAGAATGGGAGCATCTCTTGCGCAAGCAGCAGACCGGCAGCAGTGGAGGCAACTTGTTGGCGAGGCCAAAAACCTACTTAGGTTTGAGTGGCCAAGGAGGTAAAGTAAGGTAAGGTAACTGAAGATACACACTTTTGGCGGCAATGTTACCAATGCTGGAGCGGTCTGAAGTTGATGCCGGCAACTAAAAGCCGCTAGTAGACACAGCGCCATTCGATTGCACGGTCCACAGTTGTGTTGTTGGACAAAATGGCTGCTACAATGTTGTGGCCAATCACAACACCCAGCAACAGCCGGCAACATTTTGTTGCTGCCTCTTCAGTAGACACACTCCCATTTACTTACATTGATGACACCGACACGACAAAAAGTGATGCGACATTTTGACGACAGTGCACACGTAAGCGTAAATAAAGCAGATACATAGTTAGAATGGTGGAAATACCGCTAAAAACAGATAGTTAAAAGGAAATATTATGGATATCGAACAATGATCCCATGTTTTTCAGGTCTTCAATAATGTGCCTACCAGGCATGAACTTAAAAGCTGATCGTACACAGATCTCCTAAATGAATTGCAATTCTTGAAAGTATGCTGAACAAACAAAAACTAGTCCAACTTTTTACAGATGAGCCCATAAGTTGACCTTACCCAATCCTCCGATCTGGAAGCGTGAGGGCTGTGTCTTCAGTGGCAGCATGTGTGGGCTGTCACTGACGCCGAGGTTGCGTTCGCTCTGTCGAGGCGTCAACACGTGGTGGGGGTGCTTCTTCCGCAGGTTGCTCAGAGGACTCTGAACCATCTTGCCCGTCTCGTCACAAAGCTCTGACTCCAGCAGGCTCTGAAGACAACAATAGGTTGGAAGGTGAGATAAGCTTAATGTAAAGAGTAACAAAATCATATTCGTGAGGAAAGAATAATAATTTTTCAAAAAATTATACTTAGGTCCTAAGAACTAAGTTTAAGACTAAGTTTAACATATAAAAAGTAACATAAAATATAAAGATTAGCAGCCAGACAGTAGCGCTTGGGACTTCAGAGGTATGATAGCGACATTATGAGTTCAAACCGAATGCTATCAGTAGTGTTTAATGCTACCACTCTTGTACTAACGGCTCACTCCTTGCTATGCTTAATCGCGTACCATGCACAGATAAATAGTCTATGAGACAGGAAAATAGATAAATAGTCTATGAGACAGGGAAAATGCAAAGTTTAAAAGCCGCCAACTCCTTTTTTTAGAGTGATAAAACCTAGCTGATAAACCCACTGTGATAACACAAAGAGCAGATGCTGTGGTCATTCGCAATGAACAAGTCACCATATGCATTGGGAATTTCTTTACTATTAATCCCCAAATGAAAGTATTGTTTTTCTGCTTCTCTGATTCAAAAACTTGTCTACTCTAGCACACCTTGCAATACCTACTAAACAAGGCAGAAAAACAAACTCACCCTGAATGTAAAATAAGACCAACAACACTTACAGCACATGTTGAAGAAGTGCTTCTCTTCTTGAACAATATTTTCCTGGCGTCTCTGTCGTCCATGACGTAACAGGAACCTCCGTTCAACTGATCATCTTGTTCTGAATGAGGAATGTGCCTGCAGAAACAGAAGATAGAAATTGATGCTTGAAACAAAAAAGTCATATAACAGACAGAGATATTTCGCTTTGTTTTCAGCCTTCAGACACTTTGAAGTGATTCTCGAGTCATATTTAGTTAATATGGATTGGTGTTGTAGAAAAATTTAACCTACGGATGATCAAATTTTGACTTCATGCTTTCTAAATCTTTACTTGAATTGCATTTGATTTTGAATAGTTTGATCTTAAAACAGTCGATAAAGTTTTACTAAGTAAAATCAACCCCCTAGAGTTAAAGGGTAGGTTGTCCTCAGAAGATCCCGGAAGATGGGTTGAATTTTTTTCTCTCTTCTTCAGTTGTGAAGCTGACTGACCATGTCATACCTTTCCCTTTACAAATCTCTTTTATACAAGCTGCACAATATCCGTACAGACATGCCTCGCCATGCCTTGCCAGCAGCTGGGGCTTCTATCCCTTCAAAATAGTCGGTGGCACAGTTGGTAGTGTACTCGGCCCCGGTTCTGTGGCGGCAGTGTCGAAGGATCGAGTTTCGATGATGCCGCATACTTTTAGCAGTTCTGCTCATCCTTGTACTGTACTGGCTCACTCCTTGGTTTGCTTGATAACTTCCACGCACAGGCCTGAGGCCCATGTGGGGGGCTAAATGCAAGGTAAAAAGAGGCAACCACCCTCTTAAAAAAAATAATAAAATAAAAATTTAACAGTTGAAAAGTCTAACATAATCACAAGTTGACGATCACCTGATGACCCGGGTGGTCTGAGCCTTGGGCTCCTTGCGGTGGGGTTTGATGGCGACGTCTATCAGCCCGCTGAGCGCCACCCGCCGGAACACGCCGCCGTGAGCCTCCTTCACGTACGTCATGAGTTGTCTCACATCACAGTACAGGGTCTGCAAACATGAGTGGTTTTTTATTTTGGGCAGTAAAAAACTATTTTATTTTTGTGTCTACGCCAGTGGCATTTTATAAAAGTTACTTGAATACTTTTAAGGAAAAGCACATCAAACCCCGAAAATTTGAGTGGGTATGCTGGGAATTGGACCATCGACCTCTTGAACCGAAGTCGACACTACCGTCAGGCTACCAACATACATACCCAGCTAATAGTGGGTAACTTATAGACCTCTAGATGTGGAGTCTATAGTAGATGCAGGAACAGAAGGTCTTTGCAGATACCTGCAGACTACTTAGTTTTTGAGAAATTTTAAAGTTGAGCCTGGGGTTCTGAATTCTTGGAAATTGTTGACAACAGGTAATTGGAAGTGTTTTTTTTTTTGGATTTTGTTTCCCTAGCTAGTAAACAAGGACAGCAAAAAAATGGTTATATATGTTAAATGCTAAATGATCAACGAATATATGAAACATATGTGGCATTTCTTGAAAATTCAAGGGATTTTTCTTCTGTCTATGCTTTATCTGTGAATGACCAGTACAATTTACCACATGCATATGGAATACACAGAGAATTTTTTGCTAACAAACTTGCCAATCAAATATTAAAAACATTTCCCCCAAATTTAAGAGAAATTGGACGAAATTGCAGTTGCCAGAGTGAAAAATACTCCTGTTACTGTACTGTGATCAGTAAATTCACATTATCGTTGATAATCACAAAGGATAATTTTTGCACTAAAACTTTAGGATAGAGCTTAAAATTGTTGCATTTTTTTGTAAAAATGTATTAAAATTACATTAGGGGCTTATGACTCTTTTGGAGCCAGTTACCTAGTTTTGAGAATATATCCCCCAAAAATGGGGTAGGGGTGCTACGATTTTTTTACTAATTGCTTTTTTTACCAACCACTAGAATGCCAGAAAAAATGCAGAGAAATTTGAAGAATTATGTTTTTAACAGATTGTGATTTTGGCATCTGGAACCCAGAAACAATACCTTATCATCCCATACCTGTGCTTTGGTTATTTTAATACCTCACTGTCACTGTACCCAACGAAATTCACTGAACATGGACCTACTTACCGTGTTTTTTGGTTAGATCACCAATATAGGTTCTAGGTCACATTACAATTGCTTAAGAACAGTTAAGTAGGTAATTACTTACTGAATTGCAGTAAAATGCAGCCTACGGTGTCAATTCAATTTTTTCCGTGGAACCGGTTTCAAGTCAATGACGACTCATCTTCAGCCACTAAAACTTGGTATTTCACACTTCTGTGGTCCTCAAAATTTCAAACATAAAGCACATTTTACACTGAACAGTCAGAAACAACACATACATTAAAATTAACATAAAAAACATCGATACGAAAAACGTGTGCACACCACTCACGCGATCTGCACCCATTGAAATTTGTAGATCTCAAATCCAAATTGAATTCAAATTGATCCAAATTGAAATTTGGAGATCTACAAATTTCAATGGGTGCGGATCGCGTGAGAGGTGTGCACACGTTTTTCGTATCGATGTTTTTTATGTTAATTTTAATGTATGTGTTGTTTCTGACTGTTCAGGTAAAATGTGCTTTATGTTTGAAATTTTGAGGACCACAGAAGTGTGAAACACCGAGTGGCTGAAGATGAGTCGTCATTGACTTAAAACCGGTTCCACGGAAAAAATTGAATTGACACCGTAGGCTGCATTTTACTGCAATTCAGTAAGTAATTATATACAAGGTGTCTAGGCTTAAAAAGAAAAAAAAATAAAATAAAAAAGTTAAGTAGGCTTACTTGAACAAAGGATACGTGATAGGACACAAATTATAACGAAAGTAGAACATTTTGGAGCCACTGGCATCTTTCTCGACCAGAAACTAAGTGCTAGTGGCACCTAAATATTACACGTTTGTCACAGTTTTTGTCACATCTCCATAAATATACTTTATTCAGGTAAATTGTGTAGTTTTATACTTCTCAATTAGTCCTCACCATGTTCTCCGGCAGTTTCAGATCCTTGTTGGACTTGACCAGTCGAGTGACCAGAGCCTTGAACACACTGACCATGACCTGCCCCTCCACGCCGCGGCCGCCGCCGCCCAGCCCCGCGCCGAAGTTGGTCGCGTACCCGCCCTGCGAGCCCACCTCGGGGGACTTGCTGCAGCTCCGCTTCTGGTCTGTACAAACAATTCCAACCTACTCAGGTACAAGTTTTAGTGATGTGGAAAGTAGGGATGAGTCGGTACCATATTTTTAAAGTGGGTACTAGGACCAATTCTTGACAAGATCATTTGTTGTCACCAGTACCATTTGTAACTACTGTTGATCATAAAGTGTTATGTTGTCATGTGCCTATAAAGTTACAGGCAATAAGTTGTGTATTGTTTTATACATGAATCAATTTACATGTACAAGTTTCAATAAGCCATACCATTTTTTTGCAATCCCCAAATAAAATTACCCCACTTCAATCATTAAAAAAATAAAAATCATAAAGTATATTATGAGTAAAAGAATTTTAAATAAAATTAGCTGCAAAAGTAATTTTAGGAATATAATCAACCTCCAATAATAGTAAGCCATGACATTTGCAATTGGTGCATCACCCGTGGCGATACGCCATACCATTGCCTAAAGTGTCTTGCAGTTAGCCCCACAAATTACCAAGGATACCAGTGCCACCATTTTAAAATTAGTATTCAATACTGGTTTTTTCCCCCAAGAACCGTGGTACCGTGGAATCGTGGAGAACCTTCTTAGCCCCCAAAAAATCAGCTTTTTATTCACTTAAAGGGAAGAGCAGGAATAAATCAAACCCAATAGGTCCCCAGGAAACCCAGTGGGGTGGGAAGAGAGTTATCTGTGTTCACCAAATTTACATTCATTTCAGATATATGAAATAATCTAAAAACCATCTACACTCAAAATCTTTGTTTTTTTTAAGAGAGGGCCAGACTTTAGTTAACCATTGCAACCCAGCTAAGTTAGCTTATTGTGCACCCTCAGACACAGGCCATTCTCCGTCAAATCCCAGGTCCTTAACGAACCTTGAGATCCTCTTGATGACAGTTACCTGTTCTTCCCCTAGGTCACTCATTGGTAGGCCAAGGAGTCTAGTAAACAGACTTTGTGGGGCTGGGCACTCAAATAGCACGTGAAAGGCTGTTTATTCCTCCTCCCCGTACTTCCTACATAGTAGGTTATCAATAAGGATTCCCATCCTGTGTAGGTGTCTTTGAACTTCCCAAAACATCAACACAAAAATCTTTCTTTTCCCCCCAAAAAAGACCTCTTGACTCACTCAGCGGAGACAGCAGCGAGCTGGGGTCCACACAGAAGCCCACGTACGAGTGGAAGAAGTCGAGTATCTCGGGGATGCTGTCCGTGAGGACCATGTGGCGCAGGTATCGGCCGAACTGCTTGGGGCCGGTGCGATGCAGCTTGGCGAGGATGTTCTGGCCCTGGGACCGCAGGAAGTCGATGGGCGGCCCGCGCTGGCCCTCCGTGCAGCCGTGCGGGCAGCCCAGGTGCCGCAGCACTCTGGCAGCACAACGGGAAACTATCAGTTTGGTACTTCAGCTGGCTTACTTTGAAAGAGTTCAGACGGGCCATAGAACACATGAATAAAAACATAATACAGTAGAGCGCCGATTATCCGAACGTCGGTTATCTGAACCGTCGGTTAACCGAACCCCGTAATAATTCACACTTTGAACATGATTCTCAAGCAATTCAAATTCGCACGCAAAAAAAGTGTCAGGGCTAAAGCAAAAACAAATTTTGGACTTTTTCTCTAAATAAAAAGTATATAGTGTACTGCATCTATGTATGATAAATTGTTCTTTAAAAATTTATACCCATGTTTTCTGATCGATTTCACAATAAAATTACGTGAATAATGTTTTTTTTATCATTCTTTGGCCTCTTTACTAGTAAGAATTATGTTACATATATAATTTTTAAATTTTGTCTTTTCATGTCCGATTATCCGAATATTCAGTTATCCGAACACCCCTTGTCCCCAATTAGTTCAGATAATCGGCGCTCTACTGTAATCACAATATTTCGACCCAATAACAGACTTCTTCAGGCACAAGTGAAGAAAAGACAGTTCTAAAAGTTAAAACAACTTAAAGAAAATTCTAAAAGTTCTACCAACTTCATTTTAGAACTCCCTTTTCTCGTCTTGTGCCTGAAGAAGTCCCTAATTGGGACAAAATATTGTGATTATTGTGTTTTTCTTCATGTGTTCTATGGCCTACCTGAACTCTTTCAAAGGTAAACTAGCTGTCTATCTTTCTATTCCCACAATTAAAATCCTGGCCTAGAGCCTTTCCTAAAAAAATCTCTTGATTAGTTATTTAGAGTGATTATAAGTAACTAGACTAGATTTCTGGTGCAGCTTTGCCTGCAATGACATTCACGATTTCAGTAATAACACTTACCTACTGAAAAACTGTGTTTACTCTTGTCAGCTGTTTGCTGAAAATTTCTACTCCCATGATAAATCTAATGGAGAATAAACAGCTTTAAGGGTTCTGGGGCTTACATCTTTAGTCTAACCTCTATATGTTGTATTTCCTGTAAAACTTCACACCAAACTGATACTGATGAAGGAATCTTAGTCACCGAAAACCCCAGAGGTATTAAATAAGTATAGAACAAGAGTTTATACTCTTTTAGAACACAAAAATAATAATGAATAATGACAATTTGAATGTTATTTAGATGAATATACTGATTTGTTACATATTATATTTTAAAATAAATTTGCTAAACATTAAGCTTTATTTAAAAAGGCAAGTGTCAAAATTACATGATGTCAAGTTAGCTGATAACTCACAAACATAATACTAGGTAAAGTTGTACATGATTAAGATTTTAAATTAAGAAACATAATAATTTTTTTGAAAAAAAAACTCATGTTTGTAAAATGTTTTTAACAACCTTAAAAATGTACTGATTATTAAAGGTTCTGTGGACTTTTAAAATAGTTTCTAATAAAAAGTCTATAAAATACTACCTACCTTATTTCTACTTATCAGGTGGATTATTACAGTATTGACAAATCCTTCCCTATCATGAAGTCCAAAAATACAGGTTTACATTACAATAGCTTTTTAATCTAGATTAAGGACACAACAGACACAGTGTTATCCGTACATACATATAAGTAATGATAAAAGATAATCTGGGTTTGATCCAAAGTAGTGTTTCGACAAAATAAATAAAAGAATCAATTAACCATCTGATCTGTTTTACGGCCCACAGAACTATCATGACACCCTCCTAATTTTAAAATGACTTGGAAAAAGTTTCCTTAACCATATTTTTTGTCTAATGCATCTTCTTTCTACTGCATCTGTTGCTTAATGTATTCATACATGATTTTTCCTCAAAGATCTAGAGAACTCTTTTAATAATGTTAGAAATGTTCATTAAGTGGGTTTCAGGATACAGCAGTGTCGATGTCAAACTTGTTTGCCGACTGTGGAGCGTTCAATGAGTGATCATTGGTCAGTGAACTAAAACACCCTTTGCCCTGATGATGAATTTTGTAACAAATCTGAAACGTCAGCAAACAAGTTCAATATCAATATGGCTTTATCTGGAAAACAACTTCATGAATGCATCTTCGGACTGAATATATATTCGGAAGTGGAAGCCTATATAACTATATTTATGTCAAATATTATTCTGGTAACATTATCAGCAGCCTTACCGGATGACGCAGTTCATACAGAACCCGTGCGGAGTCTCTATCTTGTTGGCGGGTCGGGTGGGGGGGTCGGGCTCGGGTGCCGGCTCGTCGCTGACGTCGGGGGGCGGGGGCGGCCTCAGCACCCCGGCGTCTATCAGCACCTCCAGCAGGTTGAAGACCACCTCACACACTCGCAGCGTGCAGCACACGTTGTCCCGCAGGACTACCGAGTGGACCGCCTGCAACCATTACCACCACCATTGCCTACTGGCGATCCAGATGCCTGGATAGATCTTGTCTTTAAAACTAATACTTAAACATTATTGAAACTAATATTTACAATATTTACACTTGTAGCGGCCAGATTCAGGGTCAGAGATAAGGGTGGTGTAATGACAATTTGTCAGAGGCAAACGCTTATGTCGCAAATAAGCTGTTTTATATTTTGATTTTGTGAACATTTACGATCACTGATTAGTAAAAATTTCGGTAATGGGTAATGCTTCTTGCTAGTCAGTGATGGCAAATGTCCGCAATATTCAAAATCAAAACATAAACTTCCCATCAACTGGAAGTTTTTCACCCTTGATTCCACCTTTAAGTGGAAACGTTTTATGCTGGTAACTGGAAACACATTTCACTTAACTTCAGCACGACTTGGAAGTCGATATTCCCGTCCTTGGTGATGTAGAGGGCCGAGCCGGCAGCCTCGGGTGGTTCGTCCATCGTGTAGGTGATGTTGCTGTCCGTCTGCGACCGCGTGAGGCTCGGCTTGCGCTCTTGGTCCACCTTCAGACTGGCCGCATCCAGCTGGCTGTCTATCGACCCCTGTCAAACATCAGCTTGAGTCACGAATGGTGATGTACAGAGCCGAGCCAGCAGCCTCGGGTGGCTGGTCCATCGTGTACGTGATGTTGCTGTCCGTCTGCGACCGCGTGAGGCTCGGCTTGCGCTCTTGGTCCACCTTCAGACTGGCCGCATCCAGCTGGCTGTCTATCGACCCCTGTCAAACATCAGCTTGAGTCACGAATGGTGATGTACAGAGCCGAGCCAGCAGCCTCGGGTGGCTGGTCCATCGTGTACGTGATGTTGCTGTCCGTCTGCGACCGCGTGAGGCTCGGCTTGCGCTCTTGGTCCACCTTCAGACTGGCCGCATCCAGCTGGCTGTCTATCGAGCCCTGTTAAACATCAGCTTGAGTCACGAATGGTGATGTAGAGGGCCAAGCCGGCAGCCTCGGGTGGCTCGTCCATCGTGTAGGTGATGTTGCTGTCCGTCTGCGACCGCGTGAGGCTCGGCTTGCGCTCTTGGTCCACCTTCAGACTGGCCGCATCCAGCTGGCTGTCTATCGAGCCCTGTTAAACATCAGCTTGAGTCACGAATGGTGATGTAGAGGGCCAAGCCGGCAGCCTCGGGTGGCTCGTCCATCGTGTAGGTGATGTTGCTGTCCGTCTGCGACCGCGTGAGGCTCGGCTTGCGCTCTTGGTCCACCTTCAGACTGGCCGCATCCAGCTGGCTGTCTATCGAGCCCTGTTAAACATCAGCTTGAGTCACGAATGGTGATGTAAAGAGCCGAGCCAGCAGCCTCGGGAGGCTGGTCCATCGTGTAGGTGATGTTGTTGTCCGTCTGCGACCGCGTGAGGCTTGGCTTGCGCTCTTGGTCCACCTTCAGACTGGCCGCATCCAGCTGGCTGTCTATCGAGCCCTGTTAAACATCAGCTTGAGTCACGAATGGTTCTTTATTTTGATTTGGATTTTTGCGGACATTTGCCATCACTGATTAGAAAAAAACAAGTTTCACGACGTTTCGGGATCTGGAATCTGATCCCGTCTCCAGGTGGAAGAAAACCTAGAACATAACAAGATTAGTAACACATAGCCAGGAAAACCTGGACAAAAACACAGGTAAAACAGGGAACTGTAAAAGCAGTCACAAAAACACTAACTATGCTGAAAAGAAAAACAATAACACAAAATAACACAGAAATCACAAGTATGAAGAACCACCAGACAGGAGAGAGCACATCCACACCCAATCAGAGCTGAGCTGAGACTTGGTGCTCTCTGCTCTATGAGAACAAATCAAACAAAATCCAAAAAGGAATAAAGGTTGTTGGCAAAACAAAATGAATATAAATGAAGAAAACAGCATTGTAGAAGACAATTGCTCGTGATTGGCTGAAAAATTTTGCTGTAAAAAGATGATCGCTCATGTTTGGCAAAAGTACGTTCGCTTAAAAGACGATCTTATGAATTTTGCTATACTAGGTTACCAAACATGTCCAGAAGATTATAACTTCAGTCCCAATTAAAACAGGTCAAAGATACTCTACTGCAATGGAGAAATAATGACATGTACATGACACATTTTACATCAAAGTGATGTGACTGTATTTCTTTTCAACTGTAATCAAAGTATGTCGTCTTCATATTCTAGCTTGCTGTAAGACAAAGTGAGAGGCTAGTCCATGTTAACACGTTCGCTGCTGCGGACGTTCCAGAACGTCACCGGGAACATGGCGCCAGGAGCTAGGAACGTTCCAGAACGGCACCATTCATTGTTGCTTAACGTTTCAATGGATTAGCCAGCTCCTCATGAGCGTTCTATATTTACTTGCAGCTCTTGGGGACGTACTTTTCCCACAATTAAAAACATTATTTTCAAAAATTACCACCAGTGTCATTTAGATGGGGCTTGTCTCACCTCTTTCCTGCTAAATAGCAACACTACTTTACCGACTGCAACCTAGGTAATTCTGCTATCTATCAGAATCACCAAGTACTAAGTCCAAAACCGGTTTGATAGTGAACGTCGCTATCCGACATGACTATCATTGTTTTCACCATAGCTCAGTGTAACAGAGGCAATGTTACGTAGCGACACACACACTAGCTCAGCTCCTGGCGCAGTCGCGCCATCTAGTGGCCAGCAGTGAACGTGTTAAGTATTTACAATCAATAGTAAAATAAAGGTCAACGTAGACAGAAGCAATTCTACAACTGAATTATTACCATCTACAGTTACATTATTCACATGTACAACTACAATATTCACCTTTCTGCGGAAGTAGTCGGGGGAGGGGGTGGGCGTGTGCTCGGTCACCGTTATGATGGGGTTCGGAGAAGCGTCCATCTGTTCTCGGTCCCGCCGGCTCTCTCCGATATACCTAACAACAGGAAGATTATTACAAAACTGAAAAAAACTAAAAACATTATTTTGTTTTGTATCCTGAAAGGTAAACTAAAAAAAAACACAAAACATACAAATAAGGAAAGCGAAAGACTATAACTGCTATAGAAAATAAACAAAATTAAGAAATCTTATTACAAAAAAACTTAAAAAAGTCATACAATTTATGCATTTGTTTATTGCCTATTACCTACAGAACACTTCAAATGACACTGGAAAATGTTTTAAAACAGAGAAAAATTAAAAAAAAAGATGATTAGTAATATTAGTATCAAACATAGGCAAAACAAAATTTAAAAACACTCACTAATTTCTAAAATTGAACCCTTATGCTGTATAAAGTTATATTTCTCGAGTTTCACACAAGTGTATTTTTTTGTTTGAAGCCTAAGAAAGTGTGATAAACTTACATCATAAATTGAAGAGGTCCCCCTAAAACGTTCTAAGCAAAAAAACCTAGTTTCGAGAAATCAAGCGAAAAAATGAATTTTAAAATTAAGGCTTTTTTCAAGGTTAGAACTTATAATCATGTATACTTTTTTAATGCCCTATTTAAAACATCATACTGTAGCCTTATATTAAATTTTTCCTCTCCAATAAGCATTTTAAAATATTTTACGTGGTTATTTTGGGGTTACATAGTTCTAAACGATTGGCGTTTGAAATGTTATCTGATGGACTGCTCCTCTGCTTTGGAAGAAAACATCACAGAATAAAGGAATGCCAACATAAACGAAAATTAATCTGAATATAAAACAACATTATTTATAAAAAAATTAAAAAAATGTGATGTTTTTACTTAATGTAATACATCATTTTGCAAAAAGTTATCCAAAGGTGGCACTAAAAACGTTATTCTACTCACCTCTTTTGGGGGCAGTTTTCCAGGCCTTCGCTTCTTGTTTTTGAAATATAGGGTAGGCCAGCGTTTCTATATTCCTTCCTGGTTTTATACTTCCACTTTCGAATATTAACTTTTTGTCTTTTATTTTTATTTTCGCGAAATTGGTTGCTGGGCGGCAATGAAATGACCGGCAGGGAGTCCATATTTTGGCGAATAGAACGTTATTCCCCAGAAAGTCCGTGGAGTCCCGCGAACCGCGCCAACTTTGAAAGACGAAATCAGGGCTGCCAACTCAAATATCTTCAAAACAAAATATACCACGGTGTAGCTCGTATCCCATACAACCTTTATCACTAAATATCTCAGATTTTTAAATTTTGTCACTTAGAACATTTTACGGGGCACCCCTTTAACTATGAAGATTTAAAATGGGGCAAAGGTGTCAAAGTCAAAGTTTAGATTTGTGTCGAGTAAATTATATTTTGTGGGAGCTTTATTTATTTGAAATTCCATTACATTCTAATTAGGAATTTTGAAGTAAAACAAGTTTCACACCTATATGTGGAAAGAGACCTAGCACAAAACAACAATAGTAAGTAACACACAGCCAGGTGAACCTGGGGAAAAAAGGAAAACAGATAACTGAAAAACCATTCAAAAGTTCTCAATCTATGATTTTAGCTATTTTTTGTCCGGATCTTTCTGGCTGTGTGTTGCTGATCTTGTTACGTTCTAGGTTCCTTCCATGAAGGCAAAATCAGATTCCAGATCCCCAAAACATTGTGAAACTTGTTTTTACTATTTCGTTATGGCAAATGTCTGCAAAAATCAAAACATAAACTCACTATCACCAATAACGAATTTCAAAGTAATAATAGAGCTTAAAAAACCTGTCATAAAAATGCCTGTGACAGCCATAAATATAATTTTTTTCTAGACTTACTCTTCAACTAGGCTACAATGAAATTGAACTTATTTAACACGTTTTTTACTTTAACCAACTTTGGCAGATCTGAAAAGTTTAGTATTTTCAAATCACTAAACAGTTTTGTAGTCGACAACGACAACGACTACAAAACAAGAAAGCCACATGACGTGACAATGTGAACAAGTCCAACTTCATGCAACAACTCTCCTATATACATAGAGAAATTTACAGTGGTGGGAATGATTGTACACGGCAGGTTATGGAGCAAACTCCTAGATATGTGATGCACTAGTTTCATAATTACAACAACAAGTACATGACACAAACTAACAGGCACATTTTTATGAGAGTTACTATCAGTTACAACAAAATCTATCAAGCCAGCCTTTGAAGACATTTTTTTCACTATACAATCAAAATTAGCACTACAAATATTACAAATCTTAAATTGTTTAGAATTTTCGTCTATATAAATTTGATTAGCAACAATAATGATTAATAATTAATCAAGAAATCCAGTGACGTTTGGATTGTTTCCGAGGTTCTTTTGCACCATAATTGAAAGAATCCTTTTTAAATGTCATTTAAAATTTGGATTTGGTAATGAAGGAATGGGAAATGGCGGAGGGAACAAAAAATGGGTTTTATCCTCTTACTAGCTCTTTAACGTAGGTTTACCTAGTTGTACATTCACAAAGGCCAGTAAGGTGATGCAATAACTTTTGGCCGTTTTATAATAGCAATAAAAATGTACTGAAACATGGAAAGTTTAATTAAAGCAGTTAATTAGTTTTCAATGGTTGTTTTATTTTTAGATACATACACCTTCAAAACACAAGGGGGACTTAAAATTTAAAAAAGCCCAAAAATCAAAATATTCAACTGCTCGGGTGACCCAAAATACATTTTCACTGTAATTTAGTTTGTACCTCACAGAAATACAAATGAGAATTTTAACGTTTATGTCAAGATCTACACTACAATATTTACCAAGTTATATAAAGCACCATTTTGTTTTCAATCATTTCGGTTAAAAAAACGTCAACAAAAACTTATTTTTCCTTAGCTATTTTCCTTCCTTCCTCGTTGAGTACCACCTGAGTAAACATTTGCCACATAATTTTTACCACACAACAAAATTTCTCAGTTGAACCAAAAAGGTACCTTAGGTCACCAAAAAGGTCTCCTACAACTCATCTTGTAGAATTCTAATTCAAGATCAATTAATGTCCTGGATATATTCTTCACATTTTACCTTCGTCAATCAATCGTTTATCCTTCTCATCCGGTGGTTAAATAAAAATTACACTTTACTGTACAAAGCTATTTGTGTAAACATTTACACCTGCAAGCATATATTTACCTTCCAAAAGCCACATAGTATTTACACAACACATTGCATGTTACCCCTAAGTGCTACTTGAATGTTTGCAGACTTACCCGCCCCCGTTTGTCAATTCATCTAGTAAACAGCTACGAGAGAAAGAGACAGAGATTTACATGGGAAGAAGGGTGAGAAATTTGGGATGCAGAATATACTGGACCGATCAAAATCTCCCCACTTTCTACCGAGTAGTAAAATTCCGATGAGTTTAAATTAAAAAGAACCGATACTTTGGTGGTATTATACAGAGGCCACTATTTTTGAGATTTTTTTTACTGGATACCAAAAATAACTTCATAATTTGAAAGAATATACTATAATTGACTTACAGTCCAAATTTGACAGTCATGATAGTTGTTGAACCATGTTGAAAGCGTTGCCACCACCGCTGTAGCGGCCACACCAGATCGATTGCTACCCTTGTACAGCGGGCTGTGGCGGTTATGTCAGGTTAGGTTATCATAAATTTATGTTAGTAGGGCTTTCCTCGTGTTGTTATAAATCAAACAATACCAGATGAGTCATACTTTTGCGCTCCAAATACCCTCCAAGTAGACTAATGTCAGGTCGTTGACAGGAGTGCACGTATCACCTGTAAATAGAATTTGGCAGGTGAAAGTATGACTCATTTGATATCGTTCGATTCGTAACATATTCGTGATAGCCCTACCTAACATAACCGCCGCAGCACGCTGTATAAGGGTGGCCTCCGTATAATACCAAAGTAAAGTACCAATGAACTTTTCTGATGGACTCAATTGAATAATTGAAATGAAAATATTATTTCTTATTCACAATGTAAAAATAAATTTTGTTTCAAGACGTCAATGCAAGGGCTGGTTTTCATATTCTTACTTAATTTCAAAACTTAATTCAGAATCAATAGCCAAAAGCATCCTGAATATACAATAATATGTCCAAACTTTTTAAACACTATTCACGTATTTTGATTAGGATTTTTGCGGACATTTGCCATCACTGATTAGTAAAAAACAAGTTTCACGACGTTTCGGGATCTGGAATCTGATCCCGTCTTCAGGTGGAAGAAAACCTAGAACATAACAAGATTAGTAACACATAGCCAGGAAAACCTGGAGAAAAACACAGCTAAAACAGAGAACTGTAAAAGCAGTCACAAAAACAATAAGCTGAAAAGAAAAACAATACACAAAATAACACAGGAATCACAAGTATCAAGAATCACCAGGCAGGAGAGAGCACGTCCACACCCAATCAGAGCTGAGCTGAGACTGGTGGGAGGAAAGCAAATGGCGGCGGCAACGGAAATGGCGGCGCCCACAGCCAACCAAATCACGGCGCGCTACCGGTGGCGAAAACCTGAAACAGAGACATGTGATATGCAAATTCCGTGTGTCTGTTTGTGTTTTGTTAGTTAATTTTTAACCCGATTTTGCCCCTTGGCCTTGCTACGGGTTAACATGTTATGAGAATTTTGAACAGAATTGTTAGTAATTACCCTATTTTCTGACACTTTATTTTCCCTGTCTTTCAATTCTTTGTTTAATATTGGTAGCCATACTGGCCTTATTTCAAGTGAAGATGACTGATTGGTTGGTCTGCTAGTTTAATGTATGAAGCTTCAATTAGTTTTCTTTTGAAAAAATGAGGTTCGCGGTGTACTATTTTTGCTTCGTCAAAATTCATCTGGTGATTTTCAGACCAGCAGTGTTGAGCAATTTTTGATTTATCCACTAAGCCCTTCCTCGTGTTATCTTTGTGTTCTTTGATTCTAACATTTAAAGGTCTTTTTGTCTCGCCATAATACGGCCTAGAGCAACTATTGCAGTTGCAATAGCACTAACACTAATAGCACTAATAGCAATAACACCGCATCACTCGAAAATCCCACACATGTATGGGTTACCTAAAATTCATAAAACTGATGTACCTCTTAGGCCTATAATTAGCTCTCGCGTCTCACCGTGTAGGGAACTGTCTAAAGTCCTCCTGGACATCCTAAAACCATTGGTAGGAAAAACTGACTCGTACATAAAAAATTCTAAAGACTTCGTTGAAAAGTCAAAGGACATAGTGCTGGCTGAGACGGATAAGCTGGTTAGTTTTGATGTTGAAAGTCTGTTCAAGAATGTCCCAGTTCCTGAAACCTTAAAAATAATCGAGTCTCGGCTCGAAAAAGATGAAAGTCTAACTGAACGTACTAAACTTCCTGTTAACGTCATTATGGAACTGCTTGAATTATGCACTCAATGTAACTATTTTGAACTAGAGGGTAAATTATACCGTCAAGATGAGGGGATGGCCATGGGGTCGCCATTGTCGCCTATCGTTGCTAATATCTTTATGGAGGAGTTTGAGCAAAAGGCTTTGTCTTTGGCTCAACTCAAACCGAAGATTTGGTGGAGGTACGTCGATGACACCTTCGTGGTATTTCCGCATGGAGACGATGAACTAAAAGACTCTTTAGGGCATCTTAACAGTATGTCTCCTTCCATCCGCCTAACAATGGAAGAGGAAGTCCAAAACAAACTAGCTTTTTTGGATGTGTGCGTAGAAAAGGATAGGGACACGCTTAGGACAACTGTTTTCAGAAAAAAGACACACACAGGGCAGTACTTAAATTTTCAATCAAACAATCAAAAATCTGTCAAAGAAGGGGTAGCTTACTCACTATTTGACAGAGCAAAGAGCATTTGCTTAAATCAAGATGGATTAAATCAGGAAATCAAAAAAGTAGAGCAAGATTTGGCTAAGAATGGATACCCTCAATCCGTAATAAGAAAGTGCAAAACCCGTAGGGCTAAACAGAATGAGTCAGAAAACACTGAAAAATTCGTTCCTATGTCAATCCCTTATGTGCCGGGATTATCGGAAAATTAGAAGAGTTGCTAGGAAGTTCAAAGTTAGAACCGCGTTTAGGACACAAAACACTCTTAGGCAATGTCTCGTAAAAACCAAACCAAAAAATGGCACTCAGGGATCAAAAAACTGTGTTTACAGAATAAACTGCAATAGTTGCTCTAGGCCGTATTATGGCGAGACAAAAAGACCTTTAAATGTTAAAATCAAAGAACACAAAGATAACACGAGGAAGGGCTTAGTGGATAAATCAAAAATTGCTCAACACTGCTGGTCTGAAAATCACCAGGTGAATTTTGACGAAGCAAAAATAGTACACCTCGAACCTCATTTTTTCAAAAGAAAACTAATTGAAGCTTCATACATAAAACTAGCAGACCAACCAATCAGTCAATCTTCACTTGAAATAAGGCCAGTATGGCTACCAATATTAAACAAAGAATTGAAAGACAGGGAAAATAATGTGTCAGAAAATAGGGTAATTACTAACAATTCTGTTCAAAATTCTCATAACATGTTAACCCGTAGCAAGGCCAAGGGGCAAAATCGGGTTGAAAATTAACTAACAAAACACAAACAGACACACGGAATTTGCATATCACATGTCTCTGTTTCAGGTTTTCGCCACCGGTAGCGCGCCGTGATTTGGTTGGCTGTGGGCGCCGCCATTTCCGTTGCCGCCGCCATTTGCTTTCCTCCCACCAGTCTCAGCTCAGCTCTGATTGGGTGTGGACGTGCTCTCTCCTGCCTGGTGATTCTTGATACTTGTGATTCCTGTGTTATTTTGTGTATTGTTTTTCTTTTCAGCTTATTGTTTTCGTGACTGCTTTTACAGTTCTCTGTTTTAGCTGTGTTTTTCTCCAGGTTTTCCTGGCTATGTGTTACTAATCTTGTTATGTTCTAGGTTTTCTTCCACCTGAAGACGGGATCAGATTCCAGATCCCGAAACGTCGTGAAACTTGTTTTTTACTAATCAGTGATGGCAAATGTCCGCAAAAATCCTAATCAAAATATAAAATCACCATCACCAACAATGAATTTCAAACAAAGAACTATTCACGTCTTTCCCACAGTTACTCTCTCAGTTAACCCATCATCGGTAAAATAATTACATCTCAATTTTGAGGCCCGTCAATACCTAAGAAATCCCCCAGCAAATGAAATTCATCCCGAACCGGGTTTACTGATTCGGACATATTCTGCATCCCTGAGAATCAGAACAAATACATTCAGTTAAACTTAGACAGTCTATCGTTACATGTTACATACATACTTAAAACACTCAACATTCAAATGCATTGACATCGTACGGAGGAATTCTAAAATTGAAACCTCGCTAAGCTATAGGATTCGATTTCACTTGTCTACGGGGGATTTTAAAAGTTGTATGTTAGTAAAGATGGTAAGATTTGTTTTCAAGAAAATTCCTTGAATTTATAACATTGTTTTTATAGAAGGTTGGAAAAAAATCACTCGGTTTTTCTCTTTACTGCTTTAAGGAATACTTAAAAATGGATTCCTGTGTTAAGAGTGCTGCGCACAATTTTAGCTTGAATAAAATTCAGGTTCACCAATTTAAAGAACTGAAGGCAATAATATTCATGAATTAAGAATCTGAGGTTTTATTTGTAAATTCAATTTTATTGCTTGAAAATGGCAAACCAGACTTGTAATAATTAGTTGGAGAACAAACTGTGATTTCATGGACAAAAGAACTAAATTCTTAGAATTTTGATGCATAACGTTAAGATTATATCAAGTTCCTTTGTGCATTCTGTTTTGAGGTATAAGCTACAATACTTTTACGAAGGAAATGTTAGATAGCACTGAGATATTACCAGATTTATCTAGGACAGTAAAATGAAAAAACAAAACGTTTGCTGTGAATGTAATAAAACCTGTCAAAATTACTAATACTACATATTCTTCGGTTTTACTATTTTCCTAGAACACACCTTTAAACAAACTGGTCAAATTTGATAAATTATTTTACTCATTTATTCATTTTATACTCACTCATGGTACAAGGGGAATCCAAAAAGTAATAGACATGTCTCCACTACATCTACCGCTGTCGATTAAGTGGCCGAGAGCTCTACTCTAAGCCATTAAGTGAGCCAAGCCTCGCTGCCGACAGAAATAATTTTTACAGCGTTTCACAATAGCATCTATTATGAATCAGACCAAGTGGAAATTAATAGATTAACCTGCTTTTTTCAATTTATTACATTACTTCTACTTACAAATACTTTCTTGCAAAAACGTTTTTTGACCAAAAAAACTTCTTTCTTTTTAAAGAGAATTTAGCGAAACCAAATATAAGAATGAGTAAATATTTTCACAGTTATAAATATCAGCAAATTTTGATTTTCAATAGGCTTCCCATTACTGTCAAGTCACTACCACCAAAGAAATTTTCAACAATAATTTCCAATTGGCTCAACAAAAAGGCATTTTATACCCTGGAAGAGTATTTTAACTGTCATATGGACTTTCATTAGAATAAAATATGCTTGTTATGATGTGTTATCTAATGCATTGTTTATTTTTTAAGTTTTTGCATTTATTGAATGTACTTTGACGATGCCTATTGTAAACTTAGGCATGTTTTATTTAATGGCAAGTAAAATTCTTGATTCTGGATTCTTGACTTTGAAAGGAGAAGGTAATCACTTGTGGATAATATCAGGGTTTACCTGTCCTAAAAAGTCCCAATTAAATGACGAAGTTCAGCTGAGTTGCTGCTGTACCACTGAGGCATAATTGGTGTGATTCAGGAACACTTTTGAAGACTGACTTCTGTGCTGTATTTTTTCCAAGATAATTGATTGGTAAGGCATTTTGAGCCGTTGATGGGTCTCACAAAAGGTTCAAAACTTATAGTTTCTCCTTGAAGCATGAAATCAACCTAGAGTAAACTTTTACAGCCTCAAAAGACTGTTGTTATCAGTTTATTGATATCAGGAAAGATTTTTGGAATGGACGCCATCATTTAGAAAAGCTGCAAAACCAAACTGATTGGCAGTCGATGCACACATTACAGCCGTGAGTAGAGCTTTTGTCCTCACTCTCTCTTGCAGGGTAAGGTCGATCGATAGCGCTAGATGTAGCGGCACAATTTCTATTAATTTCTGGACGTATACTACCAAATAAATAAAAAGGCTATGATCATGATTTATAATGCCTTAATAGTTTAGCACCCGTATTTTCAAATACAATAACCATCATTCTCCTTTCAAGCAACCTGAAAATCTGAGCTTTTTATGTTAACAAAAGAGGACTGAAAAAATGCAATTAAATCAAAATACAAAATAAAATAAAAATTTTAATATACTCTGAATTGAAATGCACTAAACAATTTATAAAATTCATTTTAACAAAACTTTAATGCAAATCATGCATAAAAACAAATGATGCTTGGACGTAAAACATGAAACACTAGACTAATCAAAAGAAAAACTGAGTATAGTAGTTATGAAATTGATAATGAAAGACTAAATGCTTTGACGAAAAGCAACGTACGAAGACCATTAAACCCAACAGAGTAACTTGGAATGAAAAATCAATTATAGATCCATCCTTTTCATAAAATTTCTTTGTAGTACACACATTAGGCCCACTGACTGGATTTAAAAATTAAATTTATCTCTTTCCGACTCTGAAATTTATAAGAGTAAACAATTATTTTTCTTACTTCCATTAATTTTTTGTTTTTAAATGTATTAAAATTGATTTAGTACAATACGATGTGCTGTGAACAATATTGAAGTTTTAAGATTTTAGAATTCATGGTGATTAAATTAATGAACTTAAAAAATATAACACTAATCTGGACTTCTAAACACGATTTTGAAGTTAATGAAAAAGCTCTTTGAGGGTTTTCTTTTGAACTTATGTCTTACTCATTTTAATTAGTCCAACAATTCCTCCCTCTTTTAAATTAAATCATAGTTTTATCTACTGCTACAAGCATAAACATGATCTCCACAGAATGTAAAACGTTCAATTTAACATTAAAAACTTTTAAGGTTTCATTACCAGTTTTTATTTTTTTTATTTTAACACTATTTGTTTGTCCAACAAAAGTGGTTATCAAACATGTATCCGTCGCAGTTCTCTTCAATCCTTTTGGTGGATGACCCGGTTTTGGTCTGCTTCAGACCATAATCATATCCTTACAAGGATTAAAAATCCATCATTTAGATTTCGTCATTACAAGAATTACAAACACACAAAAGTTTTGACACCAACACATTGGGAACATTAAAAAACAAACAAAACACAGTGCGCGACCACGCGTTGTTAGGGGTGTTATTTTTAATTCCCTGTAAGAATATGATTATGGTTCGAAGCAGACCGAAACCCGGGTCATCCAACAAAAGGATCGAAGAGGACTGCGACAGATACAGGTTTGTTAACCACTTTTGTTGTAAATATCAGTTCTGGAGGCTCTTTCAAATGAAAAATATTTTTTGGTCCATCAAAATTTATCAAAGTTAAAAACAAAATACAAAGGGTAAAAACCACATTTTTGTTCCGAAGTTATTAATTCAGAGCTTAATGAAAACTGAACAAAGTTGATGAGCCGGCCTCACCTCAGACTGGGCATGCTCTTCCCTTTGACCAGGTTGGTGACGGGTCTCGGCTTGGGCTCGAGCAACTTATTGAGCGGAGATCCGACCCGAGCGAGGTGTTCGTCCCCCGTGTCCAGACTGCGGTGGTACTCCTACAATCCGAGGAAAGAAAATGTTCTCAATATTCAACGTAGTTGCTGCGGGTAATGTTTCGTAACGATGTTGGTACAAATCTGAGATTTATTCAACCTAGTTGCTGGTGATGGTCTGATAAATTACTGAACATAGTGTTAACACTTTGAACCCTAAGCCTGAGTATAGCTCGGGCCTCAAAATTAAATTCTGTAGCAACATGTATTCGATGTATATTCGATAATTGTTGCTACGGAACTCTTCCTTGATCATCTGGCATTGATTATAGTATCCAAAAGTCTCGAAAAAAGCAATCTGTATAGCAGCAGAAAAATAAATCCAAATGTCTGAAGCCAATGCTTTGCGTCACTGGCTGACAATGCTTAGTTGTTGTCTGCAGTAATGAGTGACTTTGATTACGTTTGTGTCGGTGTCCAATGAAGTGTGATTTTACTGTTATTTACAAGTGCTTTGAGTGTGAGTTGGTTATCAGATTCATTATTACTTTATTACGTAATGTTTTTGTCATGTTTAGTCAGTGTAAAATATGAGTGTAAAACTATTTTCTAAAAGTGTGTTTGACTACCGTCACAATTTTTTTCTGTCTGTTTTATGTGGAATCCTAAAATTGTAGTTTTTTGTAACTGTAATAAAATTTATATCATTTGAAAGGTTATATATTTTTCTCTTTATTTTGATGTATAATTTATATAGGTAAGAAATATGTATATCAATCTACGAATTTTAATTTGAACCCCAAAATTGGCCAGTAACGCACTTAAAAGGAGATTTTAGCACCCAGGGTGCAAAGTCTTAATTAAATACTATAGGTCTAAGACTACACCTAATAACATTAAAAGAAGAACTGACAAATAACCAGTAAACAAATATCCATTACATAAGCTAGTATATTTTCAACCAATAAAAACCGACTCTGTTTGTCAACAGAACCCAACTGAATCCTGCATCAAAAAAGTTTGTCCTGTTAAAAAATCCATGTTTTTTTCAAGATGGCAGCGTTGCCCAAGTTGGATGGTTAGGGGATTTTAGTATGATGATCCAAGCTGTACGAAATGGTGAGTCTGTCCACTACCGCCCCGGCGCGACATGTCCTTAGTAATTAAAACAGGCCTGTGTATTTTTGTTTCAATGTTTTCAGTTTGTAAAATTTTTTCGTTCGATGTTATGTGTATGAGTTTTTAAATTTATTCATTGACAAAGTCATCCAGCCTACAATGATCTTCACATCTTTCAATCAGCTGAAGATGACGTGGTTACGTCGAAACATGTACTGATTCTTCATGTTTAAATCATTTTGAGCTGTCCTGACAGTTACACCGTAAGTAATAAAGGCTAACAATATTTTAATCGTACAGCTCAGGGGCTAAAAAGTGGATAGTAAACTACCCTGTACTTATCAAAAATATAATAAATATTAAAAATAAATAAACTGCAGGAAGCCAACCTGGTCGTCGAGGGACTTGGTCTCCCCCTGGCCGATTCTCTCCAGAGCCTTCTCCGACTTGCTCAGCAGCTTGGTCTCCACGAACGCCCGCAGGTCCGCCATCTTCATCTTCTTCTTCGCCTTCTCACTGGACCTCCTCGTGTGCGACGTCTTGTCTTCCTCCTTCTTATGGACTGTGAATGGCGCTTCTACAGGGCGACAGGATAAAAGTTTACACACTCATTTTTCGGCTAAAATTATTATATTAGCAATAACAAATTGTAACATTTTAATTTCATGTTTTTTTATCAGTCACTATTATGGGTTTCCTGTTAATATGAAACAAATAATATGAGATTCATATTTCATGTTGTATGTAATTTAGACTAACAGAGGGTGTTTAGGATTAATTCGACAGAAAATCAAGCAATGAAGAGAGCATAATTTCTGATTTGTAGCACAGATCGATTTGGTAGATTACCTTAATCCTTACACATCTCTACAACCCTTGTTCTTTATATATATGATGAACAGTTTTCAGCCATTGGACATCTACAGAATCTAATAATTTGTACACTAGATCAACTATTCTAGTGCTGCTTGTAGGTAGTAGTGTCGCGTTTAAAAAAATACAAAAACGACACAAAACACGAATGCTCACAAAGATACAATAAGCAAAAAAAAATTATACGACACTCGTTTCAAGCAGAAACGAATTACAAATGATAGGATGATGAAGTTGGCTGACAGCTGAAATACATTCGTAATGGAAAACAAAGATTGATTACATGAATAAGTTTAACCTTTTGCGATCGGATTGGATATGCGTCGCTATGCCACTATTGTCGCCAACATTAGCGCACAAAGGTTGGATTTTTTCCCACAGCAGTAGTTGTCATATGCGATTAGATGGGGGTTGTTCATATGACATATGAACTCAAACGAATGCTTTGGTATCCAGCAGGACTGGCCAATAAGTATCAATAATATGTTTTTGAAATTTGGTGTGATGCCTGTAGAGTGCTGCAACCTAGTGAGGAGTTATTTAACTAAAAGATCAGCAGGTTTGCAACATAAGATTGTAAAAATTCCCTAAGATATCATTGCAGGTATGAAAACAATTCCAAGCTGATGGGAGTGAACCGCAACGATGAATGCCAAGCTGACACGGAGTGGGGCTTGGCCAGTAGAGCTGGCCATTGGATCATCGGAACCAAGCCATACAGAAATAAATTCCGACTGGCTGCTGTCTACATTGTGGCCACTCCTGCTGGCCTTACAATTGCAAAGGGTTAAGATAATGAAGAGAGCATTTTAAGTAAATGTTAACATTTTGAATAATTAAGACTTTGAATAAACCTCCCATGATTTTAAAGCTAACTAGGTCGAAACCACCATGTTTAACTCACCGGCAAGAACGTTTGTATCTTTTGGCTCCGGAACTTCACTTCATTGAAGTCCTTGTCCTCCTCCTTCTTAGTCTCAGGGGGGTAGAGTGAAACCTCTATCATATGGTTAACTTACAAGCAAGAATGTTAGTTAATCTTTTAGCAAGAATCTTTTGGCATCGGAACTTCAATGAAGTCCTTGTTTTCCTTCTTTTTGGTCTCTGGACTCAGGTAGAGAAAAACTTCTGTCATATAGTTAACTTACCGGCAAGAACATTTATATCTTTTGGCTCCGGAACTTCGATGAAGTCCTTGTTTTCCTTCTTCTTGGTCTCGGGGCTCTGGTAGAGCGAGACCTCAATCTTGGGTATCGGGAGGGAGTTGCTGCGTCGTCGGGACTGCTGCTGGCTGACCGACCCTTCGCTCAGCTCTTGCAGCCTGGACAGAGGAACCGACAAATATCACTTGCAACTCTAGGCTCACTACAGTGCTGGATTTGTCCCTGCTCAGGCCTTAAGCCCAGATTTATGTGAGGCCCTTTGAAACCTAACGGCCTCACAAAAAGTGGTGACCTATTTTTTCTCAGGAAACAACTGACTGATTATCTCCCTGAAATTCACCAAAAGTCTCTTATTTTGTACCTTGAAAGGCCCCTCCATCAGGGTTCAGCCTGACTAGTGGTAAATCCGGCACTGACTTTGAAGTCCACTACATAATTGACCACCCAAGGAGGTAGCAGGATAAAGCCGCTAAAATTTTACAAAATCAATTTTATATACAATAATAATTATTTGTGTCTTGTTTATTGCTAACAAGCAACAAACTAAGACACACAAAAAAAGATGTTGTTTGGTGGTTTTGTTTATTGTGAGGCTTTTTAATTGTTTGTTAATATATCACTGCTTTTGTCAAATCTGAAAATAAAGAATTGTTTGGTTCTATTTGATTTGTTAAAAAATATTAGCAATTCCTTAAACATAATAAATTGGAAAAAGTTGATAGTTAATTCATTGTTTCAATGACACTGGAATGACAAAGATTGCTGCCAGTAAGTTAGTATTACCTGATTCCGTGTGTTATCAAATTGTATTAGTGTATTTAACAAATGGCATGTTTAAACAAGAAAATGCATCTTTATTGAAACTATTAACACAAGGAGTTGATTCTTGGACTGTTCTTGACATTTCATTCAGTACACTTCTTCCTGACATAAATATAAAAAAATAAAGATATAAATGCCTTTATAAGTAAGCAGTATTCAGACATATAAGATGTTGAAAGATTGATCTTCCTTGTTGGATACAGTCCAAAAAGTATCCCTGTTAAAGATTAAAAACAAAAACGAATTTTCCCCAGTCAGTTTTGGTAGGAACCGAGAGTTACCTGTGATAGAGGAACTGCAGGGCCCAGAACACGCCCTCCTCCGGCCACTGGGAGATGAACAGACAGCGCAGCACGGCCACGTCGAGGAACGTGGCGGCGGCCAGGTCGCCGGCCTCCCCCGCCCGCGGCTTGCCCACCTGCTCCTTGCCCGCCCCCGACCCCGCTCTGGGCAACACAGGTCACGACTTATATTTTCAATATTTCAAAGTAAGCAACAGTGCTGATTTAAATATCTTTAACCATTCTGATTAGCTTATTTTCAATATTAAAGTCGAGTGTTGCAGTATTGCTAATTTTCATTTCTTTTAACATTTTGATAATATATATGTATATCACTCATGCTTACAGGTCTATACTCAGACTGCTCTTCATTCCCTATTTCATCATTAGATTTTTTTTCAAGAAAAGGCTCTATGCCTGGATTGTAAATTTTGGAAAAGAAGGAATGACTATCAGATTACCATTGAAAGAGTTCAGGGAGGTCACTGAACGCATAAAAAAGACACATAAAAATCAAAATACTTCGTAAAATTAGAGAATATTAAGATGAAGAAGAGAAAGCTGAACCAAAGACAATAAAACAAGTGATAGAAGACTTTGCTGAGTAACCAAGACAGCTGCTGTTTAGTTAGGCTTTCTCTTCTGCACCTGAAAAAGTCCCTATTAGGTCGAAATTTTGGGATTTTATGTGATTTTTCATATGTTCAATGGCCTACCTGAACTCTTTCAAAGGTAAGCTATCTACCTTTCAACAATTAGATAGAAGGGTGAACTGAACTCTAGCCTGAACTCCCAATGATTGGACGCCCAGAGCTGAGCACATTAGCCTGACAACTTACTGTGCAGCTCCAATACTCAATTTTTTAATGCTAAATCTAAAGCAATATAAAACAATCCTGAACTACAATAATTAAAACCAGGGGGGACTGGAAAGAAAAAACGGCCCTGGTATCCTTTTGGAAACCACCCCCAGGCAGGAAAGAAGGGGGAGCAACTTTCCGCGGGGGGGGTCCACCCCCAGGAAAATTTGTAAAGTTTGAGACCCAAAATCAAGTTTTAAGGATATATGAGCACCTAGAAATTCCTAAAAGCACGTCAAATTGGCTTTTGAATCTACTACCATCCTGGAGAGTTAATAGTTGCCATCATCAAGAAATTGAATTGTAAGCAAATTTTTTGCAAAAATTTTTTTTGAGAAATTGATTTTCCGTGGCAGTCTTTTCCCTTGAAATTATCACCAGTAATGTTTTGTATATTGTTGCATAACACTAGTGTTTTCTTTTCAGCCAGAAAATTCAGTTCACACAATTTAGTTACAAGTTTTCCAAGGTGTAGAGGCTAGGGAATCATGAGGCGGCCGGCATCGGCAGTGAAATCTATGGCAGTGACTCCACTGCGACTCAGCAATATAGCATAACCAATTCAAACTCTGCTGCACTGCAGCCTTCTGTACTGTACTGCATTGCTGCGGCAGCAATGTGCTGCAACTGAGAAATCACTGAATGGGCCATCGGCCGCATAATTTCAGAACGGCCGGCCTCAGCTCAGCAATGAAAGATGCTGATTTTATTTTGGTTAGGCCCACTATTTTTAAAATCTACCGGCCCGTTTCTGACCTAAAGAGGCTGGCCCTTCTGGCATTTGCCCGAATGCCCATATGGCCAGTCCGCCCCTGATTAAAACCATCAGTTTATATGTAAATAAAGTGATGCGCCACTCACCCCGGCGGCTGCGCAGAAGCCTGAGGTTTCTGGCGAGCGATGGAGGGGATGGCGACAGAGGGTTGAGGCGCGACTCTCTCGTAGGCCGTCGACACCTTGGTGATCCGTGGCACCGGCACCTGCACCTGCTTGATACTGGTCGACGTCTGCGCCTGCCAAACATTCAAACATTTCACTCACTATCTGTTTGAAATTCATTTTATCATTACGATTTTGCTGCTTTTACATTCGGTTATTATCAATCTTGGTTTCTTGAATAAAAATTACCAAAGGCCTACTCAATGTGATAAAGTAGAAAAAACCCTATGATTCATATTAATGTTTGAAAATTCTTTGAGTCAAACTTGTAATTCCCAGTTTTTAATCATCCTAAAAAGTTGAGAATTGGAAATCTTAAAAAAAGTGGGTAGAATGTTCATGGTAGTGTTCATTATGATCGATCATGAAATAATTTAAATGAAAGCAAATACAAATTTGAGAATGTTGAAATAACTCATTGTGCAATATGTCGGGAACATGTTAAGCTATTTTTATTTTTCCTTGAGGAGAATAATAATATGAGAAATATTTCTATTCCACTATGAACATATTCTACTTCATGAAAGTTTACCACTTTGATGCACAGTTAAAAGGTTTTTTTAGATAAAAACACAAAAAATAATTATTGCAATTAAAATTTTTACTTACATTGCTTCCAGAGGAATGTGTGAACTGAACGATGACCTGAAACTGTTTCAGGCTGTGTTAATTTAGTTATAATTGACCAGCCTCAAAGGATGTTGATGTCACTACAGTCAAAGGTTAAATAAGCATAATATTTTTGTCTGACAGAAAAAGATTGAAGTTTTATTAACATATATTCAAAAACATCTCACAATGTATGAAGCTTAGGAATAGTTTTGAGAATGAACAGTCTTAATAAACCAATTATGGAAATCCTATTGAATGACATTCAAATAATAAATAATAACATAGAGAAGGTGTGTGATTAGGTTTCGGTCTCCATCCCAAAACATACGATAATCAGAGGTGATTGAAGTGTATTGCAAGTTGAAGAAGATTAAAGTATTTTAAATTCTAAATTTTAATGTAAAATGTGTGTTGATCTCACTAACATGCATAGCTTCAGCAACTTAAATTGACGTTTCAATGGATTGTGATAATATGGACTAAATTAAATCAAAGATTCACTAGAGTAGCCCTGCTATTTAAGACGAAAAAGGAATTGACCAAAGATATAACCAAGCAAGAGCTTAATAGAAATTATATAATTGTCAAAAGATAAAAAAAGAAAAAGAAAACCAAAGCAAAAGGAAGTAATGCTCTCAAGTTTAAAAACATGCCTTAAATATATAATACAAATGTTGAGTGCGCTCTATGTGTGAAGTAAAAAATAACTGAACTAAGTCATAGTAGTATCAAAAATATAACTTTTAAGGAAATGTTTGCTTACAAAATGCATAAAATACTGAATAAAGCATAAATTCTCGAAGACCGACATAAAAAACCCAACATTTATCCAACCAACATTCAAATGAGCCAAAACATTCTTCATTCACAAAATGAAACAAGAAAAACAGTAGGGCTACATCAATTTAAAATATGAATTGCACTTCTAGAAAAATATCATGCCTGTGATTCCCTGGAAAATTCACATTTATACTTGCAGATCCATGCAAATTAAGAACGATGGCATTACCTGGATGAAAACTTGAATGGAAAATGACAAGTTTTGATGATGATTTTTACTTCCTTTGTCAGTTTTAATCCCCGCATATATTTGACCATAATGACTGCAGTTCTTTCTTTAAAATTGATGCAGAACATCCAACACTAATGTATTATTTTTGTTGACAGTTTTAGTTCAAAAATCCCTTGAAGAAGTACGTTCTACATTATTCACCGTCCTTTATTCACTGAAGTTAACTCCCAAGAATTCCTCAATAGAGTAACACAATGCTCTACTCTTTTCTCACCTTTACTTGTCTTCTTTGTATCTTGAATTTGCACATGGCTTTGGACTTTCAAGAAACCAAAATTAAGCATCCTATTTGTTTGTACATTACTCTACCAGGATTTGTATTGTGGGGTTAAATGATGTAATAAATATAAACTTGCTTTGAAATATTGAAATTGCAAGTGACCCATTCAAATCAGATCAACTAATCCTAAAAGACCTACGGTAAAAAATTCAGTGAAAAATTGATGACGCTTAACCTCTTAATATCTAAGTAATTTGGAACCCCTGTAAACCCCCAGTCCGCGTTATTTTTGAAGAATTACCTTGCAGTATTCAGTAACTAAAACTAAACTCACAATTTCCCCGATCTATTTCATCGTCACTTTCACTGTCTGTGTTGTCCAGAAAATTACTTAGGCGACTAATTTCAGAGTATTGGCTAATTTCACGGTCAATCAAAAGTTTTCAATCCGCCATTGTGCAATTTTTACAAACACGGGCCAGCAGTCAACAAAGCAACTTGTAGAATTTCAGTGATGCAGACTGCTAATACGCAAAACAAAATATCCCAGAGACAGCCTGACTATTCCCGAACGTAACCGAAGTAAAACGAAGCATTCCGACTTCTCCTGTGGTGGAAAGAGTGCCAAGTTTAAATCAAGGCCACGATCCCGAGTATACGCAGGCGTGGACTTCAAGAGGTTAATACTGGCTCTAACTGTTCTAGTTTTCTGAAAATATTAAATCTTGTCGAAAGAAACAACTGATCAAAAACACGGCCTTATTGTGTCATCTTGGTCAGTCTATTCTCACTGTTTATTCAATGTTGCCTTTAAATATGCCACCAAGATTATCTCTTCAACTTCAGCAACATCAACAAAGTTTGCTTCTTAAAAATGAAATATTCAACTGGTGCTGGTTTCATTCCAGAGTGTTTAGAACAGGGGACTTCATGGGATCAAGGGATCGAGACAAAGTCTTGGTTACAACACAAAATACGTTCTTCTCCAACAATTTCTCTTGCCCTTTTCTAATATTTGTTATCATTTGTGCACAAACAAGTCTTCCTATTCTCATTTTAAAGGGTTATACTTTCCATGTTTTAGCAGATCTTCTCTTCAACATCCACCACAAAAATCTCTATGTTCTATCAGAATCTTAAAAAACTTTCAGTTTCACAACAATGTCAAATCTTTACAGGTTATCGGCTATCATGCTCTCAACGATCTACTCTAAGCTACAGTTTGCAAACTCCCGCAGATCTGCTAGTGCATCCATTCCAAAATTACCTCTCCCAACTTCAGAACTCACCATATGGTCTTCCTCAGCGCTTGAACTTTCCTCGGGAATTGTTTCTGGGAATGCTATATCTTTTGGAGATGATACCCAGATATTCTGGAACAGTTTTTTTTTCACTTTTATACAGCTAGGGGTTTCAGCTTAGTAAGTTCAAATGTTAAAGCAACAACAATTAACTATATAATGTCTATTTTGGTTGACTGTTATGAGATGAAGGCTTTGACAAAAATTAATTCAGGTATTTTATAGGATATGAAGTGCCGATCCCAACACATTTAGGCCTGCTTCAAATACTATGTTTTGTCAATCTGGTTTGAGGAATTTTGGGGGAATGAAGGGAAAATACCACTGTGGTCAGGGGCATCGCTCTGGGAGGGGTGAGGGGGGCCTCCCCCACGGAGAATTTGAAAATTAAAAAGTTGGGAATTTCCAGCCAGCTAGTTGAAAAAATTGAACTGAAATTGAATTGTGCAATTGCAATTTATTCAGTTTAAACTAAAACTCAATTTGGATATTTTGCAGTAATTTTAAAACCAAATTTAAATTGCTGTAATTCTCTAATCTTACTTCAACATAATCAAATGTCTCTACTCTTACTACTCTTTATCAGCCTTATCTCGTGAATTCCTATCAGCAACGATCTTTTTGGTAAATCAACCTGCAGAACTATTGGTAGAAGTAAATGTAATTTTAACGTTAATTCAATTTTCGGTTAAGCTTCAATTCCAAAGTATGGTTCACCCACTTCACCCACAGACACATGGTTCATGACAATTTAGGTATTTCGTAATTACGCGAGGCAATTATGGAAACCAAATTCCCCAACACTAAAGGTCTTTAGGGGGTGTGATGAAAATAATTTTTCTGATTATTTCACGTGTTTACATTGGATGATCTCAGTTGGGAAATTCAAGTCAACCGTTGGGAAAATCAAGTAACCTCCCCCTCCTAGAATGTTTCAGTGCAACTCTACCGACTGTGACTCTAAGGTACTAAAGACTTTCATGGAAAACCCAATTATCTCTACATTTGTTTGATACTCTTTTTTTTGTAGGGGGTGGAGGAAGATCGAGAAGGCAATCTTCCGATTAAAATGTGAATTTGAATTTCAACTGGTAGATTGGTTAGTTCATCAGATGTAACTATTTCCTTTAAAATTCTATAATCAACTTTAAAAAAATGTCACTGGTGTCTTTCAGCGCAAAGCAATCAACATTGTCAAAAATTACAGTAATATTTTATCATTACATTTTTTATTTTCTAAAATTAGAAAGTTAAATTCATATAATATGTATTTTATCATGATATCATGCAAGGTCTTTACACCAAGACACCTCTTGAGGTCTCTTGCCAAGGCACCTCGCCGAGGCATCCTAGCGAGGATTTTGAAGCATGTGGCATGTTGTAAGAATGAGGTGGAATAAGTCATGCCTGGTGCGTCTTGTACACCTGGTGTCGCTTAGTTTCAGTGAGTGTACTTCTGGCAGTAAACAAAATTCCACCAACCAGATTTCAAAACAAACAATAATACACAAACATGCATAGACATTTAACACATAGCAAACACTGAGTTTGGACAGTTATTAAAAGTGTGATGTTGATCTTGCTATTCCACAAAAACCTTCAAAAGTAGAATGACCGAAAAGGAAAAGTATTTCGGACAGCCAGATGTAGTTTTGCTAATGGTTAAAAAAAATTAAAAATATGTTCTGTTATTAATGTAAGGCGTGTTTTTGTTGTAGCATGAAATTTATATTTTAAATGGCTCTTCTATTGTTAAGCTGTTTATCTAGTGTTTCTAAGGTTTACTTGTGGCGTAAGTGTTGTGTTATCTCGTCATTAATATTTAATGTTTTTATGAGTCAAATGAGGTCTGATTCGCCAGTCATTACGAAGAAATTGGACCAATGTCAACAGCCTTGAGGTGGGGAGCACCCAAAAATTATTGAAGTAGTTAATTGCGGTGTTTCACTCTTAGAGAAACAAATGAAGGTCTAATGAAAATCAGATTCATTCGTCAGTGAGTCAATTTAAAATCACACACACAACTGAAAACACAGTCTACATACCATACATTACATTTGGAAATATTCCGGGTTGAAAATTTTAAGATATCTGACATGAGTATTCAATAACCATGATTATAAAACTTATTCTGCCAGTTTCACAAAAATAGCTCAAACCTACCTAGAAGTTAAATAAATATTTATTTACATAATATTTGCAATAACTAGTTAAATCTTTGATTGGAAATAGGCTGGCCACATATCCAGTTAGGTGGGCAGAGAAAATATTGAAACAAAAACTGAACTCACAAAAAGAACGGAAAAACAGTTAAGTAATTGTCAAACAAAGGGCAAGAAAAGGTATTAACTCAGCCTACAAAAGAAATTCTCTGCTTGAAAACCTAACTCTAGACTGAAAATTCAACTCTCACAAGAGTGAAATCTACAGTGAAGGCTTAAGAAATGAGCTAAACAGCCTAATTTATACTTCCTATCAAACCTTAACACCTATACCGAAACTCCCGGTTTTTCAGACCTCAGGGAAAATTCACTCTTTGATATTGGCAACACTGGTGCTACCCCCCCCTCCATACCTTCCACCCTCCACTTTCCCTTGACGTTCGCACAAGTTTTGTTCAGTTTGAGTGGTTCTTCTGTACTCGACTTCCCGATTTTCAAATAAGTTTCGGTCTCAGTGACCGCATGTTTCGGTTACCATTAGCCTGTTGCCCATTATTTCTTATACGGGAGTCTCACAGACTGAGGGTTTCGGTTACTGATTATTTATTTGCCGTCCATTATTTTATAAGAGTCTCACAGACCGAGGGTTCAGGTTAACGTCCCACAGTGAGGGTTTCGGTATAACTGTTAACATACCATAACTATGAAATACCCCCGTTGCAGCAGACCTGCATACTCAGCGAATTTCAAATGCAAAACAACGTATTTCAAGCAAACATAGCAAGATTTGACATGTTTTGTTAAGCTCCATAAGAATAACATGGGAAATGAGTATGCAGGTTTGCTGCTACAGGTATATTAAAACCGGATGGTTTTAATTCAATATTTAGTAGATCTGAACTAGAAGAAGCCATTTACCAAGTTTTTTCAAGATATGTTGAGAAATAAGCGAGATATAGAATTTTACTTATTTCCCATAAGGTTAACATTGGGACAACGTACTGTGTTTACCACTTTCAATATCTCGGTAACCAATGGGCATAGAGCAGTGATTCAAAATACTAAATTATTTGTTTTTTTGAGCTGAATTCAATGGTGCCCACAAAAATTTGATAAATTTTATTTTTCTATGTAAAAAACTCAAAAAACCCATTTTTGGAGGGGTTTATCCCCCTTTACCCCCCCCTTCCGGTGGTCCGATCGGGCTGGTTCACGAACTCGTCCAATTGATTACCACTTTACATGTCCGCACCAAATTTCATAAAGATCGGACCATTTTTGCGGCCGCTATCGTGCTAACAGACACATAGATATATATATATATATATAGATATATATATATATAAATTCGAACGAATAGTGTTTTTTGCTTCTGGGGGCCCCAAAACGAAAAGTTATAGTGGTCCCGAGCTTAGGTCTTACCATGAGACCTATGGTAATAGCTTCTTCCCTATAGGGGAAATTCGCTAAAACATTTCTATCCCATCCAATATTCTATCGTTACCTCCTCGTCGGTCTGGCGAGTGGTGGCGGAGGAGGAGGAGCCCAAGTCGGGGACGGAGACGGAGCCGGCGGAGGGACTGTCGCTACTCGGAGCGGCCTCGGCGCCCCCACTTCCTGCGGACAACATCGGGCGTTAGAGTGACATCACACTCCAGTGTAGTAACAGTTAGTTATCAAGCACATCAGATACTAGGGGTGTGCGGGTACTCATGTATCGAGTTGTTTTCGAGCCAAGTTGACACTACCCGACTCAACAGGACAGGGCCGTATTTCTTAAACGGCGTACACAGGGGCTGCCAGGGGCCTTGGCCATAAATGGGGGCTTCTGGGGACATAAATGGGGGCCTCAAGACAAAATAGTGGGCAAAACGCGATAATACAATTGATAATAAATGCAACGGAATCAGATGTCAAGTTTGTCCAACAAAAAAAATAGCCTATATTGAATTTTGACTTGTCGGTAAACTGTTCGATATTCTTTTCTTTGAAAACAGATGTTGAATCATCTGCTATAGAAACAAACGGCAAAAAATCAGATATGAAACTGGTATCATGATTTTGTTATTAATTATTAACAAAGCCTGACAAGCGTTGACTACATCAAATTAATTAGGCTAAATGTCTATTGATAAAAAACTCTTGATTTTTGATTCCTGCAGTGTCTAGATGAAGGTAAAAAATTAACCTAAAATAAACAGTGCCTTAACTCACTTCCAAGAAACACATCTCCAAAATGAGGACGAGGGCCTTTAGACATCTTTGCCCAAAGATCTCGAGGTTTTGGCTTCGCGTGGGCGGTGAAGCACGGAGAGTTCGGGTGGCGGTGCTCCCACATTGCTTGCCAAATCTTCGTCCCATTCTCCAGGCGAAAAGTCTGCAAGTCTGATTCCTTGATTTGATGGCAGAGGGGAGCGAACAGGTAGACAAACAGCTAGAAATGAATGACCAATCTTAGTTTTTACAACAAAAAGTATAGGCCCTACAAGTAACAGGTTTACTCAGATCTTGATTTCACAGTAGATTCTTTCTCATAACTTGAGAAGAAGGAATCAGTCAACAAACTAGAAACTAAAACTAGGCCCTAAACTGACACTGTAAGTTAGGTCTAGTACAAAATTGCACCGCAAAGTCTTAAATAAAAAACATACCTACTTACTGAGGAGGTACAACCAAGTATATTCATTGATTTTATGAAAATGATTATGTAGGTAGCGCGAAGTCAAATTTGGTAACGACAGAAGCAACTTTGTCGTTATCAATTTACGGAATTACGACGCTATCGCTGACGGATCCGGATCAGAATCAGAATCGGAACTCGGAAGTCACAACCAAGGAGGTTATATTGTCAAAACCAAGGAGGTTAGTCAAAACGAAACACGAACTTGAGATTAAGGTCGTATGACACTAGTGGAACTTGGTTTCGTGAAACATTTCATACCAAACCAAAACCGTCTGAAAAATTTCTTCAACTTATCGTGGAGCAATGTATTTTAGTGGGACCATGATTTCGCCTTTCTTGCCGAAACATTTCGCGACATTTTTTATGTAGATAAATACTTAACATTATTTCGTGAATGCTTCGCGAAACCAAGTTGCACTAATGAATGTCAAACGACCCTTATTGAGTAAATCCGACTGACTCGATATCTTGGTGGGCGAAATTTCATACCGAGCAGAGCAGGTCATGACGTCATCGTTGATACGATGGTTAGGTTATCGATGTGGGTCTCGATAGTTGATAGTCGAGTATTGCAACTTCAACTTCGCATCTTTTAAATCGTTTAAGTTGTCTGTCTCTCGATCCTTTCTCTGTCTTATGGAATGGTTCCCTGCTTATTCCAGTTGAAAGTCAGAATATAGCGATGAAGTATGGGTAGCTGAAGCGAACTTAGATTAGGCTAGTTTATTTTTGTAAATAAGGGAACATGTAAACCATTTTTGGCAGAGGCCAGGAGAAATGCCTCAAAAAACTCTCCAGCATTGTTTTAGAATATATTTATTTTTCATGTTTGTGTTGGTAGCTAGTTAATTTTTGTAAATATGAGAACAATGTGAACAATATTTGGCAGAATTTAAACTTATATAAGTCATCAACCCTTTACACTGCTCTCAGTGGCTAAACTAGTTAGTTGGCCTACATAAATCATATAGAATAGTTTTTTTTTCAATATTATTAGGTTTATCTACTGTCTTGAGCAGTTGTGTATTTCATAGATTTATTTTGATCATAAGTTATGATGTGATCTTAAATTTAATTCTGAGTCAATACAAAAGCTTGTTCACCGTGTTAAAAGGGTGAACCCTTGTTGATCGATCAGCACGATTTCTTCTACTTAATATATGTTAATCTCATAAGGTAGCCTAGCTATATTTGGATACCATTTCCTCAACCAAATCAAATGATTTTACAGGAATATTTAAGTATTCTGAGTCAATTAACGTGGCCCAGGCCGTCTGTAAAGCTAACGCTGATATTGACATTAATGGTATTAAATGGATGGACTATAGGCCAAGTTAAATGAGCAGAGTCAAGTGAATCGAACTAAAATAGTCTGCATATCTGATTATCTAATCTCCATGATTCAAATTCTTCAATGTATCACTACACATTGTAAGCAATATTTGACCGATTTCAACTACAACGGTGCTAAATTAATGATGAGAATATTAAAAAATAACCCCAAATAAAACGTAAGATTAGCCTCGCGGTTTACTTTGGAACATCAACAAAGCTAAACATAAAATAACCCAATAAGCTAACCAATTATTGAAAAATTTATATTTCTACCAATAAATGTTTATATAAAGTACCCTTGGTCTTAAGTTTGGCAAGATCAATGTTATAGGAACAGGAAGCTAAATAATTCTTCCAAATTCTGCGTTAAGTCACTCTCGAAACCGATAGTCAAATATCGATTAATGTCTAATGTAGAATCTTCGACTGACGACTTCGACCTTTCGAAGGAGATCGTATCAACGATGACGTCATGACCTGCTCTGCTCGGTATGAAATTTCGCCCACCCGATAGCTTGAGCTGCAAAGAGTAATAACATGCATTTATTTGCCAACTTCTAAAGAGGAAGGAAAATAAAAACATACAGGTATATAAAAATATATAGGTGCACGTAACTCTAACGAAGAACAATTATTAAAAAAAACTTATTGGTTGGAGTAAACAATGCAAGTGAAGATATAAAAACAATTTTGCATCTAATGATACTCTCATGACCTTATGGTCAGCCAGCTATACCGTCACGATTCATATATCTAAACATTCGAATGAATTGTGTTTTTTGCTTCTGGGGGCTCCAAAACGAAAAGTTATTATGGTATCGGGCTTAGGTCATACCATGAAAACTACAGTAACAGCTTCCTTAGAGGAAAAATTCGCTAAAAATGACGTCATCTCAGCGTCAAACCCCCATGCGCATCATCCTACCGTCACTTCCATTCCGAACCCCTCCTCCTATTTTCAGATGACGTAATTTACGAACGGCCCCCTTCGTCACTGGGGTGAAAACCCACCGTGATGGAGGGGATGGAGAAGAGGTAGTAGAAGGGGGACGTGTGGTAGACTCCCCGCTCGTAGTCGGCGTCCGCGCACTCCTCGGCGGCGTCCAGGACGATCCAGTGCAGGATGTAGAGCAGCTTCGTCTCCGCCGCGCCCAGGTTCTGCAGGTTCGTGTCCTTCCTGCAACGCCGTTCCGAATTATACATACAGTAAGGGATGAATATTGAGCTAGTTAAAAAATATATACTGTAACATATATGGCGTTTAATAGGTACTCATGAGTGGTCATTACCATACAAAAAACAACTTTTCATCATAACCTTAAATATTTAATACCAGAAAACAAAAGTTAGAGGTAAATAAAAAAAAACTAAAGATCCAAAACTATAGTTTACACAAAGGAAAAGAAAGGAAAGGTAAGGTTATGGAAAGGTCAAGACATGCCTTTATGCAAAGGGATTATGAATAGGGATTCCCAATCAATTTTACAGCCTAAACGAATCTTTCTCACACCCCAAGAAAAACATTGGGCATTTTTTCTTTCTTCCTTGAAATCTGACCGGCTGTTTGAAATGATTCTGATTTTACGAGGACCGGTAGTGTGACTTAGAGGACCGGTACTGTGACTTAGAGGAACGTGACATAATCGGGGGTAGTGTGACGTAACTCGGATTGTATGACGAAACCGGGAGTAGTGAGACGTAACTGGGAGTAGTGTGACGTAACTGGGATAGTGTGACGTAGCTGGGATAGTGTGACGTAACTGGGATAGTGTGACGTAACTGGGATAGTATGACGTAACCAGAGATAGTGTGACGTAAAACTGGGAGAGTGGGAAGTAACCGGGGGTAGTGTAACTGTAACGTAACTGGGGATGGTGTGACGTAACTAAAAGTAGTGTTATGTAACCGGAATCGTTTGAATTACCGGGAGTAGCGTAACCTGAGTGTGACGTAACCTGGGTCGTGTTACGTATCCGGGATAGTTGACGTAACAGGGTAGCGTGACGTCACAACGCTAGGTGACCGGGGTACCGTGACGTAATACCTGTTGTGCAGGAGGGAGGCGGCGCAGTGCATCACGTGGGGGAAGGCGGCCTGGACCAGCCGCCATCTTGGAACCGACTTGATCGCCTCGGCGAGCTGCGAAGGCAGACCGAACTGGATGTTCTGCACTAGCACTTTCTCAAAAGACTGAAACACGACAAAAACTTTTATTTCTATTTTTTTTATTTATATCCATTCCTTCTCTAAGTTTCTATCTTTAGACTTCACTTAGCTTCCCTTTACATTTCCTTTCTTTTTCTCTTATCTTTAACTTGTCTCTTGGAGGGAACTTCTTGTCACAAAACAACAGCAACAATCAAGGCCCCACTGAAAATACAATATCCCCGTCGCAGCGGACCTGGGGCCCTGCGTACTCAGCTAATTTCTAAAGGATATATTGTATGTGAGCATCGGGCCTATTCAACATGTAAGGAAAAATATTGTTTTGAATATGTTATAAAAATAGTGCACTAAAAATGCATAATTAATCATTCATGAGCTTTAGACGAGGACAGGGGATCACATTGGTTTTAGTTGCAGTTATGCAGTCTACACTTTAGTATTTTATATATTTCTAAGTGTAATATAGTATAATATATAAATGTCAACAAACTTAGAATTAAAAGCTCTAAAACTCATTTAAAATGATTACATGAACAAACTAAATCCAATCAAATGGTTAGTTTTATAATTAAAATACCACTATTGCAGCAGACCTGCATCTCCAGCCAACTTCATTAAACATCTCATACCTCAGCATTGCAAGCATACCATATTATGCTTCATTTTCAGCAGGGCTGAAGATTCTCTAGCCCTGCATTTTCAGACAGTTTAGATAAAGAACTCCCTCCCCTCAATCACATAATTACTTTCTTCAATTTTAAAATAATTTGGATTTTAAATATAGAATATGTTTTTTTTTCAAAGCCATGATCAATGAAAGTTAGGGTTCATTGATCATGGCTTTGAGAAAAATAGATAAATTCACCTGAAACGAGGCCTACAAAAAAACCAAAGTTGTTGAAAAATTATCTTCTTTATTTTCTAACACGTTTTGCCCTACAATGGCTAGAAATTGAGATATTTGGCAAAACAATTGCATAATTTTTAAATTTTCTCGCTGTTACACCGTTCGCACGAGGCTCCCGTTTCTGCAAACTCGGTGTTTCACTCTTCTATTTGGTCCTAGCAACATTTCCAAAATCCAGACATCCCGGACTGACTGGTTGCTGTTTTTCACCCTTTTTATTTTACATCTATCATTGTGATGCACATCTTGACTGGACTAATAGCCCAACAGCCAATGACAACTAAGGGACCTACATTTTAACGTGGGCTTACAGTTAAAAGCTCTAATATAATTATGAGGATGGTCTTATGTGGTAGTAGATACTCAACAGTGCGGACGTCAATCACACAATCTCACCGTGGAACACCGCATCCACAAGCCATGGCTTATAACTATCCACAATTATATTAAACGTGGGTTATTACAAGAGAAAAAGTTATCGTTGTAGGTTATGAAATGAAGAAAATTAAAAGAGAAGGCTGGTTAAATTTTGTTTGATAAATTTATTGGGCATATACTAAACTTAGATCCACAGATTTATCCATAGATTTATATAAAATATTAAGTCCTTGTTGAAGTGGACTTAATAAATCTAATAATCAAGTCCACTCGATTGTTGTTACGGTTTGAAAACTTTGACATGGAGCTTAACTCCTGGTATACGCACAACATTTATCCCTGTACGATAAAAAATAACCAATTCGAACATTGAAAATTTTATGTTCAAAGTTTTTTAAGGAATTGAAAATTCTATAATGTAGGAATGTAAAAAGAACCAGTTTCACTATTAACAAAGAGTTGCTACAAAATTGAAACATATATAACCATAATTAATTTCATTCCTTCGTTTATTAACTTCTAAGCATCCCTCTAGAGGATTACAATAAAAATATTAACCTAACATGATCTTAATTGGCTATCCGCACAGCGTTTAGTGTACATTATTCACATTCAGCTTTGATTGCAAAAAAATTCAAAATACGCCAAGGTGTAGGTCCAATCTTAAGAAAAATACAAACATTTCTTCATGCAGACTCATAGTTCAGTTTGTTTAATTTCATGACGATTTCAACTTATAACCCCCAGCAGAGATTGAACCACTTTTTAATTTTAAATGATAGGCAAGACTTTGATCACTTCTTAACCACAGTTTACCACACAGATCCCACGAAGGATGCGATTCACCGTCAAGCGAGCCTGACGCGTCGCTGAGTGCTACACAGTTCGGCCCGGGAGAGGAGATCGTTTACATCTCATTGAGGGAATTGACAACTGGTTGCCCACCAGTATCGACCAGTTTCCGCATTGTGTCCAACTCTCTGTTTACCCCTCGCTTCGCCGAAAGAGTTCATTAAAGTGTGCCATTTCTTTGTGCCCACCTCATCCGGTCTAAAAAAGAAAAAAGATTTGCAAAGGAAGTAAATAGTAGGGGCTTGCCGGCTTGCATGTGCAACGTCCATGCCCTTTCATCGCCCCCTCCCTCCGGCAATTGCAGTGATCCCAGCCATTGTGGACCTTGCTGATTGATGTCCGGCTTGGTCTAGTTTCGGATCATTGTGCCGTGTGCTGTGTGACACTCTTAAAGATGTAAATTCCATCATAGATATGTCATGGGAAGATTAGATAGGCCCATATAAACAAACCAACAGTCGGGCTAGAACAACGTACATGTGCGGGCTGCTTTGAAAGCGGTCGACAACTCGGAACCCTTTTTCTTCTTACACTTAAAAGCTCGTCTGAACTCGTCCAGTTCGGAAAGAGCTTTGAAGTACAATGTTGTGTTTGCCCTGCTGTCCGGACCGGCATTGGGGCGCGAGCACTTCGTATGTGCATGGGCGATGAAGAAGTTTTGCGTGCGGGAGTACATTTCAAGCCCGGGAAGAAATTTGCCTCTATGAGTCTTTGAGGCCGAGTAAGCCATATAAGCATCAAAAGCCATTTTAGCTCCTAAGAGATTTTTCCAATTTCTACTTGTTAATTCGCCTTCCATTAAATTCGTATGTGTCAGATTTCTAAAATCATCAATATTTTTTAGAGTTTTGAAGTTTTTGGCTAGCGGTCCCAGCATTTTAGAGCATTCGAGTTCCTTTCTCTTATAATTGTCCAGGGTCTGATTGGTCCACCACACACGCCGGTTGCCGTAGCTGTCGTGGTCGAAACCCTCTAGGGAGAAGCCATCCGCCAGCGCTGTAGCTATCTCGGCTCCCAACCCTGCGAAGTTCACGTGGACCGGCCAAAAGGCGTCGAATGCGGGGAAACGTAAAATGAAAATCGGCACCTGGAATAAATTGTGCCCCTGTGAGTATTTTATATCGCCCGTCACAGCGGCATCCGCCTCGTCGAAACCCGTCATGTCCCTGCTGAAGAGACCGAAATTTTTCTTCGCGAAGAACTGGTTCATGCAAAGTAAAGTAGTCAAAACACTACTATGAAAGCACAAGTCGCTGTAGTACTCGGCGCGTTTACCCGGTGTCTTTATAGTGTCATACTGTTGTTTCGATAGTGATATCTGAGTTTTCACGAGTTTGAGTTTGTTTTTACCAGCCGACTTTGTTTTTGAATCCATCCAGGACGATTTTTCTAACAAAGACTCCATGACGCCTTGAAACATCGGAAACACGAGGTTTAAAATATCTGGAGGATTTCTTTGAAGTTGGAACCTTTGTATGACTAAGGACATCACCATTCCGCTGAATCTATTTTGGAGGTAGGTCTTGCAGATGTCGGCCTGAGTACTGACTGACGCTATTGAGTTCAGAGTCAGAAGTGTCGAATCGAATTGTAAGAATGGCGCCAAGTCCCAAAAGGTTTGAAATAACGAATAAACCACTTTAACCTGTCTGGAATAGTTCTTAAGCACTTTTTCTAACGCTGCAAAATAATTCTTCGACTCACTGCTTATATATATGTAAGTATCTTCTTTTACATACACTCCCATTTTTATAAGTAAATCACGAAAACTTATGTCAGGAAATCGTTTATCTATTTCACTTACTTGGACTTTTTCAAAAGCAGCCCCCTTCTTATTTCCGGGATCGACTCTTGTTGTATTTGCCATATCGTACCACAAGTCGATCACCTGAGTCTTCACATTAGCCGAAATTTCCTCCTCCGGCATAGACGGAATGTGAGTTCGTAACATCCTCACAAACAGCCCGGCCCATTCAAGTTTTCGAAATTTTTCCACTTCGTCCTGAGTGACAGAAATGAAGGAGATCGGTTTTGTAACGTACAAAACCGTGTTTTCCGGGTCCATAAGGTCTCGTCTAACCTCGGCATCAAAGTAGTGCCTTCCCGGGAAGCCCGCGATCCTCAGTCTGTATTCGAATGCCCCGATGGTCAGATTTTTATTGAAGCGTTTCTCGTTGCACAAATCTCTCACACTCATGCCAGTGCCGTGCATAGTGAGTTGCAGTCTGAATTTGATATCTTCCATCGTCCCTAAGTCGTTGGTCTTCTGGACACTTTCGCACATGGTGAAGAATTTGGCGAGCAATGACTCGTGGAAGAGAACGTTTCGTGTCATCGACATCCCTCCTGACCTTGTCGAACCGGCGTATTTTACCACTTTTCTAATCATGTATTTATATATTGATTCTGTTATATAAGGCTGGTTGATTTTGGTGGTTTTGTATGGGTGTTTATTTTTTTTATTCAGAGCCGAAATATTTGGTGAATATGTCAGTCTCGCTGCACCGCACAAGAACTGGTAAAAGTCCTCACAAGGGTCGGCGGTCAAGTCCATGTCACCGAGTATAAATGTGGCTTTCTCGACACATTCCTGTTGGAGACATATCGGAGTTGAAAAAAAAGCTATCATCAATCCTAAGACGACGGCGAAGGAGTAATAAGCCACTAGGATCCTATACTTAGTTCTCCTTCGCATCTTGAATGGAAAATTTTAAATTGAAACCCGATCAACACTGAGTCCATGGAGTGAAACTATCATTTAATCGATATAGGTCTACTTAGCCTATATAAACATGTTTAACTCGAAAATCAACTTTTTAATAAATTAACTGAATCATAAAAACCTTTGATTTACTGTAGAGTCCTCAAAGAAAATAAATAATGTATTTTAATCGATTGTTGACCTGTGTTGGTAGTACGGGTCTTGGTTATTACACATGATTTCAACTGCATATAGAATCAGAGCTAACATACGATTTACTTTTTTTTATTTAACCCTCCATAGAGCATGAATATTTCGCAAACGCGATGAAAAATTTCACGAACAGAAAAATAAATACAAATAAAAATTTCTTGTTTTTCCTTATGGATGTGTGGATGTGTTGCTTCAAAATTGAGACATTTTAGACACATTAATAATGTTAGTAGTTTGTAAAATATGGCATTATTATATAGTTAGAATTTTACTGGGAATTTTGTTCCTTACAAAAGTAATGAATTTCTCCCAAAGGGAATTAACGTAGGTCTCATAGTAATACTTAAGTCCAAGGAAACGATAAGATTTCGTTTAGGGGTCTTAAGAAGCCAATGAAAGTATTCGCCGTAATCAAAGTTATATGTATGTTAATACAATTTTGGCCGTAAAAATGGGCCATAAACAATAACAATTAATTAAGGTCCGATCTTAATGAACTTAGGGTATTTTCAGTGGGGCTTTGGTAGGGGTCACCTTAGTTGGCCAACATGGAAGTAAACAAACTATTATCTTCTTACGAAAGCATAAAATCCAGCTGTGCTGGAAACATTGTCAACGAACATCTGTTTTAATCCAGCACTTGCAGTAATGGGAAAGTTCTGTTGCACTATTGCAACTAGAAGTTATCTTGCGCAACTTAAAATATTACTGATGGGCTTTCTCAAATTAAATATGTATTACCACGGAGAGGGTGAGTCATGGATGCGGCATGATTAATAATCTCGAATTTTCTTATAAAATTATATGTATAAAGAAAAATAGGCGAGTTTATGAATAGCAACCTATTTCCTGATTATGAAATAATACTAATTATTGATAAAAATTAATATAACACATTCATTAATGAGGATGAAATAGGCCAAGATATATTGTTTTTTCTGAGAAGTAACAGCAATGAAGGGTATTTATTCTTAATGACTATATTTTTGGATAAGACAATGACCAATTTATTTTTTTTATCATGGTTGGTTTAGTGAAAGTGTAAAATAGGCAGGAATAAATAATACCTTAATACCTTAATACCTCTTTAAGACCCTTACCTTGCACGCTTCTTTCAGCTCCTAAATAAAACAAAACAAAAAGGTTAAAGCATTGCATTTCAATAAATAAAAATTCAAAAATTATTGTTTTATTGTATACAAATTAAAAGTTATTTGATTTCTGTCGTTCAAGTGGAAAATCAGTAATAAAATGTAAAGTGAACTTCATTTTATCATGCTTTTAATGTTTGGCTAGTTAATGTTTTTCATAGTTAGGATGTATGGCTTAATTCTTAAGCAAAATAATTTGCAATAATTCGTCATATCTTGAGCTTAAAAAATGTCCAGATTTGCTTATAAAATTTACCTCTGTAGGAAAAGAAAGTATGGTTCGCGCATTACATCTCCGGCTGTATATAGCTACTATGCTACTGCAGTATAACCGTAGCATATGATATTTTCAACATATGGTATTCGTAAGCACAACGTTTGACAAATAGACAATGTGCTATAAAGCAATGTTTTATGAAAAGTACCCCCTCTCACCCCAAGACCACACTGGAAAGTGTGGCCTTGCTCAACCCCGCGCCATGCAACCAGCTGACTCAGCCATACATAGCCGGAGGTATACAGCGCGAACTGAAATAAATAAAACTATTTTATACTTTATTCTCTATTCCACTCCATCACCTTTCCATAACTGGTTTAACTTTAAGTTAGTTATTTAGCTATGTGTAACATGTGAACTTACGTGATGGCCTGGTGCATGTTGGCAAAACTGCAAACAAAGTCAGCTGTTAAATAGATGCACTTACGTTTTACTTTCTCCCCTATACATATGTGAATTGATAAAATTGTTAGTAAGCTTGTAGGCTTGACATGATTATATAATCTTTGGCCAAAATAAAGAATAAAAAAAAACTTTCTCCCCCATATATACATAGTATATGGAGAATTGTTTTCGTCAAAATTTTCGAATTTGAGTTGTTAGTAGATACATTCGTTTTAGTGTTCCCTGAAACCAAAAAAGTGGTTTTCGGCATGGTGTGTCTGTCTGTCTGTCCGGGTGTATGTATGTATGTATGTATGTATGTGACTGTGCATGTAAACCACAGAGACGATACCATTGGTCCTATTTTCATGAAATTTGGCATGTATGTATAAAGCCGTGGTATCTCCAGGTGTATTTTTCATTTTTTTGAATTTTTGATTTTTAAGGGTATTTACCCCATAAAACCCATAAAAAATGAAAAAATACAAATTTATCAAAAACGGCTCTAGCGATTTTGATAAAAATTTCATGGTTTTTAGTGCTTGAGATGACAAACAAAGTGACACCACCCGCATGTCTGTAAAAATTCAGGTTCAGAAGTTATGGGGGTTTAAGTGTTAAAAAATTCATATTTTTCAAATTTAACAAAATCTGTAACCTCTAAAGAAAATATACTTGTAACCGTTAAATTTGACTTGAAAAACTAAATAATCTAATATTTTGAATAATTAGTCTACGTCAACTGGTTGCAAAGATAATTGATATTTTAGTTTGGCGATAAACGCAGTACGTTGTCCAATGTTATTCTTATGGCAAATATTAAAAAACCGACACCTCCGTTATTTACTGACAGATTTTGATAAAATTTGGTATATATTTGCGTGATAATTAATTGTTAATTTGTTTTATTTCACTATATTTGTTTTCTTGTTTTAAATGACTTGAAGGGAGAAAGAATGTGTCAGTTTTCTGATACCGTTTATTTATAAATTAAAGTCATTTTACAGCTGGCGGCGCGCCTTTTGGAGAGTTAAATAAAAAACTCTGAGATTCTGATCGAAGATACAATTGTTTCGTGGAACCCTGATGATCAAGGTGTAAAATATTTGGGCATATATTTAGATAAAAAACTAACTTGGAACTTGCATGTAAATTCAAAATTAACACAGGCATATGCTCGCTTAGCCATATTGTTTCCATTAATTAATCGTGAATCAACATTGAAACCTGAATGTACCCTTTTGATTTACAAAACAATTCTCCGTCCTTTAATTATGTATGCTTGTCCAGTTTGGGGCATGTGCCTATCCCCCACTAAACTTAATAAAATTCAAATTTTCCAAAATAAAGTTTTAAGAATAGCTACAAACAGCCCTTGGTACATTCGAAATGCGCAAATACACCGTGAATTAGGCCTTCGTTCTATTAAAAACTTTGTAACAGTGACTACAAGAAAATTTATTTCAAATTTGCACCTCGTCCCTGGAGCAGTGGCATTTAACATCGGGGAACCAACCCTCAACCGTAGATTGAAACCACGAATCCCTCAAGATTTTGGCGACATGTTGGAAGAATTCAATTGAATTATTTCTGCAAATCTATTTTTTTGTCTTTCCTTATTGTTAACTATTTTTATTTAATTTTGTTCATGGGTGTCTCTAAATAGAGCGAACCCGATAATGTTATGGCTGTACTGTTATCCTTTCTGTGCATAATATTTTGTATATTGACCCAGAAATAAAACCATGTTAAAAAAAATGTATACAGTCTGTATACATTGGTTAAATCCAGCAAGGGGTGAGCCGAATGGTTCCTTCCATCATTAGTGCAAGAAAATGATGGATTCTAGAATTTTCATTTAACAGGCTGAAAATATCAATTATTATTTCACTAAAATGTTGTTATTATAATACCCCTGCCAGGAATACATGTAAAACACATTGCCTAGGGGGTGAATCCCTTTCACCTCATTGATTAATGAATTAATTATATCCATAGAATCCTGAAGAAAATTCGAGTTACTTGTCACCTTAATCATAACAATTGGTTCACAATAAAAGCGAAGGTAAGCTCACAAAAAATTACTCCCTATGGTAACGTTTGTAAAAGTTCCTTAGGGAATATCTTTTGTGAGCTTACCCACGCCTTTATAGTGAACTAAGTTTGATGATTGAAGTATCAAATTACTGAATTTTTGATCATTAAGGCCAAAGGGATTAATGATCAAAACATTAATCACGCACATTACATTACATTACATTCGCCACCTAGGGAATGTATTTTACATACAATTTTACATGTATTCCTTATGCCAAAAACGTTTAGAGACACACGGACCGGAAATGATTTTTTCAAGATGGTGGCATGTTGCCCAAGTGGGATGTTTTGGGAATTTTAGTATTATTCTTCCAGATTTATGTACGACCTCTTCGCCAATTTTCAGCCTATTAAATGAAAATCCCGCTAATACGCTATTTTTGCATTATTTTTCTGCACTGCATAGCATTTATGGGTCAATTGATAATAGCGTAAGAAGAAAAAGATTGTTCTCCCACCACGAATTACAAGTAACCAGCCACAAGCCGCAACGAAGTGGCTGTGGAGCAAAATTTAAAAAACCAGATTATTTGCCTGATTTTAGAAAAAGTCCATTTTGAAACCGATTTCATAACATTTTGTTTACATTCTTTAGTTTTATTAAACTAAGATTGTGACAACTATTTGCCTACGAAACTCTTCTTCTATTCAGTTTGTATCGGCATAACTGTACAATAAACAGTCTAGAGAAAAGAGGACACTTCCTATGCCATATATTATGAAAGCCAATATTATGTTTAAGACCGATGCAATCTGTTATTTATAACGTTATAATTTTGATATATAACGTTGCTTTCTGTGTTTTTTATTTGATTAGATTTAGTTTTATTAAAACAATGTTTGGACTCCGATGGATGATTTTGGCTGGTCGAAAGTTATTGCTTATGTGTCAATCTTAATACACAGATGGTGACGTATTAAAGTGAATAAAATATTGTTTAACAGTAATTATTATACAGATAATATTAATGCAGATATTATTAATACGTACAGATTCATTGATTTACAGTACACATAGTCAGAATGCAGTGAAAACGCATATTTTAATTTACTATAACCTTAGGTCGTCTGAGAAATGCAAAGTTTCCCGACGGAGAGTCAAATTAATGAGCTCAGAAACTAAGGAAACACAATCCTTTTGGAGAGTAATCAACCAATTTCTCATTTTATTCGCGTAAAAACGAACTAGGAAATACCAAGGCCAAGGGAGGGGGAGGCGGCTAAAAAGTGAGAGGAGAGAATTTAATACTGTCTAGCTGTATAGCAAAGTTTGTCTCTCTCGCACCTTCTTCCAACGACAGCATCAGCGAAACCTAGTGGCGGCCGCGACAGGCTTGTGAAAATTGAAATAAACCTGGTTTGAGGTTCAGGAAAAAATTTCAACATGAGCCTAAGTTTCTTATAATTTCTGGTTACATTGTTTTAACTCGAGCCCGCTGCTTGGCAATTTGGAAAACTATTAATACCAGCGGTGTAGTGGAACATTTTTGAGGGAGGGAACGCTAAATTAGTATTTTGACCTTGTAGGTAAAGTTATATTTGTATGATCTTCTAAAATGGATTTTCGTGATGTGGAAAATTAGTGGAGGTTCCCCCTAACTACTACTGCGCAAGCTCGGATTCTAGACACCCTTCTAAAAAGAAAACAGAACATTGTTACAAATACAAACCGAACAACCTATTTTCCATTTCAAAAATAATAACATATATTCAAACAATACACTCTTATTTTACAACTTGCACACATTTTCAACGGTTTACACTTAAAGACATGGTTCTGTTCATGATGTTCTATTGAGTTTCTGATCTGTCTTGAGCTGCCGGTTTACTACTCCTGCTCCCCCCGGCCTGTCGGGGCTCCCCCTGCTCCCCCTGCTGCTGCTGCTGTTGTTGTTGCTGTTGTTGCTGTTGTTGTTGCTGATCCCCCTGTTGCTTGGAGCGATCTTTCTTGAGAGCGTTCTTGAAAGAACTCCTAAAGTTCAAGAAGCCGACCATCAGCAGCAGAACTATGATAACGATCGTCAAATTTCCGAGGTTAATGTAACTCCACATCAGACCGGGTCGCTTCGAGCTCCCGTAACATTCCTTCTTGATTTGGAGAAAGAAAGGCTGATGCATTCCATAGAAAGAAGGTTCGAAGTTGGCCAAAAGTATGTGACTGTGAATTTGTTATTAGCTGTAGAGGTTAGGTTTTGAGGAAAACAATAATAGAAACCATCTGATTCTGATGAGTTGATTGATAAATGTTTCAATGGGAAGAGGCAGGGCTAAAGAAAAAAGAGAGGGCTGAACCATTTCACGATCTGACTAGGCACCTGGGTCAGGTGACGAGATGACGTAGGCCTAGTCAGTGTGACATCTGGTCCCTGTTTCATAACAGATTCCTAGTGATTAATTTAAAACTACAAATCACCTACTGCAAATAATTTCCACACGAAACCACAGCACAATAACTCATCTTATCTTAAATTTACCATCCCAATTTAATGTTGTTAAAACTTTAACTGCAATGTAACTAAAAATTTAAAAAAATAAATTGTTTACTTTTATTTATAAGAATCAAAGAATTATCAATTCAGTAAATAAACAACACATAATAACAAATTGTCTCTGAAAAACATTTCAAAAGTCAGCTGTCCCTAAACATCATACTGAACATTACATTTATATTAGTTGCCTCAAGATCCATGGGTGGCAGCACTTGATGTCACACTAACTACGTCACAGAGATCACATGTTGGCATTTCAAAAAAGATCAAAGAAATGAATCAACCCTCTCTTTTTTCTTTAGCCCTGGGGAAGAGGTCTCTTGGTCGTGCACATATTACGTCACGCTGTTTCCAGTTTTTTGACCCCTCGCTTCCTTCTGCCCCACCGTGACATGTAAATAGTTGTAAAGTGGTTTTAATTCACCTGATCCGTCTCCAGTCCAATGATTTGTCGATAGCTCACAACCTGGTTTCGACACTAAGTTGTGCCATGCTCACGTGAAGTCAGCGTCGAGTCAAACTTGAAGATACATTAGATATATTAGGTTCATTACTTGAAATGGTGACCTACCCAGGTAGGTATTTTAAGCCAAGTATGAATGAAGAGAACACAATATGCAGTCGCAATGACGTTGTCGACAGTTTAAAACCTCAGACAAAAACTCACACATATACATTTTACGAATAAAGACATTCAAGTAAATCGGGGACCGTCATCGGGCACAAAGTCAGATGCGCGAGTGCGCGAGTGAACTCGTTAACATCTGATTTTGTGCCCGGTCACCGTCCCCGTTTTACTTTAATGTCTTTCGTTACGTGAAATATGCGTGAGTTTTTGTATGTGGTTTTAAACTTTCGACAACGTCATTGCGACTGCATATTGTGTTCTCTTCAAGCCTGACTCGACGCCGACTTCACGTAAGTGTGGTACAAATTAGTGACGAAACCAGGAAGTGATCTATCGACAAATCATTGGACTGGAGACGGACCAGGTCAGTTAAAACCACTTAAGTCGCACGAGTTCAGGGACGAGATACCAAACTGAATTAATAGTTGTTTACATTGTGCTAGGAATTAAATTAATAAAAAAAAAACCTCTCGAGGAACATGTTAAAGCTTAAGTGCTGATTAAAAACAGAGGCTGGTTTGAACTGGATTTTAGATACATTAGACACATTACTTTGAAATGGCGACCTACCCAGGTAGGTATTTTAAGCCAAGTATGAATGACAGATGAGTGAAGGATGATTGTGGCGCGATCTTGTAGTCTTGTTACTGACTAAGGCCGACATGTTCCTTAGACAGGACTGTTAGTTAATAGCCCAACAGCCAATGGCAATTATGGGACCTACATTTTAACGTGGGGTCCGAACCACATTTAGGGTTTGGGGAAGAGCAAAAGACGTTTATTCATTGAATTAAGAATAATTCATGGAATAATATCACTTGTTGACCTTCCAAACCAAGAAACCCAGACCAAAACGCTTTTTTGTCAATCACCCTAGCTTCAACATGTTCCTCACCAGGTAAACTATATGAAGAAAGAACCTTTCAATGTCATACCAATGTATCTGTATACATTGGCCATACTCTCCTCTATGAACATGATTTGTTGTTTTCTTACAATGTTGCATAGATAAATGGGTTTATGGGGATGATATTAACACATAGGGAAAATAACTATTTTCCCTATGTGTTAATATCATTCCCATAACCCATGTAAGCCTATGAATTTAATTAATTCAAAACGATAAGACGATGGTATTAATATAGCCTTAAGATATCATTTACCTGACATGAGGCTTCATGTAGTTTTCCAAGCTTCGGACGTATGAAAGGACTGTAACAAATGAAATTTGATTAGTTAATTAATAGACACGCATAATGCAAATAGTCGTCGTAAAAAAAACATCGCTAGTCTATATCCTAAGTTGTTGGCATGACTGGGTCTAACGGGTCAATTCCTAAAGTGACATAGAATTACCCCTCCCCCCACCTACTATGTTTAGTCGCATTTTTACTCCCTGTACTGGAAGGATAAAAGTGAAGACTGTTTTGTCTCCTACTTCGAATACTATTCTACCGGTCTGCGCCATGCACTGACCAGCTGTTTCGAGTTTTAAAGGATTTTCACCCGTTTCCCCTCCTGAAAACCAAAAACTAGATTAGGTTCTAGACAAGATAACGAACTCCCATGAGGACTGAGGAAATAGAAGCCATTGCTTATCCCACTACTGACTGACTGACCCTTTTCCAAGCTAACATCCTGGATCTGTTAGCCTATTGCGTTAAAATATAGCTTCAATTAGAAGTGGTAGTAATAACCATTTGATTAGCCAAGATATATTTTTTGTCACAACTTGGAGATTAAAGACGAGCTTCATCGTCCCGGCCTGTTTATAACGTAACGATTAGTTTTAATTTTTGTTTGAGGTAACATCCATAAATGTATTACCCAACGTACTTTGACTATAACCCTCTAAACCAGGATAAACCTATTACACACCTCACCGACAATTGAAACATGGATCTGTAGGAAGTATTCCGGCCCAGAAAGTACAGGTATAGTTACAGGTAGTTAGGTATAGTTACAGTTGCAGATGTAGAAATAGACGCTATCTTTATATTGGTATGTCTGAGTGGTTGTCCACAATGACATGTTTCCTGAAACCTCGGTTGGAACGAATCTCCGAGAACTTTCATTCCCGGTAAAGCTTGGATACCCAGTAATGTCCCAGCTCTGGAGGGAGTAGTGGATCATCCTAGCTTGTCCATGAGGGAAGGGATGAAGGATCCTCACCTTTAAAGCTCCCAGAGTTTGCCGGTCTAGATGTATAAGACCGTGCTGGGTGAGATCCTCGACTGCCACATCCTGCCAGGACTGCCGGCTCCTGGGAGGCGGTCGTTACCTGGGTCCCTGGGGGGGGGGGGGGGAACGGGCCAGTGGGTGAGTGGTCTGTATTGTCAGCCTTGCTAAAGGTCGGGATGATGCTCTCTTTCTTTAGAGCCGAGGCTGACTGACAATGGCATAACGGCATACCTTTCCTGTCCCTGCAATTACATTGCTTACACAATCTCCGAAAGGGAGACGTGCCTAGCCGGCATTGCTGGCTTTTCATCCTTCTTAGGCCTGATTTCACCAAACTTAAAACCACCGACCATCAGGACTCAGCTTGGACTCCGTTGGTTTAATTTTATCAGCTGTTTAATACTATTTTACTATCTTTAACGAGCGATTTATTAACCGACCCTTGACTGATTTTTGGTGAAATCAGGCCTTTAGTCTAACAGTTACTGATGTCAGTGCCTACCTAAGCTACACTGTAGCCCAAAGGGAACGTACCTGGCTGGCACTGCTGGGTCTTTTAATAATTCACGATCCAATAATCTAACAGTTACAGATGACAGTGCTTACCTGAGCTACACAATGTCTCAGAGGAAGACATACCTAGCCGGCATTGCTGGGGCTTCAGTCCTTTACAATCTAACAGTAGTTGCAGTTTGTGCCTACCTTATCTGGTGCCACAGGAAGACCTGGATGGGCACGGGCAGCGACTGGTCGTTGTAGGCGTCTGTGAGGGGGTCGGTACATTCCGAGTCTGCCGCTGCCCCTGGTGGAGGGTGCTTCTGCAAATTAAACAACCAACTTCAGAGCAGACAGTAAATGTCCATGCTGGAGTGTTTATATTACAATACTACAGGACAGAGTCGTACAGTTACTGAGCCAATAATCGCGAGCATCGACATTACGAAAAAGTAAAATCGTAATTAATTACGTTTCTTGATAAAATACAGGTGTATGTGACCAAACGTTAAAGTAATTTTGAAGCTCACAGTTGCATGACACCGAGTATAATACCGCGAACGGGTACAACGCCTATTTTTGAGTATATTGGGAGCAACAAAAAACAGGTGAGTGACTGCTCGGCTGACGAAATTACTGATAGTAATTTGTCTGCTTATGATCAACTGATACGATCATATGTTAAAGAAACACAAATTTACACGCTTAAGGCTGCGTCACATTGGTCGAGTAGGAGGGTGAGTTAGATTCGACAGTCAACTCAACCAATATAAACCGCTCTTGACAAATCGGCGAGTCGAGTGGCGGGCGAGTTGACTATTCTGGAGTGTAGGAATCAGCTGATCCTCGACCAATGTGATGCGGCCTAAACGGCCCTGAAAAACGCAAATTAAGATTGGACTTAAAAAAATTTACTCAGTTGATGTTTCCCACAGGATTTGATTGGTTTACCGCCTGTAATGAAGGGTTTTTAACACTAGCACAATTAAAGGGATTTTTAAACTTACAAATTCATTAATAAAAACACAATAAAACATTTGGATTACTCAAATATAGACCTAAAAAAGGGAATTCATGTATCCAAAAGTTCAAATAAATTTGTGCGACTCTTTGAGTATACTCGTGCGTACGAGAATAATGTATTCTAATCATTTGATGTCTTTTTAAGGCGAGGTAAAGGAGCCTCAAGCAGGTTCTAGAACAGAGGACAGAGTACTGAACCCTGAGATATCTCTCCATCTGCTATCAATGTCAACACTCCCCTCAATGTGATTAAATAAAGTTCTTTATGGATAATATATAAATATGTTGCTGTCACGATTTTGTTCAAACTTAATTAAGGGACTTCGGAACATCAATAGTTACAATAGTAATTTAACAAAATTAAATTAAAATATTGTGACTGTCCATGTACGTAATTCTTATATAACAATTCAAATTATTGTAAAAGAGGTTTCAAAATATTTCAACAACATTTCATAAAATTTTTCATTACTTTCACTTCCACATAAATAAGCGTGTAGCACACTACATTTTGAAAGCAATAATAATTCAATAGTAGTTTTCATTACTAGGAGCGAAAGTGGCTCTTTTTGGTTTGAGATCGTAATTTACAGGCGAGGCGCAGCCGAGCTTGGAAATGCGATCGAGTACCAAGGAGACACTTTTGCTCCGTGTGATGAACAACTATTTTCATCATTGTGAATAAATAACCATTTAATCGTTAAAAAATTAGACTACATAATTTTGAGGTTATCCAAAATAGTCATCGTCATTTACACATCTGTTAGTTGTTTACAAACACAAATTAAGAAATCGTTCAACCTTTCAAACGTAACATAAACAAATTTTGACATTAGAGTACGGCAAAATTTACCATATGTTTTTTCAGTACTCCTATTCGAAGTGATCCAAAAACGATCATTTTGCGTACGATTTAAAGAACTAAAAACGGCTGTTTTCAGGACAGTATGATGAAAAATAAATTATTGGGGCCTGACGTTGAGAGAGTGCCTATACTTCAAGAAGGGTACCCATATTTATCCTTAATTTAATTTTAAGTGCTCCAACAGTGCGATTAAACACTTTTCGTTCAAATAGATCCTTAAATAATGGCTTTTGTACTAAATTAAACTCTCTGTAACATGGTTGATAAATATATAAATAAATATATATAAACCAAAATCCGCGTTATTACCATCAGCATCCCACCCTAGTCCTTACGACGAAATCGAATCCAACACTACTAGATTCATAACGGCGTTTTATATAATTTATTTTTATAACCATAGCAGAAACGCTCAGATGTGCAACTAAATTGAATATTTTATTGTTTTAATAAACCATTTACTTACAGGGGAGGAGGAGGGAGATCTGTGACGTCCGCTCCGCCGGAGGGACGCCGCCATCATTGATCCGGTCGGATGCTGCGCCGAAGATTGCCGGAAACAGCCGAACACCTCATCTCACCCTCGCGCTCGCACCGCCGAGGCGAGCCGAAGATTGCCGAGTATAACCGAACGCTCTCTTCCCGGGTGATGAGACGGTAGATTCCGAAAATAAGACATTCGTGTAGCTTATTGAGCTTTACATCATACCACATAGAAACATCTGTTTTCTTTGCCGTACTCTTGGCTTGAAAGTTACTCTGCCGATTTATCTTGCAGTGCAGAGTAAATTTACCGTGCAAAGGAAACGGAAAACGGAAGTAAAAATTCAAAACATTCAGCTGATTGCTGCAAACCGTCGTTTAATGCGTGTTTATTGGTTACTTCAGAGAAATGTAGTGGTTGCACTGGTAGCAGTAGGAAATGTTTGTTTATTATAGGTTAGGTTTGAAGAATTGAGTAACATAATATGGTTTGTGCAAAGAATACGTTGTGGTAAAAAATGAAGTTTTTTTCTGAGCAGTTTGATGTAAAGTATCGTACGTCACATGCCCAGTAAGTTTTACCTTACTCGCTTGAAAATCCCGCATTCGCCTCTGGCTCGCGCGGGAACTATCACGCTCGTCCGGTAATACGGTACCTACCGGGCTAGTAACGTTATAATCACAATACATTGTAGACCGAAGACCGAACCCTATACTCGGTACTTATTCCCTGTTTTACTCTTTGTCTAATTTTGCCCTCGCACCTGCAAGCGCCGCGTTTGCTTACGTTTGCGGCAGTCTGTGTTGCTATACAGTGCGGAGGTTTAGGCTCTCCCACTCGAGAGAAGGAGTCTACCAAGACCACTGTCTAGGTAAAAATACAGTCCCGACATGACAGTTGGTCACAAAAAGTGTCCGCAACCCTGGTGGCACGCAAGCACAATTACTACGTCCATAAGCAAATCACAAGTTTGCTCACTATATACTGTCTAACAACAAATAAAGTTCGGTAACTCAAATGAAAAACGTGTCCTTCCATCGCGATCCTGGTGGCTGGCACATAAGTACAATTATAATTAGGTGGTATCTAATTTTGTTTGTAATTGTGCTTGCGTGCCGCTTGGAACGCTAGTGTCGCCCTGCGGACAACATAATACATTACAACATATAAGGAAGTGTCGGGACTGTTTTTTTTCTTAGACTGTGACCGAGACTAGCTTCCCCGAATCTAGCGTCGAGGAGCCTTGCAGGTCGCTTTCGCTTACCACACGGTAGTTATCACTACCTATCGGACAAACGACTGATTTCAACCATCCGATGGTTCATCCGATAGTTTTCAGATGGATGATTCATCCGATGTTTTTCCTGTGTTGTGGGGTGGGGAGCGGATTGGCTCGCGCTGTGTGCGGAGATGGCAGGAACTATCCGACTAGTGGATGATGGATGAAAAAACCATCTGTTCGCGAACCTGATTCAGATGGAGTTTTCATTGGTTTTGTGGCGTATCTATTCAGATAAAAATATATACTGTCGAGTCGCTGAGCAGATGGTTCACCTGCAAATGGATGAATAAATAATTTTTATACCTTAAACATTTTGGATTTAGGTTGAGGTAATTAAATAAGGTAAAAGATTAACCTATTGGTGCAACCATAGGATGTTTTTATCTTTGGAGCAAACACTCGGATTTTTTCACCGTTCATTAAAGAACAGTTTCAGTAATTAAAAACTGACTCGTAGTTTCCAAACGCATGAAAATACGGGATGAATTGTTTTACAATTGAATGAAAACATGGACGGATGGTTTTTAGATGGATAAATAATAATGCCGTTCAGTTGATTCGCTTGCGAACTAATGGATGGTTCATCCGGATGAAAATTAAAGTAACCATCGGGTGAATCGGTTGGCGCGCGACAACCGGATGAATCGTTTGTTTCTATCGGATAGTTCCCACCACTACCACACGGTCTCCGAGCCCGCCGTGGTGGTGACCGCCGGAGCAACCCCGTCCTTCTAACGTACAAGGAGGGACAGGCGATCTACCGGAGGAGACCTGAGATCGGCTGGGAGACAGCTGGCAAAGAAAAGAAAAGCGCGACCGCTGCTTCAAATGTTTTTTGTTCGTCCGCAATGAGTAAATTCACAAGGAACTAATATTGGGATCACGAAATGAGGCGGGCAGCAAAATTGTTAACTTATCAAGTCGTTAGCTAAACCTCAGTTGAAATGACTAAATGAAATGTTTTAGTTGAACTGATAATTTTTTTTGCGTTTTCAGGGAATTTTAGGTATACATATTATATATTATATTAATATGATATTATATTATTAATAATATTAACTACCTAAAAAAATAATAACAATCACTTCGCCAGCAGCGCCCCCAACAATTGGGGCTCGGGATGGTAGTAAGGTAACAACCACTATCTTGAAGATTTAAAAGGAGACTAATCGAATTTCCAATAGAATTTAAGAAATAAAAATATGCCTTGATCCTTCTCCACATAAGTTGCTCCATCCCTACCAAGTATCAAGTGAATTGGTTCTGTACTTTAAGCGAAATGGAACTTCAAACAAACAAACAAACAAAAAACTCACACTTTCAGAATTATAATATTAGCAGGAAGTAGGATGACTGGACTGCTCAAGCATTTAGTTTTGCTCGTTTACACTTTTCGATGTTATTTAAGAATGGTTCCAATACGCGACAGAGGGCTACCGCACCGTCGCTCAATCGGTAAAGTAGATCAGTAGTTTTTAAGTATTTCGTGTGGCAGCGCCACTGGTCAAGTATGAACAAGCGATAATTCATTATCTTTTCCATAACTTCTTTGATTCCTTTTCAGATTAGAAAGAAGTAATATCAAAATTAATTTACACAATCCCTTAATTAGTTTTATGATTGTTATCCTTCCTTCAAATTAAATGAACTTTTTAAACTTTTATCAGAATTTTAAAGAATTAGTTCTCACAGTTTGTGAGAGAACCGTGCGTTATAAATATTACTCAGCATCACAACTTATCACTTGTTACTGGCCTTCCAAGTCCAAGTGGCTAATCTTTGAAGAGCTTGAGGCCTTGCTAGGGCAAGGTGACGGGCGTGCATGCCGGCCTCAGGCTCAGGAGAGGAGAGGTTAAAATGGGCGCGTTCTCCCGCAATCACCGGTGGCTAGGGATGGCAAAACTTTTCGATTTGTCGATATATCGGTTTCCCGATACATCGGGAGCAATATATCGATGTCTATGATATATCAACCTCCAAAATATCGATATATCGGGTTAACGATATATCGAAAATTTTACCTCGCTTTTTGACAAGAAAACTGCTTATTGTAAGTTCAAATGTGCAACAGGGAATATTAAGTGTTGGTTAAGTAAACAGAATCACGAAAATTGTTATCTTTAATTTCAAATATCATGAAAAAAATAAAGTCATACACTTAAAAAAACGATGCAAATACTTTCATATAAAGAAGAATTATTGAAAATAGGCCTACCCTCAAAACCCAAATTAAACCAATACAAATAAAAAAAAACATTAAACACAAAGTAACCAAAAGCAGTCGGTCAAACTTGTTTCACTTCCAATAATTATCTGGGAGAGCATTCAAAAACAAGTTTTGATATTTTAATAAGGGGAGCAGGGCAGCCAACTGAAACGATTGTAGACGAAAGGAAGAGAGACCATTTAAATAAAAAATAAAACCGCTTTAAAATTAGTGGATACTTAAAACATACATTCAAAATGTTATGTGGGTTTGCGATTGGAACTTGAATTTCCAAGAAAATTACAAATAAAATGACAATTTTTGTCATTTTATGAATCCGATATATCGGACCAAAAAATATCGATGTCTCCGATACTATCGGGATGAATTTGTCGATGGCGATATATCGATATATCGGGCCTAGAATATCGATGTATCAAAAATATCGATATATCGTTGCCATCCCTACCGGTGGCCAACCGGTTACCAGAGTCCTTAATAGGCAAATCCACCGCATCTTGACAATCAACAATGTCCGGTTACTAACCGAATCCACCGTAACCATTTTCCGGTGGATGCGCAACAATGATCGGTAGGCGGTAGATCCACCGCTACCGTTCGTTATTAAAGGTTGGTAGATTACTCACCGGTGACTGCGGATGAACGCACCCATTGTTATTTAGAGGATGTTACATATTTTAAAGACTCTTCTCCACGGGGTATTGTTCGGACATCGATAGTTCACCACCGATATGTTACCATCGATATCAACATCGAACCAATACCATCGATTAAAAACATTGATGTTTTTAATCGGTAACTCTAATGGAGTTACCTGTGTCGCCGTTTGTTTTCAACTAACTCTAATGGAGGTTTCTAATCTCGATACCGTTATTCATTTTCAAAAAAAAATACATATATGTGGCCATATCTGAAATCAAAATTGAAATTTAACTTTAATAACCATATTCAGAGGTCGAAAAAAGACAAAATCTATCTTAAAATTACATTTAAAACACATCGATACCAAAACATCGATGGTAGAAAAACATCGACTTTCTGACATCGATGGTAAAAACATCGAACATCGATGTTTTGAACATCGATGTTCGGCCTGCGTTGAACCATAAAACGTCGATGGTCAGTAATGGAAATATTTAATGGGAAGTGTTTGAATTAAATGTCAGGCTGAATCTTAAAACACAAATGCTAATATTTTTTGATAAAATTTAACAAATTTTGCAATCATATTTAAATAAATTAGATTTTAAAAGTTGATATTTATTACGATTTTAATAATGGTCGTAGATGTTAAATTGACATAAAAGGTTTTTATTAAAGAACCTCTACATTAGGAAATGTAGGCTTTGTTTATGTATTAGACCTACTTATGTCAATGAACTCTACATTCCAAAATATTTATTGTTCATGAGGTACATTTACTCGAGTCTCAATTATTAAGGTGTCATTTTTATGGGTGGTACTGAAAGGAGGCATTAAATATTTATACTGAAGAAACTAATACTTCTCACTGTATTTTCAACTTAACAACAGGATTTCTGCAGTTCCTTTTTTAAAACCTTAAATTTGATGTATGTTTTTCGATTAGCTTGCCTTGTGAGAAATCGTTTATTTACGTTTCCAACTCAATATGTCCATAATAAAAATAAACGATTTAAGCAGAACTCGACTCATCTCAGCGTAAGACATCGGAATTTCAAAGATCTGCAGTGTTTTTGTATTTTAATTTCAAAGTTTTGAAAACTAATGTTATTTTCTTACTTTATTAAAAGGCCTACTACTTCTAATTACTTCTTAAAACCCTTACACATGACAAATTATAATTGTTATATGCATTCATAACATCATCTTTCAATGTTTTAGATTAGTTTGTTGGATTAAAATTTGTATTATGAGATGTAATGACGAGTTCGAGACGGTCTCGTAATGACCATGAATGTATAATATATATATTAATATATTATATATACACATATAATATATTAATACATTAATATATTATATACATTAATATATTATATTTGTTGGAGTGTAAACTACAAACTAAAAAAGAAATTGAATATGAAACTATAAATTTATTGTGCTATTACGTCAATTATTTGTCATCAATCATCGACTAAACACGTTCCACAGTTTGACTGTTTGAACGCCTTCATTTCGCCAGACGCAATTCAGGTGCAGGCTTAGTGTTGCCTACTGCTGTCGCACGGCGCCAGATCGCGCGGCAGGCGTCCGCGCTGCCACCGAGGAATATTATTACTTAATATTATACAAAGTGCAAAAAATATTGCAAATAGTATATTTCACAACTAGTCATTAAAATAGCGCACTTCGGGACAAGAGAGTGTTTCACTTGCGAGGCGTAAAAAACCGAGCATGTAAAACACTATTGAACCCCGAATGGGGCTTTAGTGACGAATTAGTTGTGAACAATACTTTTTATGACAATGTAAATAAATAACCATAAAAATCGTCCAACATTTCATAATGTAGTCATTTTTCTATAAGCAAACACATTATAGCTGAACCGTCTTTTTTGGTTCGGAGTCAGCTGGTTGAACGTTCAAAATAAGAATTTCATTTGTTTGCAAAATTTTGTTGAGACACGGAAAAAGTTTGTTTGGATACGGAAATGCAATGTTTGGGTACCGAAAAATCAGCTGATCATTATTTGTGTTTTGATGTAAGAAAATCGGGGGGGTTTTCGTAGATCTCAGCTGTACGGTTTCGAGTACAGAGTGATGAAAAATAATTTTTACAATGTCTTAGTCAAGTTTAGGTATATCATAACTATTTGGTTGCCAATTCAGCAACACACATGTAAACATTTTACAACTTTTAAACTAACTTTTTTACGTGATTAGATTATTTGTGATTTGATCTTAGAACACGTTTTGAACCATAAATTAGTTACTTCCAGTCTTTGAAGGAAATCCTCAGAGCTGTTTGAGAAATAATTTTGCAATCCAACAATTATTGAGTAAATCAACCAAGCAAACAAACATTGCTCATGTAAAAGTATATGTTTGTGAATCTATATAATTAATACGCCAACACGAAATTTGTCTTATGAACTCCTCCGTCATTTCTTAACCGATGTTGATCATTGATGGCTCATTGGAAAGAGCGTGTCGCGTAGATTTGCAAACTGGCCTTACATTTTTGAAAAAGTCCCTTGGGCTCTGCCCCATTGGCTTTCAAAGTTCCCATGTTATCCTTATGAAGAACATAATTGTTTACATTTTGATCAGCTGGATAATTTAATTGCTGTTATTTTGTAATTTGTGTAAACATAACCCTCAAGACGGATCGTGTTAGCATGATTGTGTTTTAAATTTGTCGCCATTTGAATTATCGCTCTGCTAGAGTAGCGCACGATTCCGTGCGCTCGGATCCACTAGTTTTTTATTAAAAACTCGTACGTGCTCGTACTTCAGTATTTTCCCCGTTTTATTCTATGTTTAATTTTGATTCTTGTTGCTGTTATAAAACATGTTACTGGACATCTCTATACTAAATTCTATGTTCACCTTCGTATGGAATTTTCATAAGCTATGTATTTTTAAATGGCAATTGAGGTTGTACTTGTCACATTAAACAACATGTACACTTTTTTATTGAGTATTTGGATGAACTTACAAACAATAATTCCATTGCGATAAATTAACATTGGAGAGAAAATTGCTTTCATTTTACCTTGATTAGAAATAGAGATAATTTCAGATACAAAAGAAACCACTGATTAAATATGCAGCAATTATATTTTCTGAAAAAATCTAGTCCACATCATTGATACATCGACAGTATAGCCAAGTGGATAAAGCGCTTACCTCATAGCCTGATGGCCACTGCACCGGTTTGATTCCTTACAAGGACCGAAACTCATCCAGTTGCCATTTGTCATTAAAAAGGCCACCGGCGGAGAAACACACCAAAATAATTCATGCTGTTTGGTTTAAATTAATTTGAAAAAGGTTTAATAATTATTAATAGTGGAAAAACTTAAGCTAACATAAATGAGGCGACAGCATCTGATCCCTACCTGATGGGGATAAGATGCTACTCTCTTGTGGGATTCTTGTGTATGATTTAGGGAAAGACATCGGAAGAATGTTGCCTGCAGGTTTTTATGTTTCAATTTTTTTTGTATAAGTAAAGTTATAAATTTTTTTTTAAATTAATTGAAAAATCGTTAATCATATTTAATTTTTGAATTAGACAGGTTTTCTAAGAAATTCAAGGTTTAACCAAGAAGTTACGTTAACTGACACATCAAACATAACACTTGTTTTTGCAAAAACGGTTTATTATATTGAAATTTGATACATTGATCAAATTAGTACTCTTCTAATAGATTTTACAAATACATAAGAGTCATTCTACTCCTGAATGACTTTACAATCTACTGATAGCTGACTATGTTGTCATATGACAGATAAAATAGTTAACATAATACCCCTTGGAGCCACATCACACTAGTCAAGTACGAGGGCGAGTTTGACGAGTGAGCTACACTTGACCGTCAACTCGACCAGTGTAAACCGACCTTTTTCAAATGAGCAAGTCGAGTTGACAATTCTAAACAATAGGAATCAGCTGATCCTGTAGCAACCCGGCCAAGTTACTCCAATGTGACGTGGCCCTTAATCTCATTTTAACTAAAAAGGTGATTTAAAAGGGAACAAAACAAATTTTAACTTGAAAAAACAATACTTTATTGTTGTTAGTTGACAACTTTAGTACAAAATACAAAATAGTAAAAAAAACACACTTAACTATAATACAGCTGATTTCTTCACAGGAGAATTCATTCTCCTACAAATGTTTAATTGAATAAAAAAATATTGATTTGGCACTTAATTCTAACAAGTTAGGTTTCATTGTTTATAAAAGGTTGCAAGATTCTTCTTCCCTTTTTTTCTTAATGATCTGGAACAAATCAACGACAATATATTTAAATTAAAGCAAACCAATATGCTACCTCACTTAATACCTTTAAAAGTGAGAAAAAAAATGGGTTGGGTAGGGGCAAATACAATTATTTGGATTTTTTTTTTAAATACATGTAAAAACATAATTATTTCTTATCATACAGCCTTAAAGAACAATATTTGTCATCTAAAACGCCTCAAAAAGGCATTTGGTATGTGGTTTTTAAACTTAAAAATCCTACATACCAGGGCTAAAAAACTGTGATTTTTTTCAATGCTTTAAATTACAGCGCAGGTAAAAGCTTTGTCAATGTTCAATCATTTTTACATGCTGAAAGCGTGGTTAGTGATATTATGGTTTTTTGAAAAAAAAGAAAGAAATGTAAATATTGTAATTTACATTGAATTAGTTTTAAAATTTATTTTAAAACTAAGTTTTCCTAGGTTTTTTAAAATTTATTTTAAAACCTAGGGAAATAATAACTTTAAAAAAATTCTCTAAGGGTCTATTTCTCCAACTCAGTTGAAACTAGAATTAAATTAAACCTAATTATTTTCAATTCAAAACACATCGAATTCACTCAACCCTATCAACAACATTATAAATCTGCATGACAAAAACTTGAGAAATGGAGCGGCGTAGATACTGGGGAGGGGCCTGGGGGGATCTGTAGAATATGAATAAATGAAATTTATTTCCACAAATAAAAATACATAAATAACATAAAACAAACTTGGAAATTTACTGACCACAATAACAAGTTGCGTGGCCAGTTTTAATAAAATAAAAAATAAGGTGAAAACAACATAAATATTGAGTCTAGCTTCAGTGTAAAAACAGCATTTAGACGCCATCTGTAATGTTTGTAAAATTATAAGTATATAAAAAAAATTGAAATGGATCAGCAATTTAAATGCAAAATATTACAATAATAATAAAATTATTTTAGATATATTATCCCCTTGACCCTATAAATTACAAAATATAAAATTACTATCCTCTTTAAATTGAACTAATACCTGTTGACTAAGAAGAAAACAGAAATAGAGACACACTTACAATTCTTTTTTTTTAAATAGCTGTAAATAGCAATCAAAATGTTCTCAGTCGTGGGTAAACGACAAAAGTATAATACTGTGAATGAATAGCACACAATAAAAACAATCGCAGCTATACCGACCGTGGGAAATCGGCAGAAAAATGTTCTAATTGTATGAATACATATTCATATAATATATATTCATATGAATATATAGTTGCACACATCATATAATTATATGAATATATAGTTGCGCACATTTACTATCTATGAGTAAACAACAGTTGAAGTGTGAGAGACAAGGATGTGGTGGGGAAAATGGTTTAAGAAAGCTTAACATAAAAATCCAATTTATCTGTTGCCATTTTACTTAAATCTCTTAAAATCCAAATTTTCTGTGATCCGACCAGTGGGAGCTATAATAAGTTTAAATCTATCGGGTTCCTCAACTTGATGTAATGTCTCTAGATTGCCGAAAGATCTGAATTTAAACAAATCTGAGTTTCAGGGGAGTGCCCCTGGACCCCCTCCAGTGGACGACATTAGCAATCTAACCTAATTATAGTCTTATGAACAATAATAATCCTAATGATAAACCTAGTTGAGGCCCTGAAAGGCAAAGCGGACTAACCAAAAAATTGTCAATTTTGAGATTTAAATATCAGCTGATGCAGGAAAAAAGCTCTATTTAATGGTAGAATGGACTAATCTCTATCAGCTGTAGTTTTTTTTTATCAAGGTGAAAAGGTTGGTCCAAAATGCACTTGTAAACATTCTGTTATAGCCAGACTGGGCTAACTCATAAAATTAAGTGCAATTTTGGACTAACCTCAATTTGATTTATGTAAAACCAATTGTTCTTTTTCTGTAAAGGCAAAATGGCCTAACCTGTGACCTGTGACTTTATTTAAGAATAAAAGCGGAATGGACTAACCCAAGAGCTAAAATGGACTAACCCATATGCCATATGGCAATTCAATGTATTGTTCGCGCATTATATCTCCGGCTATGACTAGTACGCTACTAACCGTATCATGTGATATTTTAAACATATGATTTTGGTAAACACAGCGTTTAACGTACATTGGGACTGTAGAACAATGTTTTCAGAAATGTACCCCCTCTCCCCCCCGCGCCTTGCAACCAGCTGACTCTGTCCTAGCCGGAGATATAATGCGCGAACTGTAAGGCAAATTCATAATTTTTGAGAACCATTTTAGGTACAAAAAACTTAAAATAAATCAAAAACTGGTTTAACAATAAAACTTTATGTCTGTAATGTATCATATAGTGGAACTATCATTCAAAAGAGCTATTCCTGTAGTTAGATATATGACTTAAACTTTACATCTCGATATCTCAAAAATGACTTTTTGGGGTTAGTCCACTTTGCCTTTAGGGGCCTCAGTTGTACTCTTCTCCAAACAACTGGGTCCAACCCGTTCAGCCTGAACAGAAGTTAACAGTCAGTTTTTGTACTAACCATAATCCCAAAGTGCGCCACCAGTGGGGCACTGACAACTTTCAAAATTCCGATGTGTACCACCGCATTCCATTGAGGTTGTTTCCGTTTGAATCAATGCTTTTTCACAGCGCTTTGAAGCTTTGCTGGGTTATATTACATTACATTACCATTAAGACGCTGACCAATAAGGGGTATTTTAATGTTTCTTAGACTGGACTGTTAATTTATTGCCCAACAGCCAATGGCAACTAAGGTACCTACATTTTAACGTGGGATCTGAACCACAATTTTGCTAACTGGTCTAATAATGAGGACGTCTCAATAGTGCGAACGTTAATCCCCACTAGAGAACTCCGCATCCACAAGCCCATTGCTCATACCTATTGACAATTCGTGAAATTCGTGACCTCCAAATAGCTGGATTAGAGGACATGCAACCGTCCCAGTCTAGTGTGTTATTATTATAATATTATTTTATATTATGAGTGTGTTCATATTTTAGGGTTGTGTATACACACTGTGGCCACTGGTAGCGAAAGTCCCGAATAGATAAAGTTGATGTAAAAACACCAAAAACGGTGGAAAGGGTTGTCAGAAGATCCGCAAAGTGCTTTACTTGTACGGCGGTTTCAATAACTAACAGTGTATTATTTGCCACTTCGCCGCCACCTGCCACCCCATTGGCTAATCATATGTGTATCACCGGTGGCGCACATCGGCCCGTGGTGATTTCAGTATGCCCATCGGAAGACATGCACCACCCCGGTGGTACACTATTAAAATTTATGAATTTAATTCAAATTAGTTATTAGTTATGCACAAGGTAAACAGATATTTTTGAGATTTTGTTAATATTATGACTTTTATTAGTTTTATATTTATTAATCGAGTTACTGTATAACCAAATCTACAAAAACTGAGAGTTTTTGGTTGTGTAGCTCATCTTCATATACCTAATCAACTGATTAGAGGGAAGTTCGAAAAACGTTCAATGCGATGTATATTTATTGGCTATTGTGTGAATGGTTATAAATTTTGGTGTCCCGAGCAAAGGAAGGTTATTTTTGGTAGGGACGTGATTTTTGAGGAGACAAATTTTGTAATAAGGGAAGCGGAACAAGCTACGCATGATCCAGGATCGGAAGACGTAGATGAAGCTGATAAGGAAGAAGATGAAGATGAACTCAATGACAATGTAAGTATCAATGGGGAAGAGTTAAGGCGGAGCACCAGAAGTCATTTAAGACCCAAATACCTAGAGGACTATATCTGTCAAGCATTTCAAGCTGAATCGTACGTGGAAGAAGTACCCGAAACCTATTCTGAAATAGCAGACAGGGCAGACAGAGAATTCTGGTACGAAGCTATAAAGGAAGAGATGGATTCTTTAGTCAAGAATGACACATGGACACTAATGGAATTGCCACCCAAAAAGAAAGCCATTGACTGTAAATGGGTTTTTAAAATAAAAAGAGACGAAAAAGGGGAAATAGAAAGGTATAAAGCTAGACTTGTGGCGAAAGGTTGTTCGCAGAAAAAAGGATATGACTATAATGAAACCTATGCTCCTGTTGCAAGATACACAACTGTTAGAATACTTCTTGCAGTAATCAACAAAGAAGAACTTCATGCTTATCAAATGGACGTAAAGAATGCATTTTTACATGGTTTCATAGAAGAGGAGATTTACATGAAACAACCAGAAGGATTCGTGAAGAATTCAAAATTAGTATGCAAATTAAATCGTTCATTGTATGGCCTGAAACAAGCTCCGAGGTCATGGAATACAAGATTGCATGAGTTTCTAATGAAACAGGAGATGGTTCAATCTCAACATGATAAGTGTTTGTACATGAAGAATGAAGGAGATAGAAAGTTGTACATATTAGTTTATGTTGATGATTTGATTATCGCTGGAAATGATGAGTCGATGATCAGCCAGATGAAGAAGATTCTTTCAAGTGAATTTAGTATGAAAGATCTTGGAGAACTATGTAATTTCTTGGGAATAAAGATTGAAAGAAATTCAAATGGAATGTTTCTGTCTCAACCTGTATATTTAACAAATGTTTTGAAGAGATTTGAAATGGAAAATTGTAAAGGTGTAAAAACTCCAATGGAATTGAAGTTTGAGTCAAATGGGTCAAAGGAAGTCATTATCGATCAGAAGCCATACAGAGAACTCATAGGTTGTTTAATGTACGTGATGCAAATAACAAGACCAGATTTGAGTTTCGCTGTGAACTACTTCAGTCGTTTTCAAAGCAATGCAACTGAAGAGCATTGGAAAGGATTGAAACGCATTTTAAGGTACATCAAACAAACATTGAATGAAGGACTTTTCTATTCTAAGGAATCAAATGAGTGTTTGGTTGGGTTTGCAGACTCTGATTGGGCGAGTGATATTGACAGGAAATCAACTTCGGGTTATGTATTTCAAGTTTATGGATCAACTGTTAGCTGGGCCACAAAGAAACAAACTGTAGTGGCTTTATCGTCAACAGAAGCAGAATATGTTGCCCTTGCAACTGCTGCAACTGAAGTTGTTTGGTTGAAGAATGTTTTAAAGGACATGGACCTGCAAATAAGTGATCCAGTAATTATTTACGAAGACAATCAAACGATCTGAAAAAAGAGAAAGAATCCAAAGAAAAGGAACTAGCTGATCTGAAGAAGAAGGACAGCAAATGTAAGAGCAAAATAATACAAAGAATTGCTGATTCACATCTGGAATATGTCAAGGATGCGGAAACATCATTCGATATATGGAAATCGCTGAATGATACTTTTGAAAGGAAGGGAATTGCAAATCAGTTGTTGCTGAGGAAGGCACTTCTAACAATGAAGTTTAACTCATCTACTGATAGTATGGAATCCCATTTCCTGAAGTTTGACAAACTTATAAGAGAATTAAGGTCGACAGGAGCAACCCTAGAGGAAACTGATGTGGTATGTCATCTACTGTTAACAATGCCAAGTGAGTACAATGTAGTAGTTACTGCTTTGGAAACTTTATCTTGTGACAAATTAACAGTAGGATTTGTTAAGAACCGTTTATTAGATGAAGAAACCAAAAGGAAATGTAATGTTCAGGGCAAAAGTAAAGAACTTAAGTCATCTGAAGTGTTTGTTGTTAAGGAAAGTAGGCCTAGATCGAATAATAGAAATTATCAATCTGAAGGTTCAACTAAAGTTAAAAACCAAAGTCATTTTAACTTTAAATGTTACAATTGTGGTTTAGTTGGACACAAGCGCTCTGAATGTACTCGAAGGGTTCCACAGCGGGAAGGGAAGTTCAAGCCTTCTAAAGGGAACATTGCCGCTGCAGAACCGGAAAGAGTGGAAGAAGAGGAAACAGCCTTTATGGGGAACACAGTCGAGCAGATTGAAAGGTCTGTTGAATGGTGCTTAGATTCAGGGGCTACAGAACATATGGTAAGTGATTTGAGTTTACTAACTAACATTCAAATGTTGCATACTCCAATTAAAATTAAAGTTGCCAAAAATGGCGAGACTCTGGAGTCCAAACAATTTGGAGAAATACGTTGTAACACTTTAGTTGGGGAAAAAGAAATGAAAATTAAAATCAATGATGTTCTTTATATTCCTGGTTTATCTATGAATCTCTTGTCAGTTTCTAAGCTAGATTCTAATGGTCTTAAAGTTACATTTGTAAGTGGAAAAGCAATAATATCTAAGAATAGTAGGGAAGTTGCTGTAGCTTGCAAGGTGAACAAGTTGTATAAGTTAGTAATGAACCATTATGAAATTTGTAATGTTTCTGGTAGTTCATATGAAAATATGGGGGAACTGTGGCACAAGCGGTTAGGCCACATTAGTAACAACGGATTGAAGAAGTTGCAAGGTTTGGTAGATGGAGTAAACTTGCCAAATAAAGTTGTACTTTCTGAAATTTGTCAAAGTTGTGTAGAGGGGAAACAAACCAGTCTCCCTCACAATCAAATAAGAACTCGAGCTAAGAGACCATTACAACTTGTTCATAGTGATATTTGTGGACCAATCAATCCACAATCATATGATGGTAAGAAATATATGCTTACATTTATTGATGATTATACTCATTTCACTGCTGTTTACTGTCTGGAAGCAAAGTCTGAAGTATTTCATTACTTCAAATTGTACGAGGCAATGGCAACAACTCACTTCAATCTAAAAGTAAGTCGTTTTCGTTGTGATAACGGGGGTGAATTCATTTCGAATGAAATGAAGGAATATTTTGAAAAGCAGGGTATTCAATTTGAGTTTACGATTCGCTACACTCCACAGCAGAATGGAGTTGCTGAGCGAATGAACCGAACCATTTTGGACAAAGCTAGAAGTATGATTTTCGGTACATCATTGGACAAACGTTTTTGGGTGGATGCAGTGAAAACTGCGGTGTATCTGATTAACAGATCTCCTACTTCTGCTTTGGATAAAAAGGTACCTGCAGAACTATGGTATGGGGAAAAACCAAATCTACAAAAACTGAGAGTTTTTGGTTGTGTAGCTCATCTTCATATACCTAATCAACTGATTAGAGGGAAGTTCGAAAAACGTTCAATGCGATGTATATTTATTGGCTATTGTGTGAATGGTTATAAATTTTGGTGTCCCGAGCAAAGGAAGGTTATTTTTGGTAGGGACGTGATTTTTGAGGAGACAAATTTTGTAATAAAGGAAGCGGAGCAAGCTACGCATGATCCAGGATCGGAAGACGTAGATGAAGCTGATAAGGAAGAAGATGAAGATGAACTCAATGACAATGTAAGTACCAATGGGGAAGAGTTGAGGCGGAGCACCAGAAGTCATTTAAGACCCAAATACCTAGAAGACTATATCTGTCAAGCATTTCAGGCTGAATCGTACGTGGAAGAAGTACCCGAAACCTATTCTGAAATAGCAGACAGGGCAGACAGAGAATTCTGGTACGAAGCTATAAAGGAAGAGATGGACTCTTTAGTCAAGAATGACACATGGACACTCATGGAATTGCCTCCTAAAAAGAAAGCCATTGACTGTAAAGGGGTTTTTAAAATAAAAAGAGACGAAAAAGGGGAAATAGAAAGGTATAAAGCTAGACTTGTGGCGAAAGGTTGTTCGCAGAAAAAAGGATATGACTATTATGAAACCTATGCTCCTGTTGCAAGATACACAACTGTTAGAATACTTCTTGCAGTAATCAACAAAGAAGAATTTCATGCTTATCAAATGGACGTAAAGAATGCATTTTTACATGGTTTCATAGAAGAGGAGATTTACATGAAACAACCAGAAGGATTCGTGAAGAATTCAAAATTAGTATGCAAATTAAATCGTTCATTGTATGGCCTGAAACAAGCTCCGAGGTCATGGAATACAAGATTGCATGAGTTTCTAATGAAACAGGAGATGGTTCAATCTCAACATGATAAGTGTTTGTACATGAAGAATGAAGGAGATAGAAAGTTGTACATATTAGTTTATGTTGATGATTTGATTATCGCTGGAAATGATGAGTCCATGATCAGCAGGATGAAGAAGATTCTTTCAAGTGAGTTTAGTATGAAAGATCTTGGAGAACTATGTAATTTCTTGGGAATAAAGATTGAAAGAAATTCAAATGGAATGTTTCTATCTTAACCTGTATATTTAACAAATGTTTTGAAGAGATTTGAAATGGAAAATTGTAAAGGTGTAAAAACTCCAATGGAATTGAAGTTTGAGTCAAATGGGTCAAAGGAAGTCATTATCGATCAGAAGCCATACAGAGAACTCATAGGCTGTTTAATGTACGTGATGCAAATAACAAGACCAGACTTGAGTTTCGCTGTGAACTATTTCAGTCGTTTTCAAAGCAATGCAACTGAAGAGCATTGGAAAGGATTGAAACACATTTTAAGGTACATCAAACAAACATTGAATGAAGGACTTTTCTATTCTAAGGAATCAAATGAGTGTTTGGTTGGGTTTGCAGACTCTGATTGGGCGAGTGATATTGACAGGAAATCAACTTCGGGTTATGTATTTCAAGTTTATGGATCAACTGTTAGCTGGGCCACAAAGAAACAAACTGTAGTGGCTTTATCGTCAACAGAAGCAGAATATGTTGCCCTTGCAACTGCTGCAACTGAAGTTGTTTGGTTGAAGAATGTTTTAAAGGACATGGACCTGCAAATAAGTGATCCAGTAATTATTTACGAAGACAATCAAACGATCTGAAAAAAGAGAAAGAATCCAAAGAAAAGGAACTAGCTGATCTGAAGAAGAAGGACAGCAAATGTAAGAGCAAAATAATACAAAGAATTGCTGATTCACATCTGGAATATGTCAAGGATGCGGAAACATCATTCGATATATGGAAATCGCTGAATGATACTTTTGAAAGGAAGGGAATTGCAAATCAGTTGTTGCTGAGGAAGGCACTTCTAACAATGAAGTTGTTTGGTTGAAGAATGTGTTAAAGGACATGGACCTGCAAATAAGTGATCCGGTAATTATTTACGAGGACATTCAACCTTGTATACAACTTTTGGACAAAGTGGAGCACCGCAAGTTGAAACATGTTGATGTAAAGTATAAATTTGTTCAGGACTTACATAACAGGCATGTGATTAAAGTGAAATACATACCGACACAGAAGCAAAGAGCTGAAATATTTACCAAGAGTTTGCCTTTGTTAAGTTATGAGAAGCTGAAGAAATGTTTGGGTGTTTTTGCTCTTGAATCAGGAGGATAAAATAAAAAAAAACATTTTATGTTAATTTGAGGCGGAGTGTTGAATTATATATAACTTATACATACAACTTACCATAAAATGTTTATTTTATAATCTGATTTATCCTGGAAAAGTAATATCAGCTGTACTATTTATGTTGTTATTATAAAAGAAATTAATTCTTGTTTCTTTGCTAAATTGTTTAAACTTTTCTTTGAATAAATTAATGATTATTTCGTTGTGTAAATGGCAGTATTATTTGAATATGGTTGCTAAAGTCCCTTAGCTTAAAATCCACTGCCATCATCATATTGCAATGTACTTTTAATAAGTTGAAAAATTCTGACGTGTACCACCGGTGGCGAACGTCAGGCTAAACGTTTAAGAAGGGAAAGATATCACCCTGTTAACAAAGACCCCTTATCAACACCACTAGAGCAGTGTGCTTCCATTCTCCAAACAAATACACGCTGTTTTCTACATACAGTACAATAGAAAGTTCTGCAGTTTCCATGTCTAGTATGAATCTGTTCCTGTTCAGTTTACAGTACTATGAGTGTTAAATTCAGAAGAAGCTTAAATCCTATACGGTACTGTATGAAAGGAGTTCATTCATACAAAGATAGTAAGTTGAAATGCATAAATGTAAAAAATGTTAAAAGGGTCAGATTTTCTTACACTACCAGCAACTGTTAGGGCAGGATGTATTAGATACATTACTTTGAAATGGCGACCTACCCAGGTAGGTATTTTAAGCCAAGTATGAATGACAGATGAGTGAAGGATGATTGAGGCGTGATCTTGTAGTCTTATTACTGACTAGGCCGACACGTTCCTATGACAGGACTGTTAATTAAATAATAGCCCAACAGCCAATGGCAACTTAGGGGCCTACATTTTAACGTGGAATCCGAACCACAATTTCCTCGGTGAACAGTTTTACCAACTGGTCTAATTATGAGGACGGTCCCATGAACGTAGTATTCAATAGTGCGGACGTTAATTCCCACTAAGGAACACCGCGTCCACAAGCCATCGCTCACAACTATCCACAATTCGTGACCTCCAAGTAGCTGGATTACAGGACATGCCACAGTCCCAGTCTATGAAGTGGGACTGTGGTGCAGGGCCGCCCCAAGGGCGGGGCGACCGGGGTGGTCGCCCCGGGCGCCGCGGCTAGGGGGGCGCCATGACCGGAGGGGCCCACGGCTGTTTAAGGGAAAAATAAAAAATATATCGCCGACAATCTATAGGGCGAAAATATTTCACGGGCAAGAATCGTAAAATTTTCATCAACTGGCTGTTAAAAAAATAAATCGTTCAATAACTTTGTTTCTGATCACAAATTGTAACTGGAACACAATTAAGTAAGTCTCAGATGAGTACCTACACACTTATTCATGGTAACTATTAAAACATGTCATTGCATTACATTACATCAACTCGTAAATCATGATAGCATTGAGTTTTACTAAATGTGTAGGTTGACACCCGTCTTGCTACGTACGTTATTGGATTTTTTAGGGGACTATATTCATTTATTCGGTGCTTTTAGCGAGGATGTTGTGATGATTACAATGGCGAATGTCAACTTGAATCATTATACCAGGTCCCCATTTCAAAACTGTCTTTAAAAGTAAACCTCAAAGTAACAATTCATTATCAGCAACTGAAGTAAACACTCGAAATATTAGTGATTGCCAGTTCTAAAAATATCAAAATCAATATCATTGATCTACCAGCATCTTTTTGAAACGGGGGCTAGGGCCTGATTTCAAAACGATGTTGGTGAATTAATCATACTGACTTTGTAATTACTATGACTGGCAATCACAAATAAATATTTTTCATAGCGTTACTTTACACCCTAGTTAGTGATTTTTTTGCTAGTGGTTTATGGGTTTATAGTACTCCTGAAGCCCGTTTTGAAATGAGGCCCATTTGATTGTTTGACGGATCTGTCTATCTGATAGACGAACTGATCAAACATACAATTCCTCTGTTTTGTCTTATGATGAATTTGAATACGGAATATATTTGAAAAATTGCACATTACTGCTATTAACGAGGTTGTGTCTAAGCTATGATGCTATTGAATCGGTTATTCAAAACAAAATTAGTCAAACTGGCATGAATGAAAATGAATTATCCATTTGCCTGACCCGTTGCTACCGACAAAATAGTACAAGAATCAGAAATAATTGTGCAAGCTTTAACCCCATTATATTATTTAATTTTTTACAAATATAGTATTTAGACCAATTAGTTGTTTGAAGGGGGCGCACATCAAAACTTCGCCCCGGGCGCCTATTAGCCTTGGGGCGGCCCTGCTGTGGTGTCACAGTCCCACTTCACTTCCAGTTTGTTGAAGTGTAAAAATATAATACTTCAACAAACTGGATGCCACACTTTGTATGAAGTGGGGAACAGCACATGTAGATCATGTATGTTTAAACTATTTACAATTTATTTGGTGACACAAGGACATCACCACTTCACCAGAGGCTCACTTATGAAAATATTAATGTTTGTTTAAATTTAATTGAATTGTTATGTACAATTTTGCATTTAACCAAGTTTTTTTTGGCTTTCAGCCTTAAATTACTTAAAAACAATCTATCTATCTATCTATTATACTAATTCGCTAAGGAATTTCTTTTGTACAGCAAAACTCCTTTATTTGTGAACCGATTTTGATGATTAAGGTGTCAAATTAAAGGGAATTTCCTGCAGAAGTCATGGAATAATTTTCATCACCCTCAGTTGAATGTGCTTTGCCCCACTGGACATTAAAGTTCCCATATATTTTAACTGGAAGAAGATTTTTACCCAGCACATGGTTGATCCAAATTATGTTTTTGTAAATAATCAGCTGTCTTTCTTATTTATTTACATTTATGTTTATTGTTTTTTACTGTATGACCTATGAAAATAAAATTCAATCGATATAGAAATCAAACCAGTTAAGGAAAATTATTCATTAATGTAAGAGGTTCAGTTGAAGAAATGTTGCAGCTTCCAAATTTTTTTCCAAAAAGGGTTTTATACTTCTACAAAAAGTATATAAAAGATTCATACAAAGAAGAAAAGGGCCTTATCAAGAAAGAAGTAAATATTATTTATGAAGAATTTGTAGACAAATAATAAAATCAATTAACAAAGTATGAGTAAGTCAAAATCCAAACGAGTGGTTGCCAATAAATATGGACATCACGAGGGGAATGGAGGTTGAAGGTATGGTAGCAGAAGACCATACCTGACAGATGCCCTTACACAAACAACAGAGGCCCAATCAAACTGTAGTATCATATTAGCTGTCAAAAATTGGGTGACAAATAATAAAAGTTTCGAAGTGTACCTATAGAGTTTTAACCCTTTTAGTGCCGGAAAAAATTTTAATGTAGGTGCAAGAAGTGCCGGACATTTTTTCATTGTTACCTGCAAGAAGTGCCAGGCCATTTTTAGCAAAAATGTAAGGGTTTGGGAAAATAATCACCAAAAATTTATTTATTAACATTTTTCAACAAATTTTTTTTTTATTTGTTTCTAAATACTTCTACTATTTATAAATGACAAGAAGAAAGACAAATTTCAGGTTTCTGGTAAAAATAAATGTTAATAAACTTTTACAAAATTTTGCGTCATACTCATTTTTTATGTTTACACTAAAAAAACATATTTAGGTTTTACTCTGATGCAATTTTTATTAGTTTTATGTGAAACTACGTAAAAAAACAAGTAAAAACCATGTATAAAACATCAATTTACTGTAATAGGTTATGAATTAACAACATAAAACGATAACCTTGCAACAATGCAGAGTTGAACAACGTCACTAAGCAACCTACTTAAAACAGTATTCGTATTCCATATTTACACTAGAAACATCATTTAACATTTAAAAAGATCCACAATAACAAAATACAAACTATATTTCAATTATAACCCTATAGGTAAAACAAAAACATAGCCTAAAAATTACATAAACGAAGCTGCATTACCGCCATAAGAAATGCATGGTTATTTGTCTGCCAACAGATGTTTGCATTTCAGTATGTCATTTCAGCTAACCATAAAGACAGTTCAGGAGAAAAGTCATATGAAACGAAAGATTTGATTATAGAAAGGCATTCGGCACGAATTTCAGCCAGTAAAAACGAAAAAATATATTTTATATGTATAAAAATTAAACGTCTCGCTACGAGATCCTGGCATTCTATGCAGTTAGAGACAGGATCTCGCTAAGAGATCCCGGCACTAGTGGTAGTTAGTATGCGCGTCTCGCTACGAGATCCTGGCACTAAAAGGGTTGATGGGGATTGTGAACCACCCATCCACAAAAAGGGAAGGGATTAAAGTCCCAAATACAAATGGTGTAGAAGAAATATGGACTATCCAGGGAGTGGCGGGATCGCCTGAAGACGGCCTCTAATCTGTATTATTAATTCTGTAAGCGGTTTTTTTAATCAAAATTGTGAGAGTTTAGACAGCTCGCAGGATGATGGAAGAGGGCTCAAATTAAAGGTCTTGGTGCCAGGGGGTCGGGAAAAATAGCAGATTATGTCCAGTTCTACCAGAAAATGAGAAATAACGAAAAATATCTTCCATTTAAATGCATTGGGATTGAAAAACGTCTGCTTTGTTTACATTAAACATGTGGTGCTAATGCTTGATTCAAAGCCTAAGCCTAGATGTGTGGGTTTTTTTCAGAATGCCGCTAACTATGCACGTTCAATGTATTATAACAAATAATATTTTAAATTTAAGATTTTACGATTTTATAATAATTTAGGGTTTCAGTTTTTCATAATTTTTAAAATGTTAAGTAAGTTTGTTTAGTTTATGTTATAACGATACAGATTTAATACCAAATGATCTATATACAGTAGAATCCCTCAAACCCGGACTTCGATAACCCGGAATTCTGGATAACTCGGAAAGCCTGCCAGAGCAATAAAGTGCATTGAGATTGAAGGCCAGAGCACGGTGTGACACATATAAAACAGTTTTGGTTTTTCTTTAAGTTTTTTTTATGACTGATTATGTAGTTCTTGTATTTTTTACTATGCAATAAATAAATGATTTTTCATAGAAATAACAGAAACTATTCTTATTTTTTCTTATTTTTACTCATTTTCCGATAACTCAGAATTTTCACAAACCCGGACACCGTTCGGTCCACATTAGTCCGGGTATGTGGGACTCTACTGTATATATATAATTACGTAAGGGAAATTTTTGTGCCAAAACTGTGGGCGTTTGGAAGGTCGCAGGATGATGGGAGGGGGCTTATCCCAGGGACTCGGGGAGATTAATGAAATTGTTTTAAGCTTATTAGCAAATAAGAAATAACTTAAAATAGCTTGCATTTAAAACCACTGATATGTAAAAAGGTCTGCTTTGTTTACTTAAAACATGTGGTGCGGATACTTGATTGAAAACCATATGCTAGATATAATCGTAATTTTGTGGATCCAAAAGCCTATTTTCTATGAAGGTATTTTGTAATACAGTAAAGAAGGATTATGCTTAGGGGCTATTAGCCCCTTCAAGCCTCTAGTATTAATAATAACTGTAGAGGCCCTCAAACAAACTGCTTTAGATATTGGAACGAGTATAGGGGAAGGCGGGGCAGAACGGGGTAGTGGGGCGGAACGGGATTATGCTTATTTTTCATCTGACAGGTGCTGCAACCTAACGGGTGATCGTTTAACTACTTTAGCTTTCTTGTGCAAACTGCCCAGAACTGGTTTCGGCCACTTTGTCCCTCTGTTTTGTGAAATATGCAAGATTTTCAGTTTTGAATGATCTCCTTACAACATTTTGTGATATTACAGCTACCTTAGGTAACATCAAACAATTAATAATCAATATTATTAGTATTTAATATTGTAGCTTATACCTTTAAGAACATTTTCATGTATTTAAATATCAAATTGGAGTTAACCTGTAGTGTGTGTAGGTTATAACCTCAAAGTATGCATTGGAGGCGGAATGGGGCAGGGGCAGAATGGGGTTGATAGTGAAGACGATGAAGTTAGTCCATGTCTGTGAATTTTGTCAAGACAATGATTAAAAAGTGAATAAAGACATTGATTGAACAGTTGACAGTTTATGTTTAATTGACTACACAGTGAAATGGTTCCCCGTTTCGCCCCCCCATGGTTAAAGACCCAACCCCGTTTCGCCCCGTGTGTAACTACCCCGAGATGGGGTAGTAAGCATTTTATTTTCAAAAAATTATATATTTTTTTCTATTGTAAATACGGTGTATTACCAAAGTGTGTCGTATAAAATAAACGTCAAAGATAGTTTTTCTGTCAAAAAATTGTCCTTTATACCTCAATTGTCTGTTATATATAGGATTATTCACTAAGTGCCCCGTTCCGCCCCGCCTTCCCCTACATCTCTCGCTCATCTGTTGTTGCTTGGAGCGCATGGTGAACTTCTCATTAATTAGAAGCACAATGAAATTCATACTATTATCATTGTGGAAGAATTCTAGGAAGAAAACTGGGAATTAGATGGACACTATACGCACCTCAGTGAGAGGGAGACCAAGGAGAATTAATATTATAGCCATAATCAGAATGAATGATGGAAGCTTTATAGTCAATCTCAGAGTATGGTAAGAAAACACTTAAAAAACAACTCCAAGAAGTTGGCAAAGATAAAAATCTAATTACACCGAAACAATTACATACCTCGAGGGAAAGCTCATACCAATCATTAGACTTCATTTTGGTTCATAAGGAACCCTAACCAAAAAAATTCCCAAGAGATAGTGGCCAAAATTTTAGTGAAAATCATCCTCAACGAAACTGTGCAAATTCTGAAAAAAAATTATCCGTATAATTATGATTCATTTTGACAGATTGATCTTATTTCACACTCATACTCATTGAAATAGTTAATTTTATTAACTGAAAATGACTAGTTATATTAAAAGTTCTACAAATTTTTAGAGTCATTGTGATTAGTACGTAATACCTTCAAACTCTGATGAAGACATACGAAAAAGGACAAACGATTTTGCTTCGCCAGATTATTTCATTGAATTAAAAATTTATCAAAATTTAGATGAAGAAATGCATTTTTTCATTGAAATTTTTAAGCATGAACACATAAAAGTACAAACTCAAAGACAATAAGTTTTTGTTAGAATCTTAAACAATTTTAAAATTCTTTATACTGTTGGCATTATTGAAAGTTAGGTGAAAATGAAAATTTCTCATATCAGGCAGTCTGTGAAAACTAATTTATCCCCTAACTCACCTAAATTAGTTGTGCTGCAGATCTTACATTCGGTCAGGTTATAGAACACATGAAATCATGTTTTGAACTTTTCTCACGACATCTTCCATGTTTCTCTCGAGATATGCAGTCATATCTTGTATGTTCGTGGGCCTAGCTTTTTCACAAACTACTTTCAATATTTCCGCTGCAATGTAGCATACTTGTTGAATACATTCCTCATTTGAACATTCCTGAACGCTTGACAGGCCCATGCAAACTCCTGTCATAGCTACTGCATCCCTAACCTCAGGGGAGGGAAGATATCCCGTTCCATGGTAAACTACTCCTTGTGAGGGTCGGCTTCTTATGTTTTGAATAACTGTTCCAATCGATTTGATCAGCTCTTCAAAAAATCTGGTCTGTTCTTCCATACTCGAAGCTTCACCAAGGAAACGTTGAAGTGGCCTCAAATCATCCAAAGCAGAGACTATCTCTTTTAAAAATTCCAAGGGTCTTTGTTCGGGTCTATTTGCGATCGCTGTAAGCAAAAATGATTTCATATTTTCTGAAAAAAACTGACCAGTTGTCAGCATTTCTCCGTCCGATTGGGGAAAAGGGATGCCGTTTTTGGATATGAATTCCTGCAAGATCTGCAAGTTTGATGTGGCAACAGGTAAATTATAGGATGTTCTAATGTTGTCCAAAGCTCCTTGAACTGACTTGCTGTTGAACAACAGAAGCATGGAGATTTCGTTTGCTAGAGCGAGGTAGTTGATGTTCTCGCCGTCCAACTCTAAAGCCAATCTCGTTAGGGAAGTGATTCCCTGGACGATCGCTGGTGCGCAGGACAGTTCCTTCCCGATGGTAGTAAGGAGAACAGCTCCAGCAGTCACTCCCGCCGTCGCGACTGACAGACCGCTGCCTATCATCTCGGCCACATCTACTCCTTTGACTGGTTCATCATGGGTAACTTTGTCTTTGATTTTAAACATGCCACGTACCAGTCCATACACCCCCGATGTGGCTGCGGCCACCGCGCCACTGACAGCGGCTGCGGTTGCTGCGGGGAATGCGACCCCTGCCCCCAGGGCACCTGTGGCCCCGACAGCTGCGACTTTTGCAGCTATATCTATGACTCTCCAAAATTTATTTTCAAAAGTGGAGGCTGGGGACCAAGTAAATCCTACTCGGAAGCCCTGCCTCTTATTGTACTCCCCGCCTGACGGGAAACAGTACAGGCAGTCTGGGAGTTTATTTTCCTTTTGAAAACCGTTCCAGTTTTGATAGGTTCGTCCCTTGATATCTATAAAAATATATCCTGACCAGTGTTTTACTTTGAAAATCGGCTCACAAGATTCATTCTTTTCATGGACATACAGTATGAAGACACAAGTTAAAGTTATTGGGTCCCAAGGGCTGTGGGTCTTAACTTGTTTAGAAATTAGTTTGATTGCTTCCTTCTCATCTTTTGAGTACTCCCCAAACTTTTGAGCCTTTCTGTACATTGCATATCCGATTAATTCAAGCAAACTGTCATCATTTTTCTGAATTTTAATGTGGTGGGTTTCATTCCAAGTAAACATTTCATAAAACTTAAACTGTATTTTTGTTGCACTTTTTAACCAGTCAATATCAACTTTTGAATTTGTAAAGGCTGCAACATACTGAAACATAAAATCGTGAATAAATGTTAGTAGCTTCCTTGGGAACATAACAAAGTTATTTAAGTTACATGGTGATTTATTTGTTACATTATTTCTTGTCTTATCAGCATTGGTCAGCAGTTAAGATGTTAAGTTTATGAAGTAACTCGTACTGTCAAGGAATAGATGTGTGAACGTAAAACTGGTGATAAAATAATTTCAATAATCTTCATGTCTTTTGTGTGCAGTGGAATGAAATAAATTCATTTTAGCTTAACAAGAGTCTATATTTAATATTATTTTCGTGTTCTGCGTGGTAACTTTGATGTCTCTCTAAGTATAGTACAACAGAAGGTGGTTTCTACAAATGAATTACAAAAATTTATTTGGCAAATACAGATTTGTTTCAGTTTCAATGATAAGGTAAATAGAGCTTACATTTGTATAGAACACTCTTTTGAAGTTTTTCCCATACATCAGAAGTACTATTGACTACTGATAGAGAACTTATTTGGACATTGATTCCAGAGTTGAGCTTTTAGGTAAACCTATTTTAAATTAAGGCTTATATTACCATTTTCCACTGAAGCATTTTTAATCATAAAATACTTGGTGGGAAAACGGATTAAAAAACTTTATTTGTCATAGCTCGACAAAATAATCACAAGGGAAAAGTGAAATTTAGTAAAAGTGAAGGTGGTAGCTGATTGGAGAGCATTCATCAGTTCACCTCCAGAGATATGCTAATACTGAACGTAGGTGAGTCACGAAAACTACTTCAAAATATTACCATGATCACCTTTAAAGATAGTTGTGCTATTGATAGTAACCAGAGATAGGTACCAAAAAGGCACAATGGAAACTTCCAATTTCAGCACATTGTTCAGGTCTCTCCCTGGGAGATGTGTATTTCGCGAGAATTTTATTTTGAATAATTTCCAGCAGACACAATAAGAAATTGGGGAATAATTTGTATTTTGCACAGTTTCCTTTATTGTTAGTAGGCCTACACTAGACTCCCTCTCATGACACTTCGTGACTAAGGCCCGTCCAGATATCAGGTTTTCTAGTTAAATCAACGATATAAAAAACTAGTTAAACAAACAATAATATTTAATGCATACTTTTTAATCCAGTACTGATTATTAAATAAGTATTGTAAAAATTACACTTAATTAATGGCAGTTACAAAACACAAAACACCAGTAAATATGTTTAGGAATGATATATTTTAAATAGAATTAAACTGCTGTTAACATTCATGATATATACAATACATTATCTATTGTATTTCCAAATGAAAAAGTCCCAACAAAAAAAAAACCCATCCTCCCATTCCTCTCATTTGTTTGTGGGAGTCACTCAAATATTTCATTAAAACGAGAGCAATAGTATTAAGACACATGATTACTGGTGTGAAATCTTTCCCGTTATAATCTTCTATAAACATTGCCCAATTAAAAAAGTTTTTGGATAAGAGGGAGTCTGGTATATTCACTATTTTGATGAGCGAAATGTACAATATGTAAAATGCATCAGTTCATAAACAAATCAAAGTTTATGTCTGTGTCTATCAAATTCCGCCATTCCAAGTTCTGTATGGGACAATTAGACCATCTTTACAACTAGTTTATGGACCTGTAAAAATATTTAAACTAGTTTTACAGGATAAAATATACTCCTACTTGTATGTCGATTTGTCAATTAATATGTTATATGTTTTAAAAACTTTGCAAACACTTTATTTTTCTTGGAAAAATTAACAGAAGGCTAGTTCCATATTGAAACACCATAAAATTACATGTTACCATAGTTTTTATTAAATTTTTTATTCCATTTTGTAAAAGAGGTTTTTAAAGTATACAGTGCAATGAAAGAAATAATGTCTTAACCACTTAACACTATTTTTTTATGTTTATCAAATGACTTCAGAATAATATTGAAGTTTTCTGGTTCTGTATGAAAATTTAAAAGGTTCCATTTGGGACTCATTTGAGTGAGAGGTTTCGAAAAAAGTAAATTTTATATTATAACACATGGGTATTGTTATTTAATTAATACATACTGAATTAAGAACTTATTTATGAGTTTTTGTGTTAAAGTTTATGCAATATACTCACATTATGAACAAAATTTTTATTCATAAAGATAACTCGATTTAGGCTCTAAAACGAAATCGACAGACCAACAAAACGAATGTTTAAGTTGGAGGACTAAAAATCATTTAAAGTTAAGAAGTACGTGTGGTTAGAGCAAATTTCAGCGGTGTAGTGGTGCGGGCATTCTAGAGGCATATAGGTTCTAGAGCAATTTATGAATGTAATGGCAGCCATCTTTAATGGCTGAAATGGGGGTGTTCTACATGAATTCAAGGTTGGTTATTCGGACAGAAATACTTCTACTGGTATCTTCTTTACACTTATCAACCACTTTAGACTAAGCTGTATCAAAACGTTCCCGATCAAAACGTTAAAAAAATGCCACTGTCGTTGGAGGACACAAAAAAAATGCGAGGTTTTAACGCTAGCCACACATACTAAAACTTTATGTCCAGTTTCATACATGGATTGAGATAGAATTACTATTTTCAAAGGAGTTTTCACTAAAATAAACAGGAAAAACTTTATCTTCCAGCTCTGAGGCTCATCTATTCTGGAATGGCTGAAGTGGTATTTCATGAGAATTCCATCTTTACCAATATATTAGGATCTGATAAACTTACCATCAGTATCTCATTTTCAACAAAGAGACGAAGATCTTCTCTTTCTTTCAGCCAAACAGCATTGCATGCATGGGGGGGATTTTCAACCTTGAAATCACAATTTTCCTTAAACTCCTCCGACACAAAAATTTCATCATATCCTTGTAATCCTTCCAGAGTTTTGTTCGCGGCATAAGACTCGAATCGTAATGCCAACTTGTTTTGCAAAATGTTGTAGTATAACTTTGCACAGCTCTGAAATAAAAATTTTCAATTATAAAAATGTTTTCCTCCATTCATATGATGGCAGCTGGGTACTGGGCAGGGAGTAGGGAATCCAATCCCGGACGATATATTTTCAATCCTGGGATTTCAGGACTGAAAAGCTTTAATCCCGGGATCCCGGGACTGATCCCGGGATTGACACAACATAGTATTTGCCAATACAAAAAGAAATATTTAGTATACCTTCGAATATATACATGGTATCATAATATAATGCAATATAGAAAGCAGTTTTCCGTTTAATTTTGAGTTGTTACATAAGCATTATCATGACACAATGAATACAGTAGTAGACATCAGAGTGAAAATGGAACACGTTATCAGGATGGTCCTCTATAACCGTGAACTATGTAAAAGACACATATATTTTTTTCAAACCTAAAGAAAGTCTCATACAAAATATGAATAAAGTTACTTTACCAAACAATATCAGGACTTGGGAAGATGTAAGAATAAAAGCTAGAAGTACGATAAAAATGATCATGAGAGCATCGTAATGAAACTTAACAGCAATTTCAGTACACTGAATCAGAAACAAGTTAAAATCCCTACATATTTTTCCCGAAGCTTAGAAATATTAACTGGAAACTACTTCCTATATACATAATATAAGACGACAAATAACTCATAAAACCATGAATATTTGATCAAAAACAACATTTAACTGGTTTTTCTTAGTTATAACAATGTTTTAACTGATGAGATCCTCTTAAATAACGATTTTACACGTAAATGTTATAATCCCGAAAATCCCGGGATTGAGAAAAATTATCCCGGGATTGAATAAGCCCAAAAATCACGCGGGATCCCGGGATTGGATTCCCTAGCAGGCAGACGCCTTGCAGGGCCTTTTATGACCCCGAAAAAAAGGGAGGAAGCTTCATAACTGAGAAGTTTCAAGATTGAGTTTTTAACCAAAAGGTTTTTTTTCAAGAAAAAGATCAGGCATGGCTATAGAAAAAGTAGCTCTGGGAAAGACAGAAAATGAAGAAGATTCTTCTTAGCCCAGTGAGCGCCCGCTGCATTTGAAGGCTCCGATTAGTTCATCTTGTTGGAGAAATGGAGCAATAACAGTTTATTTAATACAGCTTATTAAAACCACTAGGCTCACTATGCCGCGCCCAGTAAACTGAAATATTTTGAGTCTTATCTTAAATAAGAAACAGACATAGACATTGACATTTTGCTTTTGTCATGATGGGTCAAAAGTGACCCCGTTTTTGTGTAGAGCCAGATTGAAATAGGAATCTACCACCAAGTCCTCTTAGAGAAAACATAACATTTGTTTGAAGGGCAGATAAAGCCTTATTCTCAGTTGCATAGTGGAATACAGGTAATTATGGATTTGAGATAGAGATAGCTAAAAAATGTGGAGGCAGTATCCTTTGTTAAAAACCTTTTGAACTCCAAAAGTTATAAATTCAATGTTGTTTTACAAAAAGTTTTCATCATACTGACTCAGAAACATCTATTTTCTGTTCATTTTTTTCGCGTTACTTATTGCCAGGGGTGCCGATCCCCCCCAAGAGCTGTGACGTCAATCCCCCCCAAAAATTTCCAGAATCTATCAAGTACATTTGATAAACGAGGCATTTTGTTTTATCACAAATACTAAAATGTACACGTAAACGAGGACATTAGGTAGCTACCTCCAAAAAAGTCAATATCCTTCTATCGTAAGCTTCACTGCAACCGTTCACTAAACCACTGTCCCAATACACGACTGACGCTCTCATTTGTACTACAAGGCCATGATCTATCCCTTAATCATAAACACCCATCACATGTAGGCCTATACAGCAGGCAACTTGAGTCAACATAACAACACCCACAACAACTGACCCTGCCACTATCCACTATCCCAAGTTTTTCCCACTTACGAAAAGCACTAAAATTCCCAATTTTTGTGAGTTCATTCCACATGACTTAGCTGGTCGATAATTTAGTGGAATAAATTAAGAATTCTTTCATCCTTTTTGGCGAAAACATGTCATTTTGTAATGCAGCTGTTATTACTGCATTTTTAAATTGTATAGTTTTCAAATTTTTACAATCCCCTCCTCCTAAATATTTAAAAACTTGATAACGCACCCTTCGCTCCTAGAAATAAACTTCAAAACGTCAACGCGATATTGGGGGGGATAATTAATTTTGCTAATGGATGACCGATTAAAATTTTGCCTTATCACCATTTTTAATTTTCCCCCCTAAAATGTGATGGTTCTTTTCAAAGCCCCCCTCTAGAAATAACCTGTGAAACGTCAAGGCTATATGGAAGGGGGATAATTAGTTTTGCTATTAGTTCATTGATTGAAGTTTTAGTTGTATTACCATTTTTTAATGTCTTTCCTAAAAAGGACCTGGTCATTTAAACACACCCATCCCCAAAGAAATAATCTTTATACGGTAGAGTCCCACAAACCCGGACTAGTGTGGACCGAACGGTGTCCAGGTTTGTGAAAATTCCGAGCTATCGTGAAATGAGTAAAAATAAGAAAAAATAAGGATAGTTTCTTTTATTTCTATAAGAAATTATTTATTTATTGCATAGTAAAAAATACAAAACTACATTATCGGTTACAAAAACACTTAAAGAAAAACCAAAACTGTTTTATATGTGTCACATCGTGCTCTGGCCTTCAATCTCAGTGCACTTTATTGCTCTGACAGGCTTTCCAAGTTATCCAGAATTCCGGGTTATCGAAGTCCGGGTTTGCGGGACTCTACTGTAACGTCAAAGCTATATTGGGGGGGAATCATTAAAGTTGGTATTAGGTGACCGATTGAAGACTTTGTTGTGTTACCAGTTTTAAATTTCCCAGCTAAAAAGTAGCTGTCCATTTCAACGCAACCTTTCCCCCTAAAAATAATCCTTAAAACGTCAATGCTGTATTGGGGGGGGGAAACATTCATTTTGCTATTAGATGACTGAATGAAGATTTTGATGTGTTGCCAGTTTTACATTTCCCCGGTAAAAAGTAATTACTGTATACATTACAATACATTCTCTCTCCTCAAAATAAGTTTTAAACCGTCAAAGCTATATTGCGGGGGAATTATTAATTTTACTTTTTTAAGTATACCAAAGCAAATTTGCACTTCCCCCCTAGAATTAGTTTAAGTAATTTATTGATAGGAAACAGGACAGGTTGAAAGAATTAATTTGTTTGTGTCCGGTTGGAGAGAGTCTCGTGGACTGAGGACTGAGCCAGTGCGGCTGCTTGCGTGCTGCGGCCGCCACGGAAGAAACAAGTGTACAGGAACGCTGACGGTATACACTGGACAGTCGTGTCGTGCGGGCATGTCCATGTTGTATATCCTTATTTCGTACATTGAAAATAGAAATTTTAATTTATATACAAATTTAAATAGCATAGCAATTAATTTATTTTTGACGATTTATTGGTAAAATTAGTAGTAGTACGTTTTACCTGTACAGTAAACAAACAAAAATCCCCCCCAAAATATTTTATGACGCCATTGGCATCATAATCCCCCTGTAGGCACCCCTGCTTATTGCCGTACTAGTTCCAGCAAAAAGAGGAAACAAAAGTAAACAATCAGCAGATTTGCAGCAAACCGACATTTAATGCTTGTTTATTTATTGGTTACTTTTTTATTGGAATGTAGTGGAGGCACTGGCAGCGGTAGCAAATGTTTGTTTTGCTTGTTATAGGTTAGGAAAGAAGGATTGAGACATGTATTGGTTTATGCAAGGACTAAGTGTTGATTGAAAGTATGTTTTTCTGAGTAGTATGATGAAAAGTATAGTACATTACACGGCCAGTAAGTTTTACCATACTCCCTCGCTTCCGCTCGCGTGAGAACTAAGTTATCATGCTCGTCCAGGTAAACAGTACTTTCCAGCCTAGTAATGTAATATACTATTTCTGTGTCCCAGCAATTTGAACACAGATGGGCTTTACAAAAATCAGTTTAAAGCTTTCCTATAATAATTATAAGTTTTAGATTACGGAATTGCATTTGATTTCCCAGCAAGTACTTGAGGAAGAAAAAAACATAAAAAAAGCCTGATGAAAAAGAAGGGATGTTTTCAACTCACCAGGATAACTTTCTCCTTCTGCTCTTCTTTTTCTATATCCGAACCAACAAAAAAATTAAGTCTTGCTTTCACAGGACCCCATTCCAGTGAGTGGGTATACACCGCATCTGAAGACTTACGAAGAGCATTTTCATATCTTTCCAAAATCATTTTTTCAACAGCTGTGTTGATCTCTTGGATCATATACTGCAACAATTAACATGGATTATCATAAAATTTCCATAAAAAATTATTTAAATGTATCAAGTTGTATAAAACTACTCAAAGGCCGGAAACAAACGAGGCGTTTTTTAACGCCGAGGTAAGAATGACACTCGCCCGTAGTGCATTGATTTAAATGGACGTGTACACACGGGGCGGAATAAATACAGCGTAATAATATTGCTGCTGGCGGTAGTTTTGCCGCCGCTCAAATGGCATATGTAATTAAATGGGAGCATACACATTTGGCGGATTTTTTACCGCCACCATGGTCAGACGGCAAGACACGCTAAACATTGTACCGTGTTGATGACGTCAGGACTACTGTGATCAGCATATGGTAAAATGCATTTGGTAAACACCCACAGACGTCTCTCAAAATTAAAACGGTACCGTGATTGGCGATATTTTTCCTGCGGCGTTTTTTGTGTATGAACGCCGATTTTGTTGCCGGCGGCGGGAAAAGTAATGCTGCGATAAAAAAACGCCCAGTGTGTCTCCGGCCAAAGAGTTGATGTTATATTCCCATTCCACTGAAAATGTTTGTGACAATGATTCTAATTATTCTGAATCCTAAGACATTTACCACCTAAAACTATTTACCTCACAAAACTTCATACTTAATTATGACAGCATGAGCAGTTTCTCAATGCGTTTCTAGCTATGGGTCCTACGAAACTAGTGCGACATTCACAAAACCCTATTAAGTATATCTATATAAAAAATGCCGTCTTGAAATGTTTCGGCAAGAAAGGCAAAATCAAGGCCCCACTAAAATACATTGTTCCACGATAAGTTGCAGAAATTTTTCAGATGTTTTTGTGTTTCGCCTAAAATATTGCACTAATGGTTCCCAGGGTCCCAGGCTCGAATCCCACCACTCACCAATGGCAAATTTGCTATGTGATAATGATGTAACCTTGAATGTGCACAGTATTTGATTTTTTTTAATAAGCTAAATAAGCTGCAGTGCATGTCGATGAAAAATTCTATGCGTGGCCCTCATCTAGAAAAAAAATAATAGGCCTACGCTATAAGAAGCAGATCATTATACTGCCGTGCATTTCCTGAACATACCCTTAGAATGTGAGTGCCTCATAAGAAAGTCTCCCTGAACTTTGTATAATAAAAAACAAAAAATACTGAGCAACTGAAATTTGTCCAGATACTGTTTAGTGTATTGTCCTAACATTATGAGTGAAGGTGTTGTTTATCAACGGGTATGATTTCTAGAAGTGGAAGTACAGACATCCACGTTATGACAGGAACGGTAACCTTTTAACAACAACAATGATTTGTTTGGGTAGGAGGTGTAATGCGATCACACAAACTGTGGGGCACATTTTCCCCCAATAGCACACACCGTTGGCCCAACGTTGGGGAATGGTCGGCATGGTTGGGGTATGGTGGGTGACAATTTTCGATTTGCCAACGTTGGGCCAACGGTTTTTATGGTCGTTGGCCCAACAAAGTAAAACATCGTTGGGCCTTTGTTGTAAATAAGTATTAAATATAACAATTATATAGTAATTTTAAAATATCCAACATGTTTTCGGGTTGGTGAAAGTGTTAACGATTTGCCAACGTTGGGCCAACGGTGTTTTATGGTCGTTGGCCCAACAAAGTAAGATATCGTTGGGTATTTAAGTGTTATACAGCATTTTAAAATATCCATTGTGTTTTTAGGTTTGTGAAAATGTTAACGATTTGCCAACGTTGGGCCAACAGTGTTTTACGATCGTCCAACAAAAAAGGACTTAATTGGGCCTTTTTAGTATTTATTAAATGTTAAATAAAATATCAAAGGTATTTTATATACAACAGCATTATTTAATTACTAAATGCTGCCCATTATAAAATTACTAGAGTGCTTCAACTTAAAAGCTATGAAACTCTAAGTACAAAGGTAAAACACAATCCTGATCAATTACATCCTAAGCTACACATTGTCTTCCATGAGTCGAATTGGCCGTGTGGGTTAAAGCGTGTGATTAGTGAAGCGAGGGTCCCGAGTTCAAACCTCGATGGAAGCATGATATTTTTTGTTCATGAAAACCTGATGTAAAACAACTGTTATTCATTTATTTATCAGTTTATTGAATTTTTTTAATAATTCTGACAAATTACTTGCAAAAAATGTCAGTTGGCAAATGGTTGGCAAAGTGTGGGTTGGCCAACCGTACGATAGACCGTTGGCAAACCGTAAGACAGAGTGCCAATCCATACCGTTGGCCAACCGTGGATGGTAACATTGGGACAACAATTTGCCAACGGTTTTTGCTATTGGGGTCCTTTCAGTAGTGTCAGACTCCCACAAGCTCAGAGTCTCGTGAAATACCAAATAACCACCCCCCTCAAAACCTAAATACTAGACTGGAACAGTTTTGTACATTACTTCGGGCTGGGCCTTTGATATTATGCCACTAGGGTAACATAGTAAAATCCGTGGGAAAAAGCTGAGGATTAAGGCAATCGAGGTCGACCTTTTTAGCCCGAAGAATGGCCTGGACAAAGTGCCAGACACAGTTCCAGTTTCCCTCTCCCCTGAGAGTAGCTCCAACAATGTTATGCGGGGTGATGACCTTGCCGATTTCAGATAACTATGAGACTCAGCGGGCGTGCCAACGATACCACTGAAAGAACTTGTGCCGGACGTGTCTCGAACTTTCTACTGAGGTGCTCACGTTTTGAGAAATCGAGTGGCAGTATAATGTGAAAGGTAAAGCTATGTGAAGAATCCACATCGCATAGCTAGAAACACATAGAATCACTGCACAGTCTTGATGTGTTAATTTCCCTGCTACATGCTTCTCATGAACTGAGGTCACTTTGTGGGCAGCCCTTGTATTATTTTAATAGTTACATGAAATTCCATTTGACATTAATCACATTATGGGACCTTTATTTTGAATGCCTAAGATAATTCCTTTAAAAATAAATCCTCATATAGAACCCATCACAATTTAAAGAGTACTATAGTCCTGCCTTACTGGCAGGTGGCGAAAAAAAAATCTCCCAAAGTGTCTGTCAAAAAAAATTCATGTTTTGGTCGAACTGTCAAAACTTTGTTTACGTTTCGCCTCAAATATACTGCACAAGTATGTGCTGCAATAATATTTCACTGAGAGTTTTCTTATGAAATAATAATGTCTGCGACATATTTGTGCAATACATCAGCTATTGTTTTTGTTTTGGCAATCTTTACTCGTCAATGATTTAAATCGTCAATTTTAATCGTCAATGATCAATTACATGCTTCCAACAATAAAGGAGATTTGTATGTAGAAGTTGGAAGGTCCATTCAATACGGGCGTTTCTGTTGCAGTCCTTGTTTTTATTTCGTTCTTTGATCGGTTATTTGAATTTAAAATGACCAACTGTTAGAATTATGACTTATGAATACAAAAATATCTAACTTAACTATTGATTCATTTACTATCCTTGGGATTTCAAACTAAAGTGAATTCAACAGTTCACGCAAAAATAATGTAGTTTTCCATTGTAACCTCCTTGCTTTAGACTAGTGGCATACAGAATTTCTCTATGGAATTATTAGTAATTTTATTTCATGGATTGTGTTGACCTTGCGAGATTTCAACATTAAGTGCAATTGCGGTTGAGCAAAATATTTTTGTGTGTAAAGTACCTTTACATAAACATGACAATATGATTTATTACCTAAATATTGCAGCTGATGTTGAACACTAATTTCGACACCAGCGCACTCACCCGCCAGGAGGGCTGTCCAGAACTATAAATTAAGCAACACTACCTTTAAATGACTAGTAAACCCGTTGCTCGAAATCGAGCAAACCAGTCAAATTCCTTTTTTCTGAAGGTGTCCACCTCTTGCACGGAAAATAGCAGCAACGTCTGTGGTAATTGCATTATTTTTTCGACTTTCGTAAAAAACGTTTGTTGCTAAGATATTAATACAAACATTATTCTCTCATGACTGGTGGCATATGTCTGCAATTGTTCAGCAGTTTTAAACGAAAGGATGTAAATAAAGTTCAGTTTCCAGCATTAAATGTATTTCATAGTTTTTGTTGGATATCTCCATCCATCTATGTTTGGTTGTCGTCTTTACGTTGAACTGTACATTTATGCTTCCTTTGGAATAGTGCTTTCTTCCAGTAATAAGGTAACTATTCTATGATGAAAATGTTTATATATACATATATATAAACATGACATACCGAAAATTGTTACATTCATAACATTCATATATATGAACATTATAAAGACCACCCAATAGACTCATCGAGGTCTATTGGGCTGAGCTTACCATAACAAATGCGGAATCGAATTATTTTAAATTTTCCAAGTAGTTTGAGATGTTTTGTTTGGTCTATTGAGTGAAAGCGTGCTTCTCAATAATGAATAAAACGTGACATTTTGCACAATTACCTTCCATTTGTGACGGCTCAATTTATATGAAGTCGTGTTATTGTTTCAATTTGCTTCAGTCCTAAGATTTTTAGCTTCGCAAGAAACACATTAGTTTACCCAGGGGCATGAAAGTTAAGGGCTAAACCTCTTATATGAGTCAATGTTCATATCAACACGATTTTGTTCGCGCACCGTTTCATTGGCGTTTCGTTGATACTCATGAGTTCTACGAAAATACCCCCTTCAAATTCGTGGCATTACATTGTTGTTAAAAATAAGTTAAAAGAACTTTAACATTACATACAAAAAATGTGATTTAGATTAAGTTATGGATAAATTGAGTTTATGGGACATCATTACTACAACCACAGAACATCACTAAATTCAAAAAGAACTGGTAAAATATTGTTCATTGTTTACATCATTCATGGTCAGCACTTCACAGTTGAACAACATTAAAATAGTTTTATGAACAATTTATGTCTTCATTTTTAAATAATTACCCACAAACACTTCACATCAACATTCACTATCACTTACAAGTAAATTGTGTATTCTATTGAGTTCTACAAGGTGTCTTTGTCCTACATAATATTAGTTAAAATAATTATTCTTGGGATGATAATGAAATAAATAAACTAAAACAAATAGTTATTTGAAAATCGACTGTAAATGTGTTTATAAAACACACATAATTTTAAATAGGTTGTTTTGGATAGGTAACGGCAATAATGAATTAATGTTTTCAAAAAAATGACACTTTGTTTCATAGGTTTTATATTATTATAATAAAACTTTCTTTAATTCAGTATCTATGGCTAAATAGATCTCGTCTTGAGCCGAACTTAAATGGTTTTCTAAATCTCCTTATAAATAAATGTTTGAAGTTTGCCTCAATATAGGCTATATATATTTGTTGGTTTCAGTTCCATTAATGACAAATGGTTTTGCTGAAAATCTTTGTTTATTACACTCAGCTGCTTTGTTTGAAATTTATAATCCCATGTTAAATCTCATGGACAAATATGAAACTTTAAGGGCGTCTAGGGCTCTTCCCTTTCGTCTAACCTTCATAAAATTTATTTCCTGCAAAACTACACGCTAAGCACTTTCTAATGACACCAAAAACATGAAAATCGGTTCAGTAGTTTAGGAGGAGTCTTTGTAACAAAAAAACTGCTCGTGTATTAAATAAGTAAATATATATATAGAAGATAGAAGATATGGTGGATCCAAAATGTTAGCGAAAAATGAGTACCCTGTCAAAATTAAGAACCAATCACCAAACAATAATTGGCGGCGGTCCAAAGTCAATACCTTGAAAAACATTGATAAAAATGAAGTTGAGTAATATTTTCCAAAAATTTTCACATGGTGGGAAAAGCCGCAATTTTAAACTTGATTTTAGTCAGGTTCCCATGGTCCGATTTTGGTAAACTTTGGATATATTAAAATATACATTTTATTTAGTAGAATTTCATCAAAAAACGTCTCCTTGCAGTTTTTTTAAGGTCATCGAGTAGACTGACTGGACCAATATTGAAAAGTGATTCATTTATTCAAATAAAAATTCAATGTTCTTATAAGGGTAAAATTTTAAATTATATAATCATAATCTTGATTTTTATTTTGAAAATTTTGTATGATTTGGAATGAAGTATTCAACCTAGTTCCACCAGGTTTGTAGCAGATCGCACCTAGGTCACACAGGTGTTAATGTTTACAATGTGACGTTCGGCACTCGCTCTGACCTATGTAACACAACTTTAACATGTACCAGTCTCTAAACTCTAAAACCATCATTTCACATACATGAAAAATACATTCATGATCATGGCTAAATTTTCGTGATTTTAAGATCAAATGAAACAAGTTGCAAAATGTACGATATTCCATCTAATGAAGCTAAAACTCATCCTAAAAACCTTAAAATTAAATTATGTTTTTATAATAATACTAAAAAACCTATTGCTCGAAATCGAGCAATTGTTATGTATTGATTTCAAAATAAAAATAATTATGGTTCACTATTCTAGAAATATTTTGTTAATTATATGTTTCAACTTCCTGTTATCCTGAAATTTTTTACAAAAGCTTTTTAAAACTAAATTTTTTGTGAATACTCAGTCATCTTTAAGGAGATGTCCATGTTTCGCGGCCCTAAGTAGCGTATGACCCGTCTTAGTCTCAAACCGAACTAAAATGGTTCAATAAACCTACTTATAATCAATTTTACGTCTGTTTCTTTTTTCTTTTATTTATATTTATAGAATTTATACATAAGAATTTATTCCTCCTTTTAGTATTTTTCTTTGGAATATAAACATATGTAAATATTAAGATCTTCACACTTGTGATTCAAAATAAATGTTTTTAAAACTGAATTCTGACATTAAGTATGTATTAGGATAATAGTTTATTTATTTACATCCTCCACCAACTGAAATGCCTCCAGCTCTACATGCAATGGTTTCAATTCCATTAACATGGCTTTGCTGAAAAACTTAGTTTGCTCCAATCAGCTGCTTTATTTGAAATTTCTATTCCCATCTTAAATCTTATGGGCTAATATGAAACCTTAAGGGCGTCTAGGGCTCTTCCCTTTAGTCAAACCTTTTTAAATTTTATTTCCTGCAAAACTTCACGTCAAGCTCTTTCCAATGACACCAAAAACATGAAAATCGGTTCAGTAGTTTAGGAGGAGTCTTTGTAACAAAAAACTGCTCGCGTATTAAATAAGTATAGATTACCTACCTTTTTCAGATTGATTACACAATCACCAGCTGAGGAACCTCTGAACATGTTTCGGGCATTGTGCAAAAACTCTTCAATGAGTGCCTGACCATTTGTTTGGTTGAACTGAAATGATCTAATTCTCGACTCAAAGTTCCTCATTTGAAGGTCAAGCTTACTCTGATTCCCTTGCTCTGTGAACACCTAAAACAAATTTGTATTCTCATTGTTAATACAGCTATTAATGGAATAACAAAACTAAGGGATTATTACTAAGACCTAGCACAGCCTCGAACATAAGGAGGCTGTAATGGACCGATACAGGAGAGCAAACTGCAACCCAAACTGCTAGCTCAGAGTGGGGGCGCTGAATTTGGCTTGTTGATCAATAGTTAGACACAAAGTATGAAACTACATTTTACCCTTTACTAACCACATGTGCTCATAGCTACTGTATAGTTACCAGAAGTATTTATTCCCTGATCTGTTTAAAAAGTAAGATTTATCCTCCTTCAGGGTATGTAACAAATTTCCCATATGGAATTCCCGACCATTGAACAGATTTGACATCATGGTGCCTCCTATAACAAATACTTGAGTACAATGTTTGTAGATGAGTTTGTTAGGTATGACTGCAAGGTTTGCAAGACACGTCTGTCATAATAAAACTGAAATATTCATCTGTAGACAACAAAATTTATTCATCGTAATAAGAAGATTTGCCTGTCATAATTTTACCAAGATTTGACAGCAATACAGCTGACATATTCTATGAGAATGATGCCAAAAAGATATTTGACAGCCGCGATGCAATTGAGAGACTGTCTGCAATGGCATGACCAAGATTTGACGACAACAATGTGACTGAAACACGAGCGTACCCGATATTAAAAAAATATTTGACAGCCGCTATGTGACCAAGAGATTTATTGAGGGGTGCACTGCTATTAGAGACAGATTTTCCAGCTGTGTGATTATTGAGGAATCTACCTGCTGCGATATGACCCAAACATTCGACTACCAAGGACCAACCAAGAGATATATACCAAATACAACCGAGTACTGCAAATTCAACCGAGTACTGCAAATACAACCGAAAGATCTTTTGGTCGCTTCAACGGAGAAATTTTCTATCCATAAAGCAAACAATAGATTTGCCAGCCGCAATGCCCATAATGCACATGAGAAAATGCCTAATTTGTTTTATCTACGACCATTGCAATAAGCATCATAAAGATATAAGTTATTTAACCAAATACAAACCAGTTGCATAAAGTCAACTTTATGATACAGGAGTCACTTTATGACACAGATTCTAGACCAATGACAGCTCAGCATTTGACGACAGTAGTCTCATAATAGAAATAACGCAATTTGCACATCAGCTGATTGTTGCATTACGATTCATGTTTCAGTTTTTCTATGTGAGTTGACTTATCCCATCAGCTGATTTTTCCACAACGATTCATGGTTAAGTCTGCTTATGTGCCTAACCTCAAATTTGAGTTGACCTATTCTATCACTAGTAAATGTCATGACTTTTGTTTAACTTCGGGGAAAATTTTGTCTTATATTGTTGGTCATAGATAAAGTAGTGTATGCAACGATTGTATTATGCCTTTAAGCCACTTGTGAGATATTTAGAACACTCGCGAACTTATATGTCACTCGTTGGCTTAAAGACATTCATAATACAATCGTTGCATAAACTACTATTTTATATCTCTTTACTTTAATTTCCTTGCTTGACCCCTTAAGCGCTGAGTAATTAGCCCCCACAGGTTTTAGTAGCGCGCAGTTTAATTACACAATCAACACAAAAAAGCCGGGTTTTCGTCTCAACGCGACGAGCGCGATACTACAGTACTCGTGGTGTGGACCTAGTTCCAGAACAATCCACTAGATTGCAGCACAAAACGGTCTGCAACTCGTCAAGGTTGACTGTACAGTCTTAGCAGGAAAATACCTAACAGAACAGTTGTATCAACATAAATCAGCTGAGAATGTCAAATCCGAGTAAACTCGGGCGTGGCGGTTAACGAAGCGAGGGTGACGCACAAGATATCTCGTGCGTGGCGGAGCGCGTACAGAATACTACCATGAGTTACTTACTTACTTCTGAAGAGTCGTCCCGATTGACCACGTAGTGGCATGAGACCAGTCAAGAGAAAATAAATAAATAAATAAATAAATTCTTTATTGTAGGAAAATACAAGTAAAAACATTAAAGGAAATATACTGCAAAAATTAAACTAAACATACTCAATGTACCCCTTAGGATATAATTAATACAAAGTAAATACTTCTCCTACAAAAGCCGCCCCAACAGGCACTAAACCCAATTAATGGGGAAGCCAGCCAAAAATTATTTTCCGCCATTATTAGAATAAAATAAAACAATTATATCAAATATAAAAACTGAACTGAACAATATTTGACAATTTTAATTTAAAAATACTAAAAAGATTATAGAGGAAAAAATATATAAAAGAGAGAAAATTGACTAAATTGAAATTTAAATTTATTTTACTTGGAAAAGGAAAATAATAGGTTAGGGATTTCCCTATAAATACTCCCGGGCCTTACAATTCTTCAAGAGTGTATAAATATCTTTCAACAAGATAGTCGCATCTTTAAGTTTGAGCTTAAATCTATTTTCAATTTGCTTAATTTCATTTGGAAGCTTTTGGAAAAATGTTGCCCAGGCTGCATATTCAGGTTTTGACTCAAAAAGCTTTAGTTGTGCATTACAGAAGTACTAATATTTCTATTTCTAGTATTATAATGATGTGTTGGTTGTACATACAATTGGCCATGCCATCTAGCGTGCATTACAGTTTCATAGATGTATAGGCTGGGAATAGTTAAAATGCCCAAGTTCTTAAAAGAGTCGGAACAATGATCTCTAGGTTTTAATTTACCCATTAATCTTACAGCTCGTTTTTGAAGCTTGAAACTTTTTCCAAGTTAGCTTTAGAAGACATTCCCCAGAGAATTATCGAATACGTTACATGGGATTCTATGAGGCTGTAATACACGAGCAAACAAAGATTTATGCAGTTCAGCCGCAACATAAGTTACCTCAAGACAAATAATCCAGCGGATATCCTACTACAAAGGAGGGAGACATGAGCATTCCAAGTTAGGTTTGCGTCAAGCTCCACACCCAGGAACCTTGTTGACTGAACAAGTTCCAACTGTTGGTCCCCAATGAAGACACTAGGAGTGGAGTTCAATCTAGAGTTGAGTCTTTGTTTAGTTTGGATGAAAATCGAGTTAGTCTTCCCTGTATTGAGTGCTAACTTTGAGTCTGAGAAAAACTGAGCCAGTTGATTAATGTGAAGGAAGGCAGAAATTTAAAGTTGCTCAATGTCTTTGTGTGAAAGACAAGACTGTTACCAGGGACATGATCAGAAACATCATTAACGTATACAATGAACAGGAGCGGACCAATGATCGAGCCCTGCGGTACACCGCAGGTGATATTTTGTACATTAGAAGTGTGAGATGTTTTGATTCCATTACTACGAGTAACTGAAATTTCAGTTTCCTGTTTCCGGTCAGAAAGGTAGGAACTGAGCCAGGACAAAGGGGTCCCTATGATACCAAGAGCTGCCAGTTTTTCGACTAGAATTTGAAAATCAACGCGGTTGAAGGCCTTGGACAGGTCCACAAAACATCCGAGGATGCTGCAGCCCCCGTCCAAGGCCCCGAGTGTGTCGCTGATGAAACTAACAAGAGCTAACTTGGTGGACTTGTGAGATCTAAAGCCAAATTGTTTTTTGAAAAACAGATTGTTTGATTCCATATAATCATAGATTTGATTTGCAATAACCTTCTCAATAGAAATATATGAGAGAAGAGCAAACGGTCGATAGTTGGAGATGTCCAATTTATCTCCTTTTTTGAAGATAGGTTTTATTTTGGCCGTCTTGAATATTTTTGGGAAGATCCCAGATCTGAGAGACGAGTTAATGAGATGAGTAAGAGGTAAGGGTAACTCCTCCTTACAGAATAATGACTTTCATGGAAATACCATCTAGACCTAGTTAACTACCATCTAGTTAACTCGTGCATGGTGTTTAAGGGTGAAATTCATTACATTTCGTAAATACTCCCGACTTTATAAAATTGGAAAATTGTTTTCTTGAACTTTCAACTGGTAGACAAAATATCCTTCCAGGGAAAGTATTATTCTGTAAACTAAACTGGTTCATCAACATTAAAGGCCCATTTACACACAAACATATTTTGCAATGATCTGGTTACTCCAACTAGATTGGTGCAAAAGTCGTTATGCGTAAACGCAAGATCATTAAGATTTTTAAGGTTAGAAGATTGATGGACATTTTCATCAACCTGGAAGAAATTTTAAATCTTCTGAAGTTGGAGAAAAATTGGAATGTGTAGCTTCGAACCAGATCGCTCCAACCTAAAATATAAGCAGTATGCGAGATCGGTTCTGAAAAGTTGGAGTAAAAGATCGTTTGGTGTAAACAGGCACCACAATATAGATGACGATGTCAAAGTGCAAAAAAATTATTCATGTGAATGGTGCTTCAATATCAACGTTGTTGTTGGTGCAGTCACATTGTAGTAAAAATATTGGATCGTATAAACAATCCTCCAGGCTACAAAACTATTTGTCTACTCCCAGATATGGAAGGACGGCAATAAAACCAGCTTTAATGTTTCAGTTTGCTTAAAAATATGTAACCACAGACTAACTTGTACTTACATTGATGAAGGAAAGGCTTTCATCTGCTACTTTCTGGTCAAATTTTTTTATAGTTTCATAAATTTGCTCGCTATTGGAAATATTTCTGGCGTTTGTCAAGGAATTTGGATTAAATATTTGGTGGAAGAAAAGCTCAACTTCTTGCAAAAAAACAGGTTCAATATCTAAAACAAAAAAAGACATTAAGGCTTTGAAATTACATCAAAACTCATTGCCAAGTGTAGAAAAACTCATTTATCATATAAAGTATGACCTGCATTTGTAACTAGATAAAATGCTCAATTTTATCTGGACTTAAACCATATGCAGTAAAACCTCGATAGACGACCCTCAATCAAAGGGTTTCTCAAAACAGTCTTGTTATCAAGAGGCTTTATTTTTTTGAGGTTCATGTTATAAAGGGATTAAATGTATTCACAGTTTCGAGGAGATTTGAAAAGTGTATTTGTTTTTGAGGTTTTTGTGTTATCGAATGTCTTCTCATTAAGGTTCTACTGCAAAACAAATTTTTAGCGAATTTCCCCTATAGGGAAGAAGCTATTACCGTAGGTCTCATGGTAAGACCTAAGCGCGGGACCATCATAACTTTTCGTTTTGGTGCCCCCAGATACCAAAAACACCATTCGTTCAAATTTGTATGTGTATATATATACATATATATATATATATATATATATACGTGTCTGTAAGCACGATAGCTCTCGCAAAAGTGGTCCGATCGGAATGAAATTTGGCATAGGCGTGTAAAGTAGTAATTATTCGGATGAGTTTGAAAACCAGCCCGATCGGACCACTGGAAGGGGGGATAAAGGGGGATAAATCCCCCCAAAAATGGGTTTTTTGGGGTTTTCACATATAAAAATAAAAATAATCCAATTTTTGTTAGCACCATTGAATTCAGCTCTAAAAAACAAAAAATTTAGTATTTTGAAACATTGCTCTATGTCCATTGGTTACCGAGATATTCTAAGAGGTAAACACAGTACGTTGTCCCAATGTTAACCTTATGGGAAATAAGTAAAATTCTATACCTCGCTTATTTCTCAATATATCTTAATAAAACTTGGTTTGTGGCTTCATCTAGATAAGATCTAATGCATTTTAGTCTAAAACCCCCGCAATTTCCATTTTTATGGCAGCAAACCTGCATACTCATTCCCCATGTTATCCTTATGGGAAATAAAAAATTCTATATCTTCCTTATTTTTTTGAAATATCTTGATAAAAGTTGGTATATGGTTTCTCCTAGTTCAGATCTACGAAATATTGAATTAAAACCACCCAGTTTTAACAGACCTGTTGCAGCAAACCTGCATACCATTCTCCATATTATTCTTATGGAGCTTACAAAAACATATTAAATTTCAATACCTCGAATTGAAATATGTTCTTTTGCATTTGAAATTCGCTGAGTATGCAGGTCTGCTGCAACGGGGGGTATTTGTTATATCTTTGTAATTTACCATGAAAAAATAAGAGACAGATCTGTTTAATGTTTGACAGATTGAAGAAATACGTCAAACATTAAACACAATACTTTGGCTGAAAGATAACGTGTGTGATAGTATATGAGGATTGCCCAGAAAGTAACCTCCATGGGTAGTTCAAGAAGAATTTATTTTGGTTGCTTAATTTTTTTGAAAAAAAATCTCAAAGTAGAACAACCTCCATTTTGGCAGAATTTTTTTTGAGGCGCTCATGTTATGAGTTTATACAACACATAGCAACACAAACAAACTACAAACACATAGCAGATGATTTAGCTAGAAGCAAATTGAGACCCTGCACACGCTGATGTGTGAATAACAGCACTTTTGTTACTTGATCTATCCTGAGCTACACATGGAGGTTGCTTTCAAGATCCTCGTAAATAAAATTTAATTTTGATTTTTAAGAAATTTGTTGAAATACCTCTCATGTGCTCCGCTTTTCCTTTCCTCACTAGCTCCCCAGGATGTGGAAGAAGAAGACAAAGCATCTCGGGAAACGTTTCGCTAAGTCCTTCCCACATGTCCCTGTGGGCTTGAGTTTCCTGGGTAAAGAATTTACCTAATGATAATTTTTATCCTATAAGTTTAAAACCGATAGGTACTTTGATACGAGAAATATTTGTAAATGTGCATGTAAGCAATTTGCACTAAAGTCCAAATATGTGGATGATATAGATGTATTATATTGGTCTACTTCAAAAATATAGTTTCTCTAAGAAGCTTTCTCTTCTGTTAATGACAAATGAACTACCAACTATAATTCGTTTACTAAAATGACTGGATCAGGGTCTTGTTAAATAAACCTTTAGTTCTGGACAGCCGTACTGGCAGGTGGCAAAAAGTGGAAACACTACTAATCATCTGATAAAACAGTTGTCTTGCGCAATACTTAACATAATATTGAGTATTGCCGCTACTAATGAGATTAAAACCTCTACTTGTGGCAAGCTCTGCTGGAACTTTTACCATCACATTAGTGTAGGTTTAATAACTTAGATATTTACTAGATATTGAGACTTTTTTTATATTTAATATTTATCGCATAGGAGTTTGCAGCGTAAAATTTCATATTTTAAGTGGTTACGCATTTAAAATATGAAATTGATGTCTATTCTATGTTTAATTTATATTTACTTAAACATATGATCATATGATTGATTGCCTACACAACACAGATGTTTGACGCCAATTCCGAAAACAGTGCACTCACTCACCTGCCAATACTGCTGTCCATAACTATGAATGATTATATGTATTACATCACAATAATCATTATATATCTTGCAATCCTATAAAAATGAACTTATTCACAAAGAGAACATGAAGAAAAATATTTCTTTACTTACAACTATGAGTTTCTCCGTCAAGTAATTTATTTTTTTTTGTACGTGATAAACAACATTAATACAACAGGGAGGAAAATACTAACCCTTATCTTATCGGCTTCCATGTAAGCTCTCCCGTGTCCCAGACCACACCCCTCCTCTTCACCAATATAATCTCTGACCGTAAACACAAGGTCGGTTGCACTCTCGCCTGCCAAATTGTTTCGGTCTGAGATGAGGTGGCGCTGCAATGAAAAGTGAAATTAAAGGAAAAAATCCAACCACAGGATAAGATAATTGAGGCATAATTTATTAGACTGTAATGAACCGATCTATATAATTAATAGGCAAGCATGATTTTTGTGATCCCTTATTCTCAGCGTGAGTGCACTGAAGGAAAATCCAAGCACACCACTATAATTTGAAATTATAAAAAAATAACATGGGCTTTATGAGTTGCCATGTTGGTTACGGAATAACAACAAAATGTTAACGAATGCAGTCACATGCTCTAACTAAACCCAATTTTATTCTGGTTGAATTTTGACCGTTAGGGGATCTTCTAACAGTAGTAAAAATAATGATATCTTGTATTTTATTCCAAATTATGCAAAAAAAACATTCCTGGGACAAAAATATAGGCATCCAGAGACCACAGAGAACCAAACATTCGGCCATTGCAACGATCACCTTATTTTTTATGACAACGATTGCAGCTAGGTTCATAAACTAACAGAGAATGAAGTGAGACGGACATGATACTACATAAACAAAGGCTTTCTCGTGGTACTTAAGTTGAAGATAATTTATAATAAACTACCTGAAAAATAAAGTGATAGGCATGGTGTCATACTGTCATGGTAAGCTTCCTCATTACTCAAATTATCAAGGGAAATTACCAACTATTTGAATGAAGTAAGAGCTTGAACTGATGTGACTCCATGAATAAACAAATACTAGAAAAGATTATTCCATAAAACTAAAGACTTTTTGCAGGACAAAATTTTAAAATAGCGTAAATAAAACTGTAACTTAAAAAATGTATAATCTATAAAATTTATATTTAACATTTCTATTTAGCTGTTGGGGAGCTAAGACAAGATAATATATTTTATTGGGTATCAGTAGAAATATGCAATACAGTAGACCCCCTCTTAACCGACCCTAACGGGACCGGACTTAGGTCGGATAACTTAAAAGGTCGGATAAAACGGGTAATCCTCTAAACACTTAAAAATAAAAGCTCTATTGATTTAGCGTTTTATTAACATTATTCTAAAGCCGTTCGTGGATTATTTAGAAAATATACTACAATTTTCAGACTATTTTCCAAAATAATTATGTAGAAATCTTATAAATAACACCAAAACACGGTCAAAACAAAACATTTCAATAAACTAAATATAAATAAATAAATAAATAAATAAAAATGCCTTTATTAGCCAGTGGTTCTCTGATACATCAGCTTTTCAGAACAACTTTTGTCTCTTAAAAACTAATTAACTAGATAAATCAGTATTTTCAAGGCACATGGCTTTCAGTTGAAGCTTAAAACTATCAAAAGACAAATATTTTAGGCTATCAGGGAGCCCGTTATACAATACAGGACCGAAGTATGAAAAACTCCTCCTTCCCAATTCCAAGTTGACTTTAGGAAAGTGAAGCCTCCCCTAGTGACGGGTCCTCCACTGAGACACCTCACCACGGAAGGAGAGTCTCTCGCAAAGATAGTCGGGTTCACGGGACTTCAATACCCTATGAGTCATGCAGCACGTTAACAGCCTGCATACAGCCTCCATAGGTAGCATATTTACTGCTGTACAATAAGGGGTAACATGGTCAAATTTCTTTAGGCAGAAAACAAAACGGATGGCAGAGTTTTGAAGCCTCTGCACACGACACATGTCTTCCCTTGAAAGGCTGTTACCATATGCAGGGAAGCAGTAGTAAAATACTGATAGTATCAGTGACTGCACGAGGTAAAGCTTAGCGGCCTCTGGCAGTAGACCTCTATACCTGTACAGATTTGAATATAAGATAAATATTCAAAATATTTCAACCCGCAAGAAACTGTATAGTCAAGCGTAACGTTTCCATCGCTGGGTATGGGAACGGAAATGCTGCAATTCCTAGAAAAGGGCGATTAAACTGAACTGTTCTCAAAACAGGGTTGGTTAAAACGATCTTTAATATTTGACCAACAAGGGCGGATAATCCGATCGTCGGTTAAAACGAGGTCGGTTAAGAGGGGGCCTACTGTAGCTAGATTTTGGATCTTCTAGGTTTCAGTAAAAAGTTTCACTAGATAGTTAAAAAATTAATAATAATTTTATATGATTATTTTATTTATACCAACCGAATTTCAACCAAATTTGTATGGCTTTGTTTTACATTAACTGGTAATGCAGGTTTGTGATTGCTGTCAGGAATTCACATTTAAATCTGTTGTCCATAGGGAAGTCTTAATATTGAGAGATTTTGTAATTTTTGTCATAATTCTTAATTTTTAAGTAAAAAAAACTCAATCAAAATGTTAGCTGAGCTTATGCAGAAGAGTTACACAAGACCAAACTTATAAAAAATGTAATATTACAGTAAAAACCTACCCATATGCTCTCTAAATCGTTTTCACAGATTTTATCTTTTAGATTAAAGATCTGGTAGCAACTCAGTGTTGTGGAGATTCCAGAGATGGCCATGGACACTCCGCCAGTCTGTTCTCCATCAAACAAGCCTTGGTTGTCGAGAAGAAGAATACCGACCTGATGAAGGAAATGTAGTTTTAGTCGTGGTTGAAAGTCAGGCAAAAATACTGTGATGAACGTCACCAAACCAGTGACAGTTATATCGTTGGCTACAGGATTCTGCTAAATATATTTTCATGAGGGTCAATTAAGTATCTTTTGAACTATGAAAACAACGTGCAGTTTCCACTGAAAGGCCTACCAAACCCAGGCTGGCAATAGGGCAACCGCATACAGAAAAAAATTAGATATTAATAGTGAATTTGGGGGGCTAATTAAATACCAGAACGTAATTTAGCAAAAAAAAGTCAACATGTTTGATGAGGCCATCAGGTATACAGAAATCTGGGCCAAAGGCCGCAGCGCCCATAAATTCGGCACTATGGAAACACACCTAGATAATATAATTGATAGGTCAGACATCAAACCCACGGGGATAACTCAGAGTTCTATCTCTCAGCCATGCATGTTATCTACCTATATATTATTATTACTAAGAAGAGGTAGTTTCTGTTGGTTTCTTTGTTTATTGTGCAAATGCAAAATCAAATGCAAAATGAGGTAAATGCAAAATCACCAAACTGATCGAGCTGATAATTTACATAGAGGTAGATATTAAACCCACGCAACACACAGGCCTGTTCCCTCCATTAAAATCTCCTTGGGCTTCACTCTGACATGTTTTGTGTATTTTTTTTTTTTTTAATTTTCATAGACTATATGTGGAGTTTTTATTTGGTTTCCATAAAACTAAAAATAAATATTGCCAATGTTCCAGTTTAAAGGTGTGAAGAACATCAGCTTGTAAGTTATAAAGGCAATATTTTGACTACAAGTGCAACGATAATAATTGAAAGTATAGTCATATTACACAAAATTTTAATTTGTGATTTTAAGTTAAATAATACTTTGTAAGCTAAAATAGTTACTTCATATTATTATTACTTTATTGCTCATAGAAAGCGGGATTAAATTACCAAAATTCTATTTCAAAAATTTATTAATAACTGATAAAGAAAGTGGGTTTCACATAAAAAATTAAAAACACAGGTTTCAAAATAGCTTACCTCTTTTCTACTTCGGTTTCTTAGTTTGAAAACCTTTGGACAAATCCAGAGCCCTTTTGTGACACTGTCGTTTCCACCCCTCCATTCAAAAACACTTGGTAGACTTCCAACCTTCCAGTCATTAGAGCCCTGTACATAATATTTAGGTTAGGCCTACCTCAAAAAAATTTGGATGCTGTTTTTAATTTTCTTTCAGCAATACAAGAAAATAACTGTAAAGGAATTGGGTGATTGGGTTTTTTTAAACTCTGACGCTTGCCAATACATGTAAATATGTTTTTACCGCAATAAAGAATATTCTGATTCTGATTCTAAAAAAAGCTTTTGTTTGAAAGTTTTACCCTTAAATCTCACATCAAAATTCTTATCCAAGACTTAGGTATTAGTGTTGTTAAATTTATAGTTTTTGTCATATTTTGAATGAGTACCATAAAATGAAGTACACTCGAGATATGATGACGCAGTCACTGAATATTCAAGTTGAAGTAAATTAATGAGACAACAAATATGAAGGAATTATATAGCCATCTCTAGGTTAGTGTGTAGTGTTAATACGCAAGCAGCCGCACTGGCTCAGTCCACGAGACTCTCTCCAACCGGACACAAACAAATTAATTCTTTCAACCTGTCCTGTTTCCTATCGATAAAATAACTCAACTACCTCTGGGGGAAATGCAAATTTGCTTTGGTAGGCTTAACAACAAATACTCATGTTAAAAAAAAGCCTCGGGCTCACAAAAACCCATTGCTAATCTAATATTCATTTACATACATTATCACACTAATGCTAATATTCACACTGGTACGTAGGTGAATTTAGGTCATAATCTTTGGGAGTTCCAGTTCACCTGAAGCATAAAGTACAGTATGCTTAAAGTTAACACGTTGACCAATCAAGTTGCGGATGCGATGAACGCATCACTGCCCGTCTTACTTTTCATTGCTTCGTGTGAGCTCAGCAGTTATTGGGTGGGATCTATGTCACTTGTGCCTGTTGGGCAGTTCCCACCGTTTCGTTCTGTGTTCATCGCGTACCGCTCCTTCAACTTGTTTGGTTTCTGCGATCGTTTTATAGTTATGTTTTATTACTTGCATTATTATTTACTTTATTCTTTTATTATTTATCTTATTATTTGTTTCATAATAATAAATCAGGAAGTTTTTTCTAGACTGGTACGGCAATGAGTACCTTTCGAATCAACAAAAAGGAACAGAAAACAAATGTTTCTGTGTCAACACAGTACGATGAAAAATTAATTTTTAGACATGATTTTCTCTTTTTCTGGATGATGTTCATGAGTGGACCTTCTTTAAAAAGCACTATACGATGTGAGTGGGTTATGGAACACTACAGCTAACGTTCACTATCTTTAATATTGCATAAAAGCTTACCTTTGATTCTAAATACTTAATCATAAGATTCAAAAGAAAAGATTTGCCAGTTCTTGTTTTTCCACAAATAGATATCACACAAATTGGCAAATCCTGGTTTTTCAAAAGAACATCCTTGAGGCATGGGCCATTTTGATATTTTTCTATCACATGAATGACCTGCCGCTTCTCTCCAGAACCAACGTCCTCTTCCTCTACACTTTCAATAATTTGTATAGCTTCTAGAAATTGAAAAAATACACAAATTAGTACTGTACATTAATGTTATGACAAACATACACCATCTTAATATTGTTGATAATAGAATAGAAGTTTTCTTAACCAATCCTATTATAGGTTCTGGGCTTAGTTGGAATAAACTAAACCAGTTAAAGAAAATAATTCACTAATTAGACTAATTAAAAAAAATTAATTAATAATTAATTAATGATTTTTTAATTGATTCGATACTCTCAGGCCTGATTCTAAAACAGGGCAGAATGGGCCCAGGGGCGCCAGGGCTTGGGGCGACAAGGGGGCGAGAGAAAAGAAATGGTGATAATTTAAAATTTTTAATTGTCAACAGAGTTTGAACTTTAGAACTGACGAGAGGCCCACGTGTTCGCCTGTAATGTGCAGTATATTAATGGTCAGTCTGCCCACCCTCTTCCTAGGGTTGCAATAAGTTTGTTGGGTGGATTCGGGACACTTCTTTCTAAAAATCCCCATTCAACAGTCTTCTCCCTCCTCCCCCTCCATTTACAACAATTACAAAAGAAATATAATAATGTTTTTTAAGCTTATTAATGATATTTTAAGAAACTTGCCAAAATTAACTTTTGAATTCTTGATTAGGTTATCAAATACTTTGAAAATCCATGCAAATCCATGAAATTTAATGAAAAATTTGGGTATTTATACCAGAATTTGGATAGTTTATGCCCCTTCAGGGAGGAATAAATATGACAATGTACTGCATTTAGCACATGCAATATCTCAGTAAACCGATTGATGTAGAGTAGCAATTCAAAATGCTATATTGTTCATTTTTTAAGCTGAATGCAACTCTGACCATTAAATTTGCATAAAATTAATATAAATATATTAAATATTGAAAATAAGTTTCATACAGTCAAAAAACCATCTTAGAGTGAACCGATCTTTCTGGTTTTCGAACTTTAAGTCATGAATATTGCTGTAAATATTTGTTACAAATTTCATCAAGATCGAACTTTTTTTTCGAGAGTTATCATTTGGGCTCTATGTTAGGGACCTCATAGCAGAAAATTTGCTAATACTTCCATATAGGAGTAAATTCGCTAAAATGTACTTACCAAGTTTAGATGAATTGTTATATGCCATTATTAACCTGAAAAATAACAGAATTAATAAATAATTCTGAATATTGTGAGTAATAAAAAAAAAACATAACTTAAAAAGCAAGACCTTGCTGTACAAAAATATTGTGTCTTTAGAAGAATATTCAATAATCTTCCATAGTCTTGGCAACTAACTCTAAGAGCAATAAGAGTAGGTAGAGATTAGTAGTACGGTATGACGATAACACATGATTTTATTTGTTTTTCTTAATTTTGCATGATGCTTGTAGAGTGCAGCAACCAAGGGTGCCTACAGGGGAGGATTATGACGCCAATGGCGTCATAGAATTTTTTGGGGAGGATTTTTTTTTTGTTTTGTTTACTGTATAGGTAAAACGTACTAATTTTACCAATGAATCGTCAAAAATAAATTAATTGCTACACTATTTAAATTTGTATATAAATTAAAATTTTTATTTTCAATGTACGAAATAGGGATATACAACATGGACATGCCTGCACGGCACGACTCTCCAGTGTATACCATCAGCGTTCCTGTACACTTGTTTCTTCCGTGGCCGCCGCGGCACGCAAGCAGCCGAACTGGCTCAGTCCACGAGACTCTCTCCAACCGGACACAAACAAATTAATTCTTTTAACCTGTCCTGTTTCCTATCGATAAATTACTCAACTACTTCTAGGGGGAAATGCAAATTTGCTTTGGTACACTTGAAAAAAATTAATAATCCCCCCCAATATAGCTTTGACGATTTAAAACTTATTTTGAGGAGGGGGGGTGCATTGAAATGTATACAGTAATTACTTCGTACTGGGGAAATGTAAAAGTGGTAACACAACAAAATCTTCATTCAGTCATCTTATAGCAAAATGAACAATTCCCCCCAATACAGTATTGACGTTTTAAGGATTATTTTTAGGGGGGAAGGTTGCATTGAAATGGACAGTTACTTTTCAGCGGGGAAATTTAAAACTGGTAACACAACAAAGTCTTCAATCGGTCACCTAATAGCAACATTAATGATCCCCCCTCAATATTGCTTTGACGTTATAAAGATTATTTTTGGGGGGGGGGGGGGGTGGGTATGTTTAAATGAACAGGTCCTTTCTAGGAAGGAAATGAAAAATGGTAATACAACTAAAACTTCAATCAGTCAACTAATAGCAAAACGAATTATCCCCCCTTCCATATAGTCTTGACGTTTCACAGGTTATGTCTAGAGGTGGGCTTTGAAAAGAACCTTCACATTTTAGGGGGGAAAAGTAAAAATGGTGATAAAGTAAAATTTTAATGGGTCATCCATTAGCAAAATTAATTATTCCCCCCAATATCGCGTTGACGTTTTAAAGATTATTTCTAGGAGCGAAGGGGGCGTTAAAAAGTATTTAAATATTTAGGAGCAGGGGATTGTAAAAATTGTAAAACTTCAATTTAAAAATGCAGTAATAACAGCTTCATGACAGAATGACATATTTTCGCCAAAAAGGATGAAATAATTCTTAATTTATTCCACTAAATTATCGACCAGCTGCGTAATGTGGAATTTTGCTCACAAAAATTCAGAATTTTAGTACTTTTCGTAAGTGGGAAAAACTTGGGATAGTGGATAGTGGCAGGGTCAGTTGTTGTGGGTGTTGTTACGTTGACATGTTGTCAAGTTGCCTGCTGTATAGGCCTAAATCTTAAATCTAACATCCCGTAGCATCCGTGGTTCCCTTCTCCATGATGGTATCAGGGAAATTGGAATTGTCAGGGCGCCTAACAAAGTAGGTCACAAGCAAAGAATATGAGGACTATAACTAAGATAAAAGAAAAGAACCCAAATGGAAAACTGCATGGGCTTAGCTTGTTTTTTATGAATGAATCAACATCGTAGAAACATTGTAGGACATGTGATGGGTGTTTATGATTAAGGGTTAGATCATGGCCTCGTAGTACAAATGAGAGCGTCAGTCATGTATTCGGACAGTGGTTTAGTGAACGGTTGGAGTGAAGCTTATGATAGAAGGATACTGACTTTTTTGGAGGTAGCTACCTAATGTCCTCGTTTAAGTGTACATTTTAGTATTCGTGATAAGACGAAATGCCTCGAGTTTTCGGGCCAATACTCAAGAATGGTAAAAGGCTACACTTGTCTTCTTCCCCCAGACGATGTTCCGGAAATAACTGACGACTAATAAAATCGAAGCTTAAAAAAAAACTTTTTTTTAAGTAGTTAAATTATTACTTTTAGTCGGAAAAATTTTGAAAATTTAAAAGTGATGTAACTTAAATTAACCCAGATTATTTTTGTGTCCTCTGCTTAAATAGGATGTCATAAATATATGTTGTGCTGAGGGGGGGGGGATATTTGATAGATTCTGGAAATTTTTGGGGGGGATTGGCGTCATAGCTCTTGGGGGGGATCGGCACCTCTGGCAGCAACCTAGTGAGGAGTTATTTAACTAAGAGATAAGCAGGCTTGTAACATTGAATCGTTAAAATCCCCTATGATAACATTGCAGGTTTTCAATGAAAACAATTCTGAGTTGCCGGGCATGAAAAAATTTCCGAGCTGGCGGAAGTGAGCCGCCATGATGAATGCCGAGCTGACGCAGATTGAGGCTTGGCCAATAGAACTGGCCGTCCGACCGTTGGAATCAAGCCATACGGAAATTAATTCCGATTGGCTGCTGACTGCATTGTGGCCACTTCTGCTATCCTTGAGACTGCAAAGGGTTAAAGAATCAAAGAATCTCCATTTATTACCGTAAATTTTGGCACCTAATTTCAAAGATTTGGAAACTACATCAAACAGGCTACTTAAACAGTTTGTTTTTAAAATTGTTTTATAATATTATGATCTGCAATACCTTAAAAACAATTTTATGATAACCGATAAAGGTCTTAGCATCAGGATTTTTTGTTCAAATTTATTTTTCAAACATTTGGTTGATACGATCTTGGATTGTAGTTGGGAGCTAACTTGTTTTGTAGTACCTAATCACATTTTGAAAACAAATAGTCTCTTGTCTTTACACATTTGCCTTGGTTGAAAACCACCAAACACAATCCTTATTGTGTAGATAGTATTTTTTTTTATTTTTTAAAGAGGGTGGCGGCCTCTTTTAACCTTGCATTTGCCCCTCCACATGGGCCTCAGGCCTGAGTGTGGAAGTTATGAAGCAAACCCAAGGAGTGAGCCGGTACAGTACAAGGATGAACAGTACTGCTAAAAGTATGCGGCATCATCGGTACTTGATCCTGCGACGCTGCCGCCAAAGAACCGGGGCCGAGTGCACTACCAATTGTGCTACCGACTCACTATAGTATGTAAGTACTTACTATGGTATGTCAGTACCATTTACTTTATTTGGGTAATTCTCTGAAAAGTGGGTTATTTTATGCCACTAAATAGCAAAAACAAATTTCTGAATTAATGTTTGTTCTTGGGGATATTTCTAATTGATTTATATTCAAGTGTTATTTTTCCCGAAGGACCACTTGAAAAATTATTTATTTTTTTTATGAACAAAAATAAAAAATTATTACTAGAGGAATGTCACGTCTTGTAGAGGATCTATATTCGATATTTATGACTTAAAATTTCCAAGAATATTATCATTTAGTCCTTAACAATATATGACTTTGGATTTTTTTTGTATCAAAATAAATATAATTTTGTAGCCAGAGGAATGACGGTTTGCCAGAGGAATGACGGTTTCCAGAGGAATGACAAGAATTTGGCAGAGGAATGATGCCAGAGGAATGACGTTTACAGCTTTAAGTTAGGTTTTACACTATTAAATACATTAATTGAATAACAATAATATAACTATGATAAACGACTATCTCCTACATTTAGATTTGCAGCTTTCAATAAAAAATGTATGTGAATTTAAATATAAAAAACATACCAGAGGAATGATGAAAGTCAATGTGACAAGCAGCAGGTGAGGGCAGACATCCGCCATTCACTAACTTCAGAAAGCTACTGAACATGTGCTTTTAAGGAAATAGTCTTGCTGAACCTTTGGACAATATATCCCTGGCATTCTTATCCTTCTGCCAACTAAATTTCCCTCTTTTTATATCTGACAGCAACAGTTTGCCAGAGGAATGATGAGTAAAATCAAGGGATAAAAGTAAATGTTTTATAAAATTATTAAATAGGTAGAAAAAATTTTCCCGAATAAAATATGACACTATATAATATGTAACGAAATAAAATTATTTTTTTAATTTCTTAACTATTTAAAGTATATTATAACCAGCAAACTCTGTCATATTTCAAGGTAGGGACATGCCAGAGGAATGACAAACAGCGGGTTTCATATTTTCTTACTAATTAATGTTAAATTACTCAGGCATATGGAATCCACCATGTGATCCTTTACTATTGATTCAATCTGAATACGCTATTTGATTTAGTATAAAATTATTTGTAAATGATGTCTTCCGCGGTTGGGATATGAAATATCCCACATTCTAGAGAATCGCCCATTTACATTTTTGTGCAGTAAATAGTGAATTGGTTCAAATTAGCCTACTTACCCTCATCAACAGCTTAGCTTGACCAACGATTATTTATTAAAAACTACACCGACATCACATCAAGTTACTTCGACCCTTCTCCCTCAAGATCTTGTCTTCCAATGGACGACTGGGACGACTCGACGATTGGCTAGCATGGCCATATGGCAGCGAGGCTGCCTCTCATGGACGAATGAACGCACAAACAAGCTAAAAAATCCCAGACTCAACAACGAAACAGAAAGCCAGAACTGGTAAAGTACCGGTTTCGAGTGTAGATGGTCATAGTCAGTGTTCCCAGATTTAAAAATCCCATTATCGTACGCCAGCTGTCAAAATTATCGTATTTTCTACAAAATTATTGTACAAAGGCACAAATACGATGTATTATATAAAAGTAAAAGTGTTTTATGGTAAATTGTAATATATCAGCATATTTTCTGTTTTTATATGCATGGATATGAATTTGAAAGAGCAATCACATACATTGGGACGAAAACAGAAAGAATAAATTTATGTTTAGTTACAGAGCAAAAGAATGAAACTGAATAGGCATATTCGGAGTCAAAACACAAAATTAAATCCTTATCATACTTAAATTAATTACTGTTTTACACTTTTGTATATGAATTTTACTTTTATCGATAATAATGATATTCATCTATGCATCAATTTACTTCAAAGAAAATTTATTTTCCTTATTTTTTATACAGGCGGAGAGCACTTTTTATGTTGAAGTTGAAGTTTAAGTTTAAGTTGTCTGAGCTTATTGTATTAAACAAATGGAAAACTACTTTGTACCCAAATTACTATAAAATATATAAAACGTACTTAACAAATAATCAAAGATCATTCACCCTCTCGCTGAATGATTACGGGAATATAGTAACAGAAAACTAAAAATTCAAAACTAATGAGGATGTTTTAATTCAATCACAACGCCAAATAGCTGGTCAAAAAATAAATCTAGTTTTAATTTTAAATTTTATTTTCTCTTAAGCAGTGGCACTTATTCCTAATTGAGGCCCCGAAGGCCCGAAAGACAAAGTGGACTAACCCCAAAACGTCAGTTTTTAGATATTTAGAGGTAAGGTTAAAGTCATATAGGCCTATCTCAGTACAGGAATTGCTCTATTGAATGATAGTTCGACTTAATTGAATGATACGTAAAACACGTAAAATGTTATTTTTGTATAAGTTTTTTATTTATTTATATTTTTTGGTACCTAAAATGGCTTCCAAAAATGATTAGTCCGTTTTACCTTTTATCATTTATTTATTTATTTGATAATGCTATAAACAGCCGAGGTACATTACAGCATTAAGAATAAGTTCATAGTAAAAAATTGGAATAACAAAATGTTCATTGTGTTTTGACCATCTTTTCTTCACCTTCTTTGTTTAAAATTCATTGTTCGTGATGGTGATTTTATATTTTGATTAGGATTTTTGCGGACTTTTGCCATCACTGATTAGTAAAAAACAAGTTTCACGACGTTTCGGGATCTGGAATCTGATCCCGTCTTCAGGTGGAAGAAAACCTAGAACATAACAAGATTAGTAACACATAGCCAGGAAAACCTGGACAAAAACACAGCTAAAACAGAGAACTTGTTTTATGTTTTGGTTTTTCTTTTCAGCTTAGTGTTTTCGTGACTGCTTTTACAGTTCTCTGTTTTAGCTGTGTTTTTGTCCAGGTTTTCCTGGCTATGTGTTACTAATCTTGTTATGTTCTAGGTTTTCTTCCACCTGAAGACGGGATCAGATTCCAGATCCCGAAACGTCGTGAAACTTGATTTTTACTTTTATTCACCATCTTGAAATCACTTAGTGATAACAAACTTAACAATAGTTAATCTTCATCTTCAAATATACATATCCAAGGTAACAATGACATGCAAGAAATTATAATGTGGGTTAGTCTGTTTGAAATGCTTCTTATTGAAATTGTTTTGGTTGTCTGTAATATTTAGGAATTAACCTTTTTTCAAAAATTATGTATAAAAATTCTAAAATGACAACCCTGAAAAAGAGTACTTCAATTACACTTAGGATTATGACGATTTTAGACAACATTTCGACATACCCTTTGATTACAGCATAAAAATAATCATTTCCTCCTTCTACTTCCACTCCTGGTATCGTGTCATATTGAAGGGAGCTGTTGGCCCATAGTTTGAAAAAACTCATGATGAACTGCAGGTATTAATTAAGAGCAATATAATCTGAAGATCTACTAACTAAAATAAATCTCAAATGAATTGAGAGTGCCAAGTAAAGGATAACTGAAAAATTTTGTGGGTTTATGAGTAAACAACTATTAAAAAATCTCGAATGAATTAAGAGTGCCAATTAAAGGATAACTGAAAAATTTAGTGGGTTTATGAGTAAACAACTATTAAAAAATCTCAAATGAATTAAGAGTTCCAAGTAAAGCATAAGTGAAAAAGTTTGTGGGTTTATGAGTAAACAACTATTAATTTGGATCTAGATTATTATAAGGGGAAAATTCAGGGCCGGCCCCAGGCAGGGGCAGGAGGGAAGCTGCCCAGGGCCCCGCGCTTTTGGGGGCCCCGCGCTTTTGGGGGCCCCGCGCTTTTGGGGGCCCCGCGCTTTCGTGAACCCCGCACTAAAATCTTCACGATGGAATTAAAATTGTGGAATTTTTTTATCTGTTTCAAAACGTGATTAAAAATGTTGATAACACGACAAGTGCAAATTCAGACAAATTGGATTGAATTGGATTAGCATTGGTGGGTCCTTTCTTAAGTTAGGACTTTGGTAGACGACGGGCTGTGGAAATCTCGGGAAAAATCTTCAGTCGTCTGCTGCGGCTGAGCGCTGAGCGGCAGGTGGTTTGCGCCTGCGCGCTTTGATGTCGTTTTGGTTGTCGTCTGACTGTTTTGGTTTGACTATCAGTATACGACGTGCACGCGTGTACGCTGATGTGTTGTTACTTTTGTTTGTTGTTTTTTCGTCACAATTAAACAAGGCAGCCCTTAGTGCCCGATAACAATGTATGCCGATAATTTTTTTTACAGTAGAGTCCCACAAACCCGGACTAATGTGGACCGAACGGTGTTCGGGTTTGTGAAAATTCCGAGTTAGGTATCGGGAAATGAGTAAAAATAAGAAAAAATAAGAATAGTTTCTGTTATTTCTATAAAAAGTCATTTATTTATTGCATAGGAAAAAATACAAGAACTACAGTTCTAAAAAAACTTAAAGAAAAATCAAAACTATTTTATATGTGTCACACCATGCTCTGGCCTTGAATCTCAATGCACTTTATTGCTCTGGCAGGCTTTCCGAGTTATCCAGAATTCCGGGTTATCGAAGTCCGGGTTTGCGGGACTCTTACTGTACTTTCAAATTCATATTATTATTATCTAGTTAATAGATTAATCATTAAAAAATGAAAGATTAGCACTAACGTAATAACACAATCCATTAGAATCCTATTACTTTAAATAAGCAATTAATATATATAAATCCTATCTCGAAAACGGCTCTAACGATTTTGATAATATTTTGCATGTAGGTGTAGTTTTTATTTTTAAGTTCTCCTACGTGGTTAAATTTGCTGTAGAAACGCAAATTTTTTAGAAAAATTAAATTTAAAGTTGATAATTTTTAACATGGGGTCATATGAGTTGCCAATAACAACGAAAAAGTAAACAAAAGAATCATCCAGCTGTTCATGACAAAGCCACTTAAAATTTTTATAGCACGTTGCCAGTAGAGTCGAATAGAACAGATGTAATACCATTGAATATATAACTAACGCAAAGCGTTAGTTATATATTAGCTATATATTTATGGTTATATATAGTTATATATAGTTATATATTGCGTTAGCTATATATTCAATGGTAATACAATTGAGTACAGATTGCTCATGGAGTATTATCCCCCTCTAAACATCCCAAACAGACAGCTGTTTCAGGTTAATTAGAAATAAATAATTTGAAATCAACATCATGTATTTATTTACATATAGTCCGTAGAATTAGCTCGAAAATATTTCACTTTTTGATACCACTTAGAAATTTTTTTGTTGATTATACATGTAATAAGAATCAATAAATCATCGGGAGACACTCGATCACAGGTCAGGAACTCCCTGTTGTGACGTCATCAAAATGGCCGCCATGAAAAGTGATATGGGTCTGTTTAAACGCATATATCTCCATGATTAAGTGTATAACCCCCATAAATGTTTATATTTTCAGAAAGATAATTAAAGTTTGAACAAAAAGTGTCATATCGTTAAATTACATCAGACTAGCCGTTTACGAGATAAAGCGACTCAAACTTCATTTTTATCAATTTTCATCATGTGGTATGTCAAAGAAACGCTTAATTCTCCTTAAATACCAAAAAAAAACCCATAAATGTATATATTTTATGAAAGGCAATATAAATCTTAACAAAATACGCCATTACATTAGTTTATCTCAGGCTAGCCGTTTCCAAGATATTTCGACTCGAATTCTTGTTGTAATTTTCACTACCCCATAACAAATTTCAAAGAGTCACATATTTCCCCGTGATTACCCATAATATCCCCATAAATATTGATATTTTTGGAAAGATAGTTAAATTTTAAACAAAATAAGTCATTTCATTAGTTTACCCTAAACTAGCCGTTTCAGAGGTGTTTCGGCTTGTTTTATTTTATGTCTAATTTTAAAAATATTTAAAATTGAAGGTTAATGTGCACACGGTGTCCCTTAAGTGCATCACTTAACTTCGTAATTTGGTTCTTTGGGTCAAAATACAGAAAAAATTTCATGTTAACATAGGTCCTATCTCGCTTCGTTTTCCGTCTGTCGGTCTGTGCGTTTTATTTACATAAAACAACGTAGCTTTGAAACGGTTTGAGATACTGGCTTGAATTTTTGTGTGGGTACTGAGACTATTACCATCTATTTAAATACAGGGAATCAAATTTCTACTTTGTACCGATTCAAAATGGCGGTCGTTTATATTTTTCAAAGCCTAATATCTCAGAAACCTTACATTTTACCAACAATTGTTAAAGCATAAAAAAGGTACAAAATTTAATTTTCTTTACGAAAATGTATAACTTTATATGGTTTATTGTATGGATAACGGAAATAAATTAACATTTTATTTTGTTCTACACGAAAATATGGCAAAATCACGATAATTTTATTGTATTAATTTGTGAAAAAGAAAATTCAACCGTTATTTATCATAGAAACCCTGTAATTATATTTCCAAAAAGACAATTACATTTCAAACAAAATATACCATTACACTGGTATATCTCAGGTTCGGCGTTAAGGAGATGGTTCAAATAAAACTTAATTTTTATTTCCATTAGGCCCTACACAATATTAAACTCGATATTATAGAAACACCTTTATCTCTGTAATAACGCACAAAAATATATAATGTTTTTTGTGTAAAATTGAGTTGAACCAAAAACAAGAAGAGTTTTGCATATTTTTCTTGGTTATCATTTTTTTAAATGTGTAATACTCTGTCAAGTGGTTAAAATAATATATAGTGTCCTGCATTATCAATTATGCCAGAGAACTTGAGGGAAACACCAGTGATCAACATAACGTTTCGTCCCTTATTATAGTTGGTGCTGCATTGGTGCATATGTTAATACCAAAATCAGTTTTTAACGTTCCAGCAATACTTTGAGAATGTTTTTCAAGCTTACATATCAATGAGACTGAAATTCGTTAGTAGAGTTCATTTGGTATTTGACCAGTACATCGAGGGAAGTTTGAAAAGTGAAGCAAGAGAGTTGAGAGGCAGTGGTCCTACAATAAATGCAAAGGCAAATGTAATAGTTCCCAAGTCCTTTAGCAGTTTTTTAGCCAACGACAGAAATAAAGAAGACCAATTTTTTGGCAGATAACATTACGAAAATGAGATTACCTGCAGGAAAACAGATATTCACAACATTGAAAGAGAATGTAATTAGCTCAGATGGAAGTAATGTCGAACACATCTCTACCGCATCACATGAAGAAGCAGACGGCCGTCTCTTCCTGCACGCTCGGCATGCTTCCGAGCTTTCAACACTCAAAAGTCTCAATAAAAACTGTTGGTAGCGATGTAATGATGATTGATATTTATGCATTCTCTAGATTAACAAAGTTAGAGGAATCATGGATTGAGTACGGGACTGGAAAAAGTCTTCAATTCATTCCTATCCATGAGCTTCAGAGGAAGATCCCAGAGAATGTATGTGATTTGCTGCCGTTTTTTCTTGCCTTCAAAGGTGCTGACACGGTGTCTAGTTTTGCCGTAATAGGCAAATCCAAGTCATGGAAAGCATGGATGACATTTAGAGATGTATATATGAGGCATTTTCACACTATACCAATGCACCAACCATCATTTCAGATGATGACACTCTTCAAGAATTTCTACTCATACAAAGATTTGTCAACATTATGTATCAGCCGTCAAGTTCGTCAGAGACAGTGAATGAAGCCAGGCGAATCGTGTTTACGAAATACAACTGACCGATTGAGAATATTCCTCCAACAAGTAACGCTCTACTTCAGCACACTAAAAGAGCTTCTTTGCAGTATTTTGTCTGGACGAACTGCCTGAAGAGAAACTTCCAGCCTCTGGATCCTTGTAAATGGAGTTGGAAAAAAGTTGGAGATGGCAACAAACCTCTTTGGTCCTCTAACAGTGAAATCACGATGGCCTGATTACAAGAACTAATTGCATGCAACTGCAAGCAAATGTGCACTCGCTGTCGATGTACCAAATCGGGACTAAAATACACTTTGCTGTGTGAATGTGAGGGCCAGTGTACCGATTAAAATGATTTGTTTCCAAAGTTTTAAATAGAGTTTTTTTGTCGTAGTAATTGAGATGATCAAGTGAAATTGTGAATCGAGTGTTTTATGCGTTATAACAGAGATGAAAGTGTTTCTTTGATATCAAGCTTAATATTGTGTATTGGAAATAAAAATTAAGTTTTTATTTGAAACATCACCTTAACGCCGAGCCTGAGTTATACCAATGTAATGGTATATTTTGTTTGAAATTTAATTGTCTTTTTGGAAATATACATATTTACAGGGTTTCTATGATGAATAACGGTTGAATTCACATTTTCACGAATTATTACAGTAAAATTAACGTGTTTTTGCCATATTTTTGTGTACGAACAAAATAAAATATTAATTTGTTTCCGTTATCCATACAATAAACCATATAAAGTTATACATTTTCGTAAAGAAAATTAAATTTTGTACCTTTTTTATGCTTTAACAATTGTTGGTAAAATGTAAGGTTTCTGAGATATTAGGCTTTGAAAAATATAAACGACCGCCATTTTGAATCGGTACAAAGTAGAAATATGATTCCCTGTATTTAAATAGATGGTAATAGTCTCAGTACCCACACAAAAATTCAAGCCAGTATCTCAAACCGTTTCAAAGCTACGTTGTTTTATGTAAATAAAACGTACAGACCGACAGACGGAAAACGAAGCGAGATAGGACCTATGTTAACATGAAATTTTTTCTGTATTTTTACCCAAAGAACCAAATTACGAAGTTAAGTGATGCACTTAAGGAACACCGTGTGCACATTAACCTTCAATTTAAATTTTTTTTAATATTAGACATAAAATAAAACAAGCCGAATTACTTCTGAAACAGCTAGTTCAGGGTAAACTAATGAAATGACTTATTTTGTTTAAAATTTAACTATCTTTCCAAAAATATCAATATTTATGGGGATATTATGGGTAATAACGAGGAAATATATGATTCTATGAAATTTGTTATGGGGTAGTGAAAATTACAACAAGAATTCGAGTCGAAATATCTTGGAAACGGCTAGCCTGAGATAAACTAATGTAATGGCGTATTTTGTTAAGATTTATATTGCCTTTCAGAAAATATATACATTTATGGGTTTTTTGGGTATTTAAGGAGAATTAAGCGTTTCTTTGACATATCAAGTGGTGAAAATTGATGAAAATGAAGTCTGAGTCGCTTTATCTCGTAAACGGCTAGTCTGATGTAATTTAACGATATGACTTTTTCTGTTCAAAATTTAATTATCTTTCTGGAAATATAAACATTTATGGGGTTTACACTCTTGATCAAGGAGATACATGCGTTTAAACAGGTCCATGTCATTTTTCATGGCGGCCATTTTGATGACGTCATAACAGGGAGTTCCTGACCTGTGATCGAGTGTCTCCCGATGATTTATTGATTCTTATTACATGTATAATCACCAAAAAAGGTTTCAAATTGGTATCAAAAAGTGAAATATTTTGCTGATTCTGGGAACTAATTCCACGGACTAATAAAGGTGTTTTATGCTTAAGATTTACTAAATTTAAATCAGTTTAATGATTCTTAAAGTTTGCAAATACAATCTATGAAATAGAGATAAACAAATTCTCAAAGATCTACAAAGAAAAAGTTTATTTTATGTTGTCAAAGGTCATATTAGAAAAAAAACATGATATTATTCAACTCAATCCACCTCAAACTTCAGTTTGCACTTCAAAATTTAGATACTCAGAAAATGTATTATCATTTGTGAAATTATTGTTGTTATTATTATTTGTGAAGTAAGATCGTATAGTTTGAATTTCTGTTTTTTTGTAATCTGTTAATGAATGGTAGTGTCGAGCAATTTATAAAAACACCGTTGAGATATACAACAACGTGCGTCACAGCGTTTGGCCACTGAAACGAGCAATGAGAGCATCGATTAGAAAACAAAGACCGAATAAATTCAATAACTGAACAAAATTTTAATTTCAGTAAATAAAATTACAAAGCTAATTGCAATTGAGGGAGCAATATGAACATGTATATTTAAAAACGTTACTGCTTTCCCCCGAGCGAAGGTCGGTCCCCAGATATTTGTGACTGAAGCGCTAAGCGCTGCTGTAGACCTTCAACTTACGCACTCGCCGAATCGCCTACACAACAGCTTTCAAAGGTCCCGCAACTCAGATCGGCCCAGGGCCCCGCAACGGCTAGGGCCGGTCCTGGGAAAATTACACAAAAAAACTAATAGTCTGCACTTGATTTCTTTATTTTTGTTGGTATTTTTTATTAAATCTATTATTTTACTAGATCTTAAAAGTGAATTTAATTTTAAAAATGTTATTGTTGTATTTTGATTAGGATTTTTGCGGACATTTGCCATCACTGATTAGTAAAAAACAAGTTTCACGACGTTTCGGGATCTGGAATCTGATCCCGTCTTCAGGTGGAAGAAAACCTAGAACATAACAAGATTAGTAAAACATAGCCAGGAAAACCTGGAGAAAAACACAGCTAAAACAGAGAACTCTAAAAGCAGTCACGAAAACAATAAGCTGAAAAGAAAAACAATAAAATAACACAGGAATCACAAGAATCAAGAATCACCAGGCAGGAGAGAGCACGTCCACACCCAATCAGAGCTGAGCTGAGACTGATTAGTTTTTTACTAATCAGTGATGGCAAATGTCCGCAAAAATCCTAATCAAAATATAAAATCACCATCACCAACAATGAATTTCAAACAAAGTTATTGTTGTGTTATTATTATTATTATTATTATTATTATTTATATTAAGAGGCAAGCATGATTTGTATAATCCCTTTTTATATGCCTGTTTGTAACGTTGCAAAAATCTAAGCACACTGTTAGAAAAATACTTTTCTGTTAATTGACACAATCCTATTATAATTTAGGCCTACTATAGTTTTTTGAGAATTGTAAAATAATAAACACGTGGTTAATTCAACAACAATCTACGTCAAAATGGGGAAAAATAATAAAGAAGGTAATGTCACAGGTTAGTCCATTTTGCCTTTGCGGAAAATTAAGAATTTGTTTTACATTGATCAAATTGAGTTTAGTTCAAAATTGCACTTAATTTTGTGGGTTGGTCCATTCTGGCTTTAACAGAATATGTGAAAATGCATTTTGGACCAACCTTTTTCCCTTAGATAAAAAAACCAAACCACAGCTGATAGAGGTTAGTTGATTCTTCCATTAAATAAATCTTGTTTTTCTGCTTCAGCTGATATATAAATCTCAAAATTGACAAATTGTGGGTTAGTCCGCTCTGCCTTCCGAGGCCTCGATTATCATATATTTTATCGTACGACAGGAATTGCTATCGTGCATCGTACAATACAGAGAAATTATCGTACAACTAGGAACCCTGGTTGTGGTTTTGCGTGATACACGTACAGAGCAGAGCGAGAGAGGGAGAGAGAGAGGAAGAAGAACGTAGTAGAGAAAGAGAGCATGAGAGTAGGTACAGATTGCTGTAAACACGGCATTACGTTCAGACAGATGCATGGATACCAACACAACGAACTGATATTACCCTTCAGTACAAAATTCTACATCTTCCTTATTTTTTAACATATCCTAATAAAACTTGGTATATGGCTTCTTCTAGTTAAGATCTATTAAATATTGAATTCAATCACCCAGGTTCAACATACCTGTTGCAACAAACTTGCATACTCATTCCCTATGTTACCTTATGGGACTTAAAAACACAAGTCATAGCTGTGATGAATTGAAGTATGTTCTTTTGCATTTGAAATTCGCTGAGTATGCAGGTCTACTGCAACGGGGGATATTTAAGTTTAACACCCCCAGGTAACACATACTCCAAGACGAAACATCCACTTGCCCTAACTGTAAAATTTCAGGGGTAAGTTTAACCACGGGTTTCAATTTTAATCAAAGAAATAGAACAAATCTGAATGGCTAAAAGAGTTTAGACTGGTCCAAACCACGAGGCTTTTTTATTATCTCAGAGGCGAAAAATTGGAATTGAATTACATTCGTTTTTTATTTACGTCACTGATTTACTCAATGTTTAGTTCGATTTACTCTAACCAAAATAGCTTTGCTTCAAAGGAAGTTGTATTATATTTTACAGTAGGCTATCTGACACACATTATTCAAAGTGATAATGTCAAACCTTATTTATTGCAGATGATTTGAGCGGTACAAATTCAATGTAAAGATTCATTATCCTCAAAACTCAACAATTATTAAAGAAACCAATGGTTTAATTGGATACTGGTGTTCAAGTAATAATTTGTTTTTGAATATTGAAAAACCCAAAATTTAAATATTAACCCGAATAACAGACAAGGAAAAAATGCTGTAAAGTTTTTAGGAATTTTTATTGAGTCAAACTTTAAGTGGAAATTTCATATTGACTTTGCAAATTAGCCAAAGGGATTCCTTTTATTAAACAGGTTAAGGAACGGCTTAGATTTTAACTCTTTGAAAAGTGTTCATATCTCATGTTCTCTGTCATCTTAGTTATTGTAGGCTATAATATTATGGGGAGTTAGTAACTAAAAGCTTAAACTATTATCATCGTAAATTAAAAAAAAAATTAAAGAAAAGAGCTGCTAAGATTATGTTTAATGTAATTGTTAGAACTCAGTGTAATGCAAACCATTATTTATAGTTTGCAGGCTAAGTTGTTTTATATTTGCCAAAAATTTAGTAACTTTGATACACATTGAAATTAAATGTTTACAATAGTAGTTTTCATCACTATAGGAGCGAAAGTGGCTCTTTTTGGTACGAAATCGTACTTTACAGGCTAGGCGCAGCCGAGCTTGGAAATGCGATCGAGTACCAAGGAGACACTTTTGCTTCGTGAAATGAACAGCTATTTTCATCATTATGTATAAATAACCATTTAATCGTTAAAAAATTAGACTACATAATTTTGAGATTATTCAAAATAGTCATCGTCACTTACACATCTGTTAGTTGTTTACAAACTTAACTGTTAGTAGTTACAAACGAAGAAATCGTTAAACCTTTCAAACGTAACATAAACAAATTTTGACATTAGAGTATGGCAAAATATAACATGTGTTTTTTCTGTACTCCTATTCGAAGTGATCCAAAAACGATCATTTTGCGTACGATTTAGAGAACTGAAAAAGACTGTTTTCCGGACAGTATGATGAAAAAGTATTTCACCAGGAATACATTTAATTAATTTAATGCCAAGTCAGTGTAAATTACATCAGCAGTTCTACAGAACAATCCAAAAGGTGTTTAATAGTATATTACGTCACTAGGCCGGGAAGTACTGTTTTGCAGGAAGCTCGCGCGGGATTTTAATGCGAGTACGGCAAAACTTCCCGGCCGTGTAACGTTCGATATTTTTCATCATACTGCGCAGATAAAAAAACATACTTACAATTATAACGTAGTCCTTGCATAAATACACATTTCTCAAACCTTCAAACCTAACCTCTAAAAAACAGAACAAACATTTGCTACGGATGCAGTGCTTCCACTACAGCCCTCTAAAAATAAATTAATAAACCACCAATAAACAAGCATTAAACGTCGGTTTGCTGCAAATCAGCTTATTGTTTACTTCCGTTCTTTCCGGCCTAGGTTGGATAAGAGTTTATCCGGCCTAGGCCGGCAATGGGTAACTTTCGAGCCAACAAAAAGGAACTGAAAACAGATGTTTCTGTGTTAGTATGATGAAAATTTATTACCTCATGAAATTAGGAATTTTTAAATGAAACAAAATTGGAGAAAGTTCTCACCAACTGTTAAACCTAAGTCCATACAATCATCAAAAATTTATTGATGATATTAGTTTTAGATCTTAGCGATTTTAAAACCATTGACAATGCCATGTTTGTAAACCTTATAACTGTAACGGCAATAAACTATTCTTAATGGTAGGCCTATACGAATTTGGTTTCTTTATTTTTTAAAATGTAAATATATAAAGAAACCGTCTTTTTGGGGCTTTATCCTTGTTTACCATTCCTTCCGGTAGTCCGACCGGGCTGATTCGATCGGACTCGTCCGCATGAATGCGACTTTGGGTGGGAAATGAGGTTAAGTTGGTATGTTATTTGCTCTTCTATGCTAATGTAATTCGAATGAATATGAAACAGGCATGGGCGGATTTCTGGGGGTGCTAGGGGGTGCCTGGCACCTCCTGACACTAGGTAGACTTGTTGGCAGAGAAGGGGGGACATGTTTTCAACATAGCTTTGAAGGAGGTATTTTCATAAATTACAAATGGTTATTGCTATTAAATAAAATAAGTACCTACTCGAAACAGGCCACCAAACGGACCATTTAAATGGGAGTTTGATGTTTGAATTTGAGCATAAAATACTTCAAACTTTAGGTGAGCTGGCACCCCCAAATATTACGAGCTAAATCCGCCCATGGAAACAGGAAACTAAAAATGAATAAGCAATCAGCGCATCAGCGTCTGTCTTCGTCTTCACTTCTTACCGCAGTCAGCAATGTGCGCAGTGCGGGAGGAATGAAATCTGACATCCTGTAGCGATACAGGCGGAAGTGCAGCTGCGCGTGGGTTGGCAACGCTGATTCCAGGAACGACATGACGACATGTAGCTTGTGTTGGCATTACTGATAACAAGACGTAGAATCAAGATCAGCTGTGAGTCTTGAGGCTGTGAGATTCAGATAGTACCCTCTTGCAGCAGATCTGCATACACAGCGAATTTCAATTGCTTAAAACTATATGGCAATCCTCAAATAAAGTAAAGTCAATTTAGATCCTAAAATGGTCAAAAAGTAATAACCCAAAATGTCTCAACTAGATAAAGTAACATGACAATTTTATTGAGATGAGTCGAGAAATAAAAAATTCACGCAATTCTCAAATTTTCAATCGAAAACTGCGCACCTGGATGTAAAGTTTCGAAAACATTTATTTCTTGCTTAAAATTGAAGCTGAACATATTTAAAAAGTGTTGGTACCTGACATTGTTTTATAGCACCTTATATATTTTTTATAAGTACCTTAAATATCTTAAAGTGAAAAAGTACAATGGAAGAATAAGTCTTTTTATTTTTCATTTTAACACTCCGCAAAGATAGTAAGGGAATATTATCAAATATGTAAGTAGCCTAGCTGTCCTGAGAGCTGATAGCTTATCTGAAGAGCGTGAACGGAACCTCTAAACAGGCGCTTTGCCTCAGAGGTCCTAAATTTTTTCAAAACATTGATTTGTTTATTTAACTTTAGTTTACTGTTTGCCTGTTTCTTAAAAGATTGCTTAGTTTTAAAGATGATCTTTTATTTATATTATAAGTTTAAAAATATATTTTGTTTTGGAAGTATGTAATGTTAGTAGTTAAGTTTAGCAAATTTTTGTCTATGTAATGACATGTAATGTTTTGAAAAAATAAATATATTCTTATTCCTTATAAACAAGATATACAATTTCATTTTTTCCCACAAGGAAACAACATTGGGAAAGGAGTACGCAGGTTTGCTGCCACTGATATATATGATCGGGGGATTTGAAGCCAGTCTACAGTATAGATATCAATCAATCTATATGAAGCCAAATAATAAGTTTGATTAAGATATATAGAGAAAGAAACGAGATATAAAATTTAATTTATTTGCCATAAGGGTAAGGTGACCAGACGACTCGTTTTGAACGGGACGGTCCTGTTTTTTAGCGATGTGTCCCGTTGTCACGGTGAACTCTCTCGGGACACCCATTTATCCTGTTTTGGTGTTATTGGTAAGAAAAATACTTTTAAAAATTCGTTTTAATCTAAAAAAAACTCTTAAATAATTTTGTTTGGTTGTTTTATAGTTTCCTAGGAACTTAAAATTAATGATTAAGATTACCTAGAGTCTAGCACATATTTTAATCTGGAAGTGTCTAAAAACCCACCAAAATGCTCCTAATTTTTCAAAATTTTCCGGGGGGGGATCCCCGGACCTCCTCTCTTAGTGGGAGGTATAGAAACATGTTTTAGTGTAAAAAACCCTGAAATAATTTTTGTGGTTATTTTGCAGTTTCCTAGTAACTTTAAATTAATGGTAAAGATGAACTAGATTGCAGCACATATTTTCAATCTGAAAGAGTCTAAAAACGCAACAAATGCTCCTAATTTTTAAAAATTTTCTGGGGGAGACCCCCGGACCCCCCTCTTTTTTTTGGGGGGAGGGGGGGGGGTACGGCGTCCCGCTTTGACTGCTCCAAAATCTGGTCACCTTACATAAGGGTAACTTTGGGACAACGTACTGTGTTAATCAGAAGCAATATCTCAGTAACAGACAAACATAGAGCAATGTTTTAAACACATTTTTACGAGTTGATCCCCCTTCACCCCCCATCCAATGGCCCGATCGGGCTGGTCTTCGATCTCGTTCGATCAGATCGGACCACTAAAACCTGAACTAAAAGGGTAAAAAACCGACTTTGATTAAAAAAAGAATAGTTTATTATTGTTAATTGACAACTTTTCAATAAAATCAAAGTAGTAAGAACACATTTAACATTAAAGCGAGTGTATTTTCGCAGTGGAACTCTCCTACAAATGACGAATAAATATTAAGTTTCCACTTAATTCTACTAAGGTTTCACTGTTTTTATAGCAGGTTGCAAAATTCTTCTTCTCTTTTTTCTTTTAGCGAATTTCCCCTATAGGGAAGTAGCTATTACCGTAGGCGGCACGGTGAGACTTAAGCCTGGGACCATGTTATTTTTTCATTTTGAGGTCCCCAGACCCCAAAAACACCGTTCGTTCATTTTCATATATATGTATATATATATATATATCTGTCCGTAGGCGCGATAACTTTTGTAAAAAAGGTCCGATCTTGATGAAATTTGGAACAAACGTATAAAGCATCATTCATGACTTCGAGTTCAAAAACCAGCAAGATTGATTTACTCTAAGAAGGTTTTTTTAACAAAATAAAATGTATTTTCAAGATTTAACACCTTTTTACTAATTATTTTTAAAATTAATTGTCAAAATTGAATTCAGCTTAAAAAAACAAACAATTTAGCATTTTGAATTATTATTCAATGTCAATCCGTTGCTTAGATTTTGTATAATATTGGATGTGCTAAACACAGTACATTGTCCAATATTGTTTCTAATTTTTCCCTCCTAAAAGTATAATCACCCTGATTTGAGATTAAAAAAAAATACAATTCTGAACATATGATTGAATTTGCAGGTGTTGAATATTTTATTTGTGTTTATTTTGAATAGTTGAGAGTTCATTGATCAAGATTTTGCAGAAAATATATACTATATAAAAAAATACAAATTATTTTTAAATTTAATAAAGAAATTAAGAGCATTTGGAGGGGGGATGTCTTGGTCTAAACTGGCTGAAAATGTAGCTTAATATATGGTATGTTTACAATTATGAGGATTGATAATATGTTTTATTGAAATTGGCTGCAGATGTAGGTCTGTTGCAACAGAGATGTTTTGATTACTATAAAACTGCCCGTATGATTGAATTTAATTTTTTCATGAGATTAAATTATTTGTTTGTTTTGAGTGTTTTGAGTTCTTTGGTTATATGTTTGTTGACATTTATATTCTATAACAAGATTACAGTTTTTAAAAATTAAAAGACTAAGAATTATATAAAACACAAAAGTGTATGTATTACTAATGAAAACCAATATGGTCTCTTTGTTAATTTTCCTCATGTTAAAAGCTCATGAATGATTAAATATGCGTTTCTAGTATATTATTTACTTAATGTATTCAAATGATACTTCCTTCAAACAAGTTGAATGCTCACATATACAAAATAAATCCTATGGAAATTCGCTGAGTACACAGGTCTGCTGCGACGGGGGTACTTTATCTAAAACAAATCAAAGACAATATATTAAATCTAAGTTGAACAGAATATAAAACGCGCTTTATTAATACAATATAAAGTACATTACAATGAGGTGTTAAGTCCATGTAAAATATCTTAATTTTTTGGTTTAATTACTTCACAAAAATGATAACTTGCTTTGAAAGCAATTTTCTCCTGGACCTTCTGACTGACTGCCATTCTTATCACTCATCGCCAAAATTATTATACCATAAACTAAAAATAAAATAAAATAAAACAAGCAAAAACTCATGCTTCCCTATATATTCCGAAAATTAGTCATAGTTTTATGAAAAAGTACAAACTTTTACAGCAAAAATTTTGCTTTTTTGCGAAAATGGTGGTTAGTTATTAGAAGAAAAATAACTTTGTAGTTCATAATTGAAATTCCATCAATAATGCAAACCGGTTTTTATACATTTTGCATACCCAAAAAATCCCAAAAGAATACCCATTTTGCCAATCCCTTCATGTACCCTCTAAATTCATCCTAGTTTAAAAATATTCCTAAATTAGATCTTTAAAATACTGCGGGGTGGTAAACGCCTTCTATTTCTTGCTTGTGTGTTTTCTGTGTTACATAATGAACGGTAATAATATTGTCCTGAAATCCAAAGTAATATGAATTTAGATCAACAAGACAATCCCTCGCCTTAATTGCCTAGCTTATAGTTAAGTCCGAAAGCACGCTCTTATCACCGAGATGAACTTCCTGCACCAGGTGTAGTGATATTGTGATGTGTGCGTCCATTTAAATCCAAGTAATAATAGTAGATGATTCTAAGTTTAATATGCGATCTCACTCAATTATGTGAACACAGTCGGTATCTTTAGAAGCAAGAGCATATTTAAGGGAATGCTATAGAATGCGCTGAACCCAATATTTTTCAGGTTCACTGGATGTAAATAAGAACGCCTTACAATACTTAAAAATATATTTACACTTGTACTAAAAAGACACTTTTATCAAAAGTTTATTTTTTTGTCAGATTCACAACAAAATACACATTTTTATCGTATTGCATGAAAAAAGCCATTTACATCCTCTAAAACGTCCATAAAATCCCACATTTAAATACATACTAGGTCTAAAAACCTGTGATTTCTTTTACTTTGCTAAATCACAATGTAAGAAACAATCTTTGTATTTCATTTATTTGTAAACGCTAAAAGCGTGGTTGGAGAAGTTAAAGTTTTTTGCTAAAGACAGAAATGTAAATATTGTAAATGATGTTGAATTAGTTAATCCCAACCAACTAATGGAGGAAGAAGTTCATCCATTAAAAGCTTATTTTTACATAATGATAAAAAACGTTCATCTCACACAGAAAAAATTCTTTTCACTGCTAATCGTTCTTAGAAATTTGTCTTCACATTGCTTTTAAACCAATATTGCGCACAAAAAGCATATCTTTTGCAACCTTATAATACTATCTAAAATTTAGTAAGATAAAAAAAAATTTGAAATAAAGTTAAATAAGTTTTTGACAAACTTAAAATTTTGGTTTGTTGTAACTTTGCCTAAGAGTAACGTAGAGACCTCTTGTTTCCATAATTCATCTTCTTTTCCACCCACAGTGCCTCAAATAGATCATTTATTTAAATATATACATATGAAATTATTAAGTGACACAATCATGGACATTGTTACTTTTGCGACATGAAGTTTACAAGTTGTGTTGTCATAGGAAATACAACTAAATTATAGTGGATATTAGTAAATATACAAATAAATTATTACTTTTATTAAAACCTGACATTCAGGTCTTAAGATTATAAATTACAACATTGTAGTTGTTCCTAAAAAATCTTATAAATGAATGGGACAATGGATTTTCGCAATGGGATCCCGCGTGATTTTAGGGCTTACTCAATCCCGGGATTTTCGGGATTATAACATTACGAGTAAAATCTATATTTACCAGGATCTTATCAGTTAAAACATTGTTATAACTAAGAAAAACCAGTTACATGTTGTTTTAGATCAAATAATCATGGTTTTATGAGTTATTTGTCGTCTTATAGTATGTATAAAAGTAGTTTCCAGTTAATATTTTCAAACTTCTGAAAAAATACATAGAGATTTTAACTCGTTTATGATACATTGTAATGCAATTGCAATTAAGTTTCATTACGATGCTCTAATGATCATTTTTATCGTACTTCTAGTTTGATATAATAATTACATATTTCCAAGTCCTGATATTGTTTGTTCAAGTAATTCATTTTTGTATTACAATTTCTTTAAATTATGTCTAGATAAATATTTTTTGGTTATTTCACGGTTATACAGGACCATCCTGATAACGTGTTCCGTTTTCACTCTGATGTTTAATACCGTATTCAGTGTTTCATGATAAGGCTGACTATGACATCAATTTTTTTACACTCTAAGTTTTTATATATAAAATCACGTTAACAACTCAAAACTAAACGGAAAACTGCTTTCAATATCGCATTTATTACGATACCGTGTATACATGCGAATCAATACTAAATATTTATTTTTGTATCGGCAAATACTATGTCGCGTCAATCCCGGGGTCAGTCCCGGGATCCCGGGGTTAAATTTTTTCAATCCCGAAATCCCGGGATTGAAAATATTGCCCTGAATTGGATTCCCTATCTGTAATCCAGCTACTCGGAGGTCACGAAATGTGGATAGTTATGAGCGATGGTTTGTAGACGCGGTGTTCCTTAGTGGGGCTTAATGTCCGCACTATGGAGTAGTACGTTCGGATCCCACGTGAACATGTAAGTTCGACATGACATTGGCTGTTGGACTATTAATTAACAGTCCTGCTGTCTAAGCTACATGTCAAACTTGGTCATTGAAAAGTCTACAAGATCGCGCCACAATCATTCCACATTCATCCTCACTCATATTCGCCTTGTGGTCGGCGTCTTAATGGTAATCTAATGCAACTCACAATACAAAAATGGTAATGTGTTTTATTGTCGTTGCGTTCCTTGATGTCAGAAGCAAATAGGATTTATTTTTGAGTTCAAAATTGACTTATGCGATATTTGACCGCCTTGTCGATAAACGCCCACCATTATGACGGTAAATTGGACCCCTAGAAATATTGGACCTCCATCACAGTTCCATCTCTCCAACAAGCTGCCTGCTTTATGAGTATGATCACAGAGAAGAATCAAAGAGAGGTATCTTCTAATGTTGCGCTCATCTGGTGTCGAGCGCTGGCTAGCTGATGTCGAGCAATTAGTTCATCATTAACCCCATGAAAGAGCAGCACTATCGCTGCCCTCTCCTAATTTAACTTAACTAAAGTTAGTTAAATTAGTAATGTATTTAGATTATTTATAATATAATTTATAATATATAATATAATTTATTTATAATATATAATATAATTTATTTATAATATATAATATAATTTATTTATAATATATAATATAATTTATTTATAATATATAATATAATTTATTTATAATATATAATATAATTTATTTTTAATATATAAAGGATGTAACTAGTAACTAATAACGTAACTGTAACTTTAACTGGATTTAACTGTAACTAGTACTTGGGCGCAACAGAAGACCCATTTAAAAGCGACCTCTGTTTGATTCTTCTCTGTGGTATGATCCGACAACTACCTTTGTATATCTGGGGGTCCAATTCGCTTCATAAGAACGCTGGCCGACGTGCGGTCGAACGCCACACATTGGACCCGCTTGTTTCTAAGATATCAGCCATTTTGAACATTTGTACAAAAGAAAGATAAGAAGATAAGAACTAAAACGATGGGAAGAACGATGGGAAGAATCAGTAAGAGTATCGGAAAAATAGAGTAAGTCTAGCTGAGAACCTAATTTGATACAATCTCCTCCAGCAGCACTTGAAATATTTAAGAAACTAAATAAATTCAGCACCTTCTGAACATAGCCAGAGGACAATATAGAGGAATTATACTCATTTTTCCTAAGCAATAAGGAAAGTAATTTATGCTAAGATGTTTTGTAAGTCGATTCCCAAACTCACCCAAATAAGTTGTGGTGCTGACATAACATATTTTCTTCACACATTCCCACTAAGCAATCATCTTAACGTTTCTAAATTTTTTTTCACAATGTCATCGCCATTTTCCTGAAGATAGTCAGTCATTTCCTTCAGGCTGGTGTGTCCAGTATTTTCAAACACAAGTTTCAGTATTTCATTTGCGATAGAGCAAACCTTTTGGATATGTTCATCATCTGAACATTTTTCAATGCTGATCAGACCAGTCAGTACAGCTACCATGGCTACTTCACATTTAACACAATCGAAAAGAATATATTTACCTTGATAAAATATTTCTTTAGAGTTCTTGTTACTAGAGTTTTGAAGTATTTTTTCTATCACTATTATCAGCTCTTCACAAAATATGACCTGTTCTTCGTTATGAAAAGCCTCATCAAGGAGGATATTCAACGGTCTCAATTCTTCAAAAGTGCCCACCATATCCCTTCCTATTTCTTTTATTGAGGGTCCAGATTATTGCCAATTGTTGTTATTAATAGAGTTTTCAAATTCTCTGAAATATACTGATCAGTTGTCAGATTTTCTCCGAATGATTTTGGACAGCTGATGCTATTATTGGTGATGAACTTATTCAATGTCTCTAAGTTTTCGGGAGGTAAACCGAAGGATGTTTGAATGTAATTCAAAGCTCCTTCTATGGATTTACTGTTGAACAATAAAAGCATAGTTATATCGTTTGCAAATGAGAGATAGCTGATGCTAAAAAGTAACAATCAGAGGAACAACTTTGATGTTTCTAAGCAAACTGTACATGCTGCAGCGATTTCAGCCACTCAAACGCAAGGAGTGCTTTATTAATCGTAGAAACCAATCGGGTAGCTTGAACAGCTTTATTCGTTACATCAGCTAATTCAGCTGTAGCAGTAGTTGCTTTAGCAATACTAACGGCCGATCGGACAGCTTTAGCAGCTAAAACTGTTCCTCCTTCTGCTAGAACTGATGTACCGTTGGCTGCCAAATCCAAAACATCTCCAATACCAACTTTTTCATCATGTTTGAACTTGTCTACTAATTTGACTGCCCCACGGTAAAAGTTGTAGCCTCCTGTTACACCGCCAGCAACAACTCCAGCACCCACGATCACCGGTGCCGAAGTCAGTAGTACAGGAACCAAAGCTGTGACTCCTACGACAGCTGACAATTTATCACCTGCTTTCAAACGCTTTCTTTTAGGATCGGACGCCGGTGACTTACTGAAGCCTACGTTAAATCCTCGATTCTTATTGTACTCTCCACCAAGTGGGTGACAATACAGACAATCTGGGAGTTGATTCTCTTTTTGAAAGTCAGTCCAGTTTTCATAAGCCCGTCCTTTGATATCAATGAAATATCCTGAGACTTTGAAAACAGGCTCACAGTGTTCTTTATTTTTATAGACATATAGTATATAAATACATGTTAATTTGATGGGATTCGCATTGCTCTTTCTCTTAATTTGCTCAGAAACGTTTTTCATTTCTTCGATTGTTTCCTTTTGATCTTTAGAATACTCACTAAGTTTTTTCGGGCTTTGAGAAATTGTGTACCCAATTATCTCGAGTAAGTCGTCATAATTTTTATCTATTTCAATATAGTGATTCTCTTTCCAAGTAAATATTTCATAAAATTTAAACTGCATTTTTGACGCGGTCTTCAACCAGTCTATGTCGACTTTAGGTTCGGTGTGGGATTGGACAAACTGAAACAAAAAGTTGCAACAAAAATTTAAGTTTCATAAAAGAACTGAATTAGTAAAGGTAGTAGGGCGATTCATTTGAAACACTTCTTTATTCTTCATTACTTGAAGAAGCTGGTTGTTGAATAAATAAACCAATGGTCACATACATCGCTGCTTAGCAGCTGCTAGTAGTAAAGAAACAATTTTGTAAATAAAACAAATATATCAGCTGTTCAGCCCTTTTATTTCTGTTTGTGCCTGAGGGTTGCTTCATCAGAAAAGTAATATTTTCCCTCGAATTTACTCATCGAGACCTCTCATTCAAGTATGGTGTTGATGGCTGTCAGACTTATAGATTTCTCAGAATTTCTAGGTAACTTGGACTTTTATACATAGACTAGCAGTTGCCCGTGGATTCGCTCACGATTAAAGTTATTGTCTAACCTTGATAGGACGAATCTGAGGGGATTGAATAAAAAAAGGTCATATGAATGAATATGTAAAGTCTTTCAGTAATACTTCTGAATGATAGTAACGTAGATCTGTAATAACAGATTTTGAGTTTGTTGTCAAAATGTACTGCATTACCATGATAGCGTAGATCAGACAAAAGATTTATGTAATATGATTTGTGTACGTACTTCGTACTTCATTACCAACAGTTACATAAGCTGCACAAGCGGCAACAAGGCAGAATAGGTAACGAGGGCTGCATTAAATTGACAAAATTTAAAGATTTTTTTAAGTGTTAAATATTGAAAATGTTTACTTTTTGACTTATTTTCTAACAATTGCTTAACTAAAAGAAAAATCGTGCTAAATTTCAAGACACTACCACATCCGGAAGTTTAAAAATCCGTATTCCTTAACCTGTAAGTAAGGGAGTTACACAAATGGTTGTATATATATATATATATATATATATATATATATATATATATACAAAACCATATATATACCATATATAACCATATATATATATATACAAGCACTGTGTATATATATATATATATATATATATATATATACACAGTGCTTGATTTGTAAAAACTGAGGTACCGGAACTGTAATTTACCATAAACTGTTATGTTTATGGTAAATTACTATTTATGGTAATAAACTGTTTATGTTTGAACATAACCCCCCCCCCCCCCCCAGGCCATCATTCTTCCCTTCAACAGAATTATTATTTGTCTATGTAGATAATTATGTCGATTTAAAAAGTCACATAATTATTATCTAACTCAACTTTTGAATAAGATTTTTGCGGACATTTGCCATCACTGATTAGTAAAAAACATGATGGCAAATGTCCGCAAAAATCCTAATCAAAATATAAAATCACCATCACCAACAATGAATTTCAAACAAAGAGTTTTGAATAAGTATAAATAAAAAACTAATAAAGCATTATTTTACTAAAAGATAAATTGTTTAAAGAAATTCTTGAAATTTTTTTGACGCCTTGTGCGAGTATTTGGGTCTTTTTAGCGTTTTAAACATTCGGCTTAGCTCATAAGACTAGACAAAAGAACGCTAATTTTAGGCCAAACGTCCACGCCTAATTTCCCTAATTTCCGTACATTTTTAGCGACCGTTATTTTCGGTAAAATCAATCCGGTCGATCATACGCGATCATCTTTTGCGGCCAATTCTCCGGCCGATTTCATTCGATCGTCTTGTGCGGCAAAGTCTCGTCTTGTCCGAGTACACGCGCGATCGTCTCTTACGACAAATACTCCGGCCGATTAAACACGATCCTCCCTCGTGGAAACTCACTTTTCTACAATTCTCAAAAACTTTAGTCAATTATAATGGGATTGAGAACATCTCCAAAAGAGTAATTTTCTAGTGGTGTGCTTAAATTTTTTCTTCGTTAAACGTAGGATACAAAAAAAAAAGGATTACAAAACCCATACCTGTCTATTAGCATGTCATTATTGAGTTCAATCAATTACGTCTAATCCATCTACTACTGAAACTAAAAAAAAACTTTAATGAAGAGCCTTTAATGAAAGCATTCGCAATAACGCCCTTTAAGTGTCATTGTTGTTGCTTTAGAGATCTTTATTCAAAAATCAAATGATGAAAAGCTAAGCAGTGAAGCAGTCATCGTGAAATGAACTGAAAAAACTTATTCTTTTAGATGGATAGTCAGTATACTGAAAGGATTACAGGAATTGGTGGTTACTATCTGACTGACTTGCTGAGGCTAGCTATTGATATTATTTTCATAAATTCCCTTAATTTGATATGAGGTTTACTAGGCAAGATCTCAAGGAGAAATTCCTGAAAAAAATCTATATTTTTAATAATCAAGTATATTTTATTACCTCTAGTAACTTGTCACGGACAAAACGGTGAAGGATTTCCTTTTCATGAAGCCATCTGGCATGTTGAACGTTGAAGTCACAGTTTTCTTTAAATTCTCTAGTCACAAAAATTTCATCATATCCTTGTAATTCCTCCAGACTTTTACTCGCTGCAACACTTTCAAATCGAGCTTCTAGTTTTTCTCGTAAAATTGTGTAGTACTGGTTGGCACATTCCTGAGGTAAAAGATTGATTATTAGATCAATATGATATTCACTCAATGTAAACATATTTGGCAGCCATTGAGCTACTATGCCGTGATTCCCAAAATATTTATATTTGGCCATGGTGAATAAAAGTAATTTTAGACATGGAACTATGTCTTAATTACAACCTCTATTCACAATATACTTAATAAATAAATACCATCGTACATTAGTGCGATAGTGCGATAAGTTATTATAGTTTGCTTCAATTCGTTATTATTAGAGACCCAATTTATACTGAGTTTTGTTAGTAAAATAAAATTTTTTTCGCAAATCATATCCGTGGTATGCTATATGATGCAATACAATGATTTTAATCATGGTTCATTCTTTGGAACTTGCGTATTTGCGAAAGTGTTAGCACAGGTAATTATTTATTAGTTAGAAAAAAGCTGTTGATTTTTCTTTAATTTTAAGACTGCCATCACTAAATGAACAAACTCATAGATAATTACTGGTTAAGTCCGAGGTATGTGATATAAACATACCAGGCACCTACAAGATCCCTAAACAGGGTCATACAGGTCATCCCCTGCACCCCCCCCCCCCCCAGGGAGTTAAGGGTTCATTGTTCTTAAACATGCCATCGAATAGTAAGCTTTAACACATTCTGGTTTAAATTGGTTATCGGTACTGATTAAGTATTAATCTGTATGTTATCAGACGACTCAAACACATTAGCAACACAGAAACTTCAAGAACAGCTTATTTTGCACTATTTGAGTCGCAAATGCGCTATGGGCTGATTGTTTGGGGGTTCTCATCTCAGGGAAACCTATATAGGGTACTGCTTCTTCAAAAAAAAGCAATCAGAATAATGGCCGACCTGGGTTTTCGTGACTCTTGCCGGGGAATATTCAAAAGGCTTAAATTGCAAACAGTAGCTAACCTTTACATTGCCGAGGTAATAATGCATGTAGTAAATAAAGGACTCACCAACTTTTCAGAGGCTCATTCATACAACACTAGGAACAAAATTAACTACAGACTTCCTACACATCACCTAACTGCCTACGAAAAAAAACCTACCTACATTGGAGCTAAACTTTTCAACACCCTTCCACCTGAACTGAAACAACAGATAGACAACAGGACCTTCAAAGAATCTCTACTTGACTGGCTGCTGCAGAGGGAGTTCTACTCTATTGAAGAATACCTGGAGCAAAGAAGTCAACCTCACTGATGAAACTCAAATGACGCCATTACTGTACTCTATGTATACGTAAATAAAGAGAATTTTGTCTTTGTCTTTGTCTTTGTCTAAAAAGAAAGCAGTTGGGATTTGACATATTGAACAACTTTGGTCCTTTTACTCTGGTATAATCTCATGAACAAATTCATTTCAGTCATATGGTTAGTTCTATATTTAAAACACCCCTGTTGCAGAAGACCTGCATCTTCAGTCAATTTAAATAAAACATATGATCATTCCTCAGCATTGTAAACGTACTAAATATTATATTACAATATCAAGCAGTTTAGAGCAAGAACCCCCCCCCCCCCTTACCCAAATACACATACTTTCTTTAAAAAAAATTAAAATAATTTGAATTTTTAGTACACTGAGAAAAATTTAGTCCTGGAATACGTGGAAAATACACGTAAATAAGGGTGTGCGGGTTACCCACTGCAATCTGGAGCCGGCTCAATGCTCCGGCAGTGAGGCCGCCACACGGAAAATCAGGACTTAGTTTGTCTACATAGTTACGACGTCACTGGCAATGACGTCATTACTGTCGGTTGTAAGTCCTGACAATCGGTGTCTGGCTCTCGTAATTGCAGAGACTTTTCTCAGAATATCCTGCGATTAATTTTGCCTTCACCACAGTTTATCACAGAATATACATTCATATTCTCGTAAAATACAACCGATTTCTATGCACTGACTTGCCTAGTCTCTGCATTTACCGGTATTTTTGACTTAAAATCAGTAAAAATACATCTGGGTCCTTCTAGCGGTCACCCATCCAAGTTCTAGCCACGTCCGAGGTTTCTTGACTTGTATGTTCAGTTGAAGACTGCTGTATCCATTGCGTTACGACTGCCTGTTGACGAGTGTAGTTGTTGAAGAGCTTCTGAAGAAGTGATAAGTGCAGTTTTACGCTTTATGGTACTTCTCTACAGTGACAATTTATTGCGTAATTGCTTAGAGTCTAGACTAGCCCTTCGTACGTGTCTTGCGTGCTTCCCGGTACCGGAATTTTTATAAAAAGTAATGTTTGTTCGTTGTGTGCGTGTGTCCGTTTGTGTTACGTGGATGTGTGTCATGATGGTTTTTTATTATGATGGCTTCTTAACTAATTCTAATGGAATGAAATTTGATTTCCATCTCCTGAGGAAGATCTCTCTGAGATTGAAACTGCAGTAGCCCATAATATGAGACTACAAAGGATCACTTTGACAGTACAAGGTATTTACACCATTAATAGTTACAGTTTATTGCCCCTATTTATTTATTTGATACATTTAAAAGTGGCAGCAAATCAATGTAAGGTTATACTCGATCTGCATTCTATTTCTTGCTATTTATCTTATTTAAGACTTTGCTAAAAATTGCTGAGTTATTAAAATGAAGCAGGGTTTAAACAGTGCAATTACTTTTTTTGATAATTTGTTGGTGTAAACTTTGGACAGATAACATTAATCTTAGGTCTAAAACTGATCAATGCGTCCTTTGCAACTATTTAAAAATAAAACAATATTTAATATAAGTAGCTGCTGTCAAATAAAACGATTTGATTTTCTTTAAAAATCTAAGCTTTTTCTACTTTGAAAAATTGGAAATTTGATATTCTTATAGACGTTTTATTACCGGTTACTTTATATGTAAAGTAGATGGGTTATCAATAGTACTACAGTAATTAAATCTATAAAAAACATCAATAAAATATGCATAGAAACTAAAAGTTATTATTGAAACTTGTTTCACATTTATATTTTCAATCCCAAATATAAAACTAACACAACAGACTTAAAATCAATCCAAATTTGGTTAAAAAATATTTATTCGATTGAAATAAAATATTTAATGATAGCGCAAACTAAAACAAGGTAAAGACTGACTGCTTTTACCATATCACAAGGAAATAATTTGAAGTCCATACGCCTATCATAAATGCAGTGGGCTGCAGGCAGAAAGTAATCATGGATAAACTTATGACGTGTTTTGTGACGTATACAAACCATCCATGACGTCACTTTAACATTTTTTCCTTAAAATCACGGTAAATTCCCTGATTATTTGCAAATACGGCAGTTCGAGCGTAATTGCAGAGAAAAAGTTCTTAAAGAAGGACCAAAAATGCCAAACTCTTAAGTATACACTTTAAACAGTTAAGCCTCTAAAAAATATAAAATTTAGTTAGTTTCATCACTAGTAAAAAGTAACGCTTTTGAAAACGCTTTTTAATGCTATTTAGGGGTGTGCGAGAAGTGATTTTTGAAGTCGAGTCGAGTCTAGCCGAGTTTTGAAAAATACCCGCGAGTTTCGAGCTTTTTTCGAGTCGAGTTTTATACTTTATAATATAATAGTCATCATGTTTCTAAATAATGGTAAAAAATTATTATCATTACTCACATACAAATTACAATTTCGAGGTAATTAAACTTAAAAGAGTTACTGAACTAAGAACAGATAAGCAAATAAATGATTCCAAAAAAAGAAAGAGTACCTTTTACTTAAACTCACAATAATTCTTGATTTGATATATTTTTCAAGCCTAACTTGTGTTTAAGGCTTACCTGGGTTTTGTAATGAAATGAAAACACAGACTATAAGCCATGACCAATTACCTGACTCAATTCATGATTAAAATATTTCCTTTGAGTTATTCACACAGGTACATTTTTATTTATGTAACTGTCAACAAAAAACTAAGTTTTTATTTATTTGGAATGGTTTCTAAAATATAACAAAAATATTTTTTACGAGATGTAATAATAAAAAATAACCTCAAACTATAGAAAAGATAGAGTGATATAAAAATGTATTTGTCTTTAATAACTAAAAATAACTTTTAACTTCAAGTATAACAAACGAGGTTTCAGTTATATTCGTTAAAAATGGATCGACATTGTGAAAAATGGCCGTAATATTCTTTCGGCCATTTTGGGCAAACGGCGGGAGTAACTACTCGACTCGAACGTTCGAGTATTTTGCAATAAGTCGAGTCGAGTCGAGTAGTGCATACTCGGCTCGAAAAAGCTCGATTCTCGAGTACTCGCACACCCCTAAGCATGGGCGTAATTTCAGCATTTCGATTGGGGGGGCAAGATCTTCTAGGTCATTGCCTCATCCTGATTTGATTGCATACACCATATACCCCCCCCCCTTTGCACTAGCAGTTCGTACTGAAGAATATGGGTTAGTACTTTAGTATTACACGCAGGCCACCCTTAGCGCGCTGCGGCGGTTATGTTAGGTCAGTTTATCACAAAAATATGTTAATAGTACTTTCCTCGTTTCGTTACGAATCGAACTATACCAGATGAGTCATACTTTTGCCCGCCAAATATTCTTGAAATAGGCCAAGGTCAGGTCGTTGATCGGAGCACTCGCATCACCTGTCAAGGGATTTAGCAGGCGAAAGTATGACTCATCTGCTATCGTTCGTTTCATAACGAAACAAGGAAAGTCCTACTAACATATTTATGATAACCTAACTCAACATAACCGCCGCAGCGCGCTGAATAAGGGTGGTGATCGGGTAAAGTCGCTAGTGGCGACGGCGACTCGATCAACTCAATCCTCACCAACATCGCTGTCTTCTGGAAGCAGAAAACAAAGACCGCTTATCATAATTATGTCCAATTTGGAAAGTAAGTCAATTAAAGCAAGTTCTTTCCAATTACAAAGTCATTTTTGGTAATCAATAAAAAAATCTCTAAAAATAGTGGCCTCCGTATAATACCAAAGTATCTATGGGGTATATACACTGCCAATGCATATTATTTTCTTTATATCTAACTAGCTAAAGTTAATATCCAACCACGATATCTCAACACAATGTGAACTTGTAATCACCATTCACTTCACATAAAACCGTAGCCAGAAAAAAAAATTTGGGGGGTTTGGGCTCCGCGGTTACAGGAAGTGAAAAAAAAATAACTTTCTAACCTTTCATTTAAGTGCAATTTCAACATTGGCTTTGGCCTTAACTTCAGTCAGTAATTGTACTATTTATCTGTAAAACTGCCTCACTGCAGTCAAAGCAGGCACACCGTGCTTCATACGACTGGCGATTGACTGTTGCTATACTCTTATCTCTAACGTCCAGTGTTGCATTACACAGGATTTGGCATTTATTATTTACCCGCCAACTCCATTGATAATCCTCACTTTTACCCGGTTTTTCGGCACTAATCCCTGAAAAATCCCCCCCAAGGACCAAAATCCGGGTAATTAGCCGAAAAACCACCTAAGACTTTAAATTAAAAACACCAAATACCGGACTTTTTCTCACCTTACATGGACATTGAATATTTGCAAAGCAAATCACAATTCGAAAATCCCCGGCTTTACCCGTTTTTTATGTATTTAGGATGCCGAGTAAACCCCCGCAGCTCAAGTCTAAAATCCCCGATTTTACTCGATTTTTCTTAATCATGTTAATTAACATGGCCATCAAAAAACCCACTAACCGGGCTATTACCCAGTTTCTGGTTACACTGCAACGAAATAACCAATACAACCAAACCAAATGCATAACACCAACTTTCGTTTGAAAAATAAAATATCTAGAGTTCCAAAAAATCCTTGTACCTCGATCGTCAAAAAATCCCCGGTTTCACCCATTGTTTAATATCCAGGTTGATGAGTATATTTCCTCAACCCAAGTCTTAAATCCCCGGTTATACCCGTTTTTTCTTAACCACTGCCAAAACTCCGCACGGCCTCCAAAATACCCGAAAACCGGGTAAATACCCGGTTTTGGTTACATTGCTAACGGCTGTGTCAGACTGGGGCCACAGACCCTGTCTGACACTATGTCTTCTGGGCCCGATGTCAGACAGGGTTGCCAGTCCAGTCGACCCATTGTCAACCGCCCTTCAAAATAACTTAACACATGGATTGACTTGAAGATTCAATGGATGGTTTACATAACAAACTTGAATATATGACGAGTTCAGTGATGGTAATCCTGATGAAATGGTTAGATAAATAAACAGTACTTTGAATTGTTGCGTATGGTTATGATAGATTTTTTGTAATTTTCCCTTATTCGCTGGTTCAAAATTCCTCACAAAACCTATATCCCGCCCAAAAAATCATGCCCCCCCAAAAATTTTGATGACGCAAATTGCGCCATGCCCCCCCTTCTGGGCACCCCCGGTGAACAGTGTCTTATGACAGGCAACTAACTTACACTGGCTCTGAGCAGCACTACAGAGTTTAGAGGTTGGCCATCGTGGAGCATTAGTTCATTGGTGGATGTGTCATTTGGCGTGGGAGTGGGTTCTCGTCGACCGGCACGCCATAGTGGATAGCAAGTATGTCTGTATTCGTTCGCTAAACGTATCCTAGCAAATTTGAAATCGGACTTCAAACAAAACTACGCCACCAGCATACTTTTATGGCATATCGAAGAGACTCATATTAATGAAAAATTTATGTCAATAATAATATAATTTTACAACTTGAAAAAACATGATTCTAGTCACTTTTCATTATTTATACCTAAAAATTAATTTTAATTTTCAAATTTTTGGGGGGGCAACTGCCCCCCCTTGCCCCCCCCGAATTACGCCTATGCCCCTAAGGCTATAGAAATGCATTATGAAGTGACTGTTAGGTAGTTCAGGTCATGTAGGATGGTGTAAGTTCAGATAGGCTGCAGTATCATATATTATTAGTATTAATCAGAATGTATATACTGTATATTTAAAGCAGCAACAAAAATTAATAACTCTTTTTTGAATTAAAATAAATTAAGCCTACTGGCAGCCTTTGAATGAACTGAAAAAATACGCATCTGAGTGAGAACAATATTCATTGTTACCGTAGGCTTTTTCAGTCAAATGTTTAGTTTTATGAGTTTGTTGAAGAAAATAATAGCTACGATTACAAATAAATCTAACACAACATTTCAAACAAAAATACAAACATCGTTCCGATCATCTTCGATGTAGGTATTTCCATGTTCCAGACCAAATTCATTACCTTCATAATCTCTTACAACGAATACCAGTTTTGTGGCACTTGTATCCGTTAGGTCATTTTTGTCTGGTATGAGAAGGCGCTGCAAAGGAGAGTGAATTTTGAGAGTTGGGCTTCAATCTTATTAATAAAGGGCAGTGCTTGATTTGCGTCGGAACGCGGCGGAACGGCGTTCCGGGACCTCCTTTCTGCCGCAAGAGTCGATCGTGTGTAATCGGCTGGAGTATCTTTTGCAAGAGACGATCGCATGTCATCGGACGGATAATTTGCCGCTAAATACAATCGCGTACGATCGGCCGGAGAATTTGCCACGAGAGAGGATCATGTGTAATCGCCTGGAGTATTTGTCGTAAGAGACGATCGCGAGTAATCGGACGGAGACTTTGCCGCACAAGACAATCGCGTATAATCGACCGGAGAATTTGTCGCAAAAGACGATCGTGAATGATTGGCCGGAGAATTAGCAACACAAGAAAATCGCGTGTATTCGGCGGAGCATTTTCCGCAAAAGACAATCGCATATGATCGGCCGTAGAAGTTGCCGGTAAAGACGAACGCGTATGATCGGCCGGAGAATTTGTCATAAGAGAGGATCATGTGTAGCCGGCCGGAGTATTTGTCGGAAGAGACGATACCGTGTACTAGGCCGGATTAATCTTACCGAAAATGAGAATCGCTTAAAGTGTGCGGAAATTACGCGCGGAGTCTCGGCCTGAAATTAGCGCACTTTTGTCTCGTCTTGAGTTAAGCCGAATGTTGAAAACGCTAAAAAACCTTAATTACTCGCACTAGGCGTCTTCAAAAAATCTAGAATTTCTTTAGAGAATTTAATTTTTAATAAAATAATGCTTTGTTAGTTTTTAATTTACTTATAAAAAATGTTGGTTGGATAAAATTTAACTTTTAAAATAGACCTAATTATTCACATAGACAAATAATACTTTGTTGAGCGGAAGAATGATAAGGGGGGGGGGAATGTACAAACTGGCAGATTACAGTTCCGGTACCTCCATTTTTACAAATCAAGCACTGATAAAGGGTAATCACAGGTGGAGGGTGGATACTAAGTGGTAATTATAGCTTAAAAGAGCATATACTAAAAGATTAATAAGAGAAGAGATTATTCGTTGTATTTGAACAGTAAAGTGGGGTGAGCCAAACTTCTTAGAACGATAAAAAATTAAAGTCAGTTTAAAATACAATAATTTACTTGTTTTATAAAATTAAGTTTACTTGAGCATATTTTAGACTTTCTTTGGAGTTCCTGAGAGCATACAAAAAGAAAGCAAATGTCATACTACTTACTCACCACTCAATCAGAAATAACAACAAATGAAAAATGATTTAATTTGGATTTTTCGGACATTTGCCATTACTGTTGTTGTAGTAAAATAAATGAGTTCGGCTGTTGTTACAGTTCTCTGTTTTAACTATGTTTCTGTCTAGGTTCGCTTAGCTGTGTTCTTTTTCGGTTCTAGTTCTTTCCCAACTTGAAGATGGGATCAGATTTCAAATTCAGAAACTTTGAAACCTGGGGTTACCGTTTAGTAGTGATAAATATACACAAAAGCGAAGTCAAAACATAAACTTAACAAAACAAACTTCACTAAAACAAAAATCAATTTCAAACAAAGAACTCAAAATAAGTTTCATCGGAAAAAAGAGTATTTCAGTTGAGACTTATGTCTTCAATGACATGAAGAAGTTGTAGAAATAATTTTAGCTATAATTTTGATGAAAAATCTAAAATATATGAAAAACTGAGCTGTTATATTTAATACTTTTTCCGTTGTAAGCTAAAAAATATAGAACAGGGCTATAAAATATTCGCGAGAATATAAATTGAGGTTTTCACGGTCAAAGTCAGGTTCAAGGGTAATGCCGAGTTTTGCTGCTGAGCTGATAAGGACCGAGTGGTTAGGGAAGTGTTGAATGTCAACGCCCGAGCGGAGGCGCCAAATCTGGATATCGGGACACTTCGGCGTCCCAGGGGTAGCCTTGTGTTGTTGCCGGCAAAATATCTTCCCGTCTTTTATACAGAACATGTAAAACGTTTTAATAAAACGTTTTACATTCTATAATATAGAACGTTTTCGATAATATAGAAAAATAAGTAAGTATAAAAATATTAGGTTATTAAGTACTTGTTTTGAAATAAAATTGATGGATGTAACTTAATTTATGTTATGAAGTAATTCACAATTTCCACTGGACTAATAATTTTGTCAATGGTTTCAGTAACTGAGAAGATGAATGATATTTTTAAATGGCTGTGAAAAAGAGGAAGTGAATGAAATTTTATTAACTATTAACTTAAAGCGAACAGCGATGATTCGAATACGATAACTCTTGAAAAGCATCAAAATGTTGACAAAAGTTCGAAACTCACGAACAAGGATAGTAATTACAATTATGTTGAAACGTTATTTTATTTCGAGAGTAATATATGATTTTTTAAATTATAGTGCCGAAATTAAGTAATATAGGTAGCAAAATACCTATATAACTTTGATTAAAAACTAAATGGATTTAGTTATGAATCAATTAGTCTTTTAAATGGAAAATTAAAAAAAATTCCCACATGAAAGATTTCCTCGGGTATAAACATACTCACTTGATTACGATATAAATCATACCAAGCAAGACCCCGCAATGTATTGATGGAAAACTCCCATTTTACTCTTTTCTCCGTTTGGACTGCATTACTTTGCCACACTTTTCCACAGGAGGATTGAGGATTTACAAGCCCTTTGGCTTGCTTTTAAATTTATTACTCCTTTTCAAACCGCGCTCAGTTAAATAAACATAGAAGAATTTTGAGTTTGTTGGAAAATATTTTGGAATTACCTTAAAAAAAACGAATATTACGATTTTGTATTTTATCTGTAGAAACTAATCATAAAGTAGAAGATTGTGGGCGAACATTTATTAAAAAAAGCCATGCGAAAAATAATAAAAGCCAAGAAATTGTTCGCAAGCCGACTCATATTATGACAGGCTTTAAACATTTAGCTCTCGAAAAAAGCCAGTGATTCATGCAAAAATAGTTTGATTTAAAAACAAAACTATATATTTAGTTACTCTCAGTAACGGTTCAACGAATAATGTACAAAACGAAATTAATTACGTACAGAAATTTTGTGGTACAGCACTTAGTATTTTTTAGCGCCTGCAGAAATCAAGTCAGTGATCACCGCAATACAGAACAGTTTGGTTTCTAGTATTGTTACATTTCAGGCAGTACATTTGAATATTCTCTATTTTTAAATATTTTATTTGATTTTAAAAAATTCTGACCATTGTTCATAATACCTTCCCCTTCCTTAGAGAAGAATTACCAAAGAACCTTGCTCTTCGAAATATCCCTTTAGAACCTTATAACTCTAATAGAAATATCCCTTTTTATAAAACTCACTCCTTTCAGCCAAACATTTCAATTAAATTTTCTACCCTTCAAACCTGTAAATTACTGTGTTAAGGCAAAAAGGAATCAATTTGGCTCCATTCAAGTTTAAAACCATTTTAAACGGAACAAAACTCTCTTTTACGAACGAAAACATAGTCGACGTGTGCTTGACAAGACCAATTAAGACTCAAAAGATTTTATTTGGCCATTAAGTGACCACAATAGGGTTTCATAAAACACGATTTCATTTGCGGTTTAGTTCTAGGAAAGTTTACCTAAAATTCTCTAGTAATAATCGAAAACAACACAGCGAACTCGCATAGCAAATCAAGCAGGAAAAGAAATGTTGGAGAAATATATACAGAGAAAATTGTACGTTAAACGTGAAAGAAGTTAGCCTGTCAAAAATCTTAAAATTGACTTCATTTATTTAGACTCAACCACAGCAAGCCATGCAAAAGGTGTACTATAAAAATAACCTACCTTTACATGCAGTAACGGTTTGGTTACAAAATAATAGGGTCTGACCTCATGGTGTCTACTGATTCCTCTATTTGTAAAACCGATTGAATAAGAGTAAATTTTTCAACAGAATCAAAAGGTTTTTAGCACTCGGAGACCGTACACTTAGAGAGAGGCAATTAAATAATAATTAATACCGGAAACATTGAAGTATTTTGATTTTTGGATATCCTGTTACAAGTTACATACGTTACGAGAATTTCTAGCTTCATGCGAATAAACATCTTTGTTTAGCAAAATATAATTTTCCAGTGATTTGAAGGATGCAATACGCTGGAAAATATATGCACTAATAACTAATGTTCAACAAAAATAAGACTTTCAGAGAACCAAATAATGAGCTCCGCGTAATAAACGCAGGACCTTCGTTTGCCGTAACAGGATTATGTGATCCTGGGGGGGGGGGGGGGGGGGAATTAAGAGCCTTGTCCATGTAGCAAGTGAGATTAAAATAAACGGGATCATGACACTGACACATACTTTCTCCCGTAAAGCCAGGTAAAAAAGAAATCTACAATAAAATATATTTACAGTTAAATACATACCAAGTTTTATTAAAATCGGTTAGTAAATAAGCGAGGTGTCGCTTTTTAAATATCTTCCATTGGAATAACATTAGACAACGTACTGTGTTTACCACAAAACGTAAATATATATTTTCTCCGCAACCAGTTAACGTAAACTATCTTACTTTATTTATTCGTTAAACCACATTAAAAGCCTAGAAATAACTGATGATCAGTTCGTTTTATAAAACATTTTACCTTGAATGTTCAGAAAAAAATATCAGATTATGTAACTAAGAAACATATTTAGAAAAGGTATTTTATTTTCATAACCTGTAGGCGATCAAATTTTGTTATTAACACCGACATGAATAGGACCTAACGTTTGGAATTAATATTTTTATGAATGGTCCAATATCTAATGGAATTTATTTGTTTCCCGTTAGTGAAGCTTGGAAAGTGGAACCCGTTTCCAAGCTGTGCAGATGTGGTTGAGTCCGTTTTATCGAAATTTCACCTTGAATGGTTCTGAGAGCGAAGAGACCAAATCCTTTTCCAACTACTTACGTTTTATAAATGTCAATGTATTGAGTTTCGAATAAATATTAAAGTCAAACTGTCGTTCAAAAGTAAATTTATATGTTCATGGTGATATGAATACGTTATCAATTTAAGCTTGCTACTTGAAAGCACAAAATGGAACACAGCTAAACTCAGTTTACCGTCCGCGTAACACATACATCTAGCGCGAAATTATGCACTGGCTAAAATTTCTCTGTAATAAAGGCCAGTGCGTTCGAACCTTCCAGAAACGTCAGAGGGAAAGATGGGATTTGAAACCTCTCGGTTCTTCCCACTCCCTTTTCGACTGCTGCCCGGAAATCATCTTAATGTAACCTGATAGTACTAGCTTTCAAAATAGGGCTAATTTTCGCTAAAGTGGTGTTAATCAAATAATTATGTTTTAGTTAGCTTGGTTTTTTGGGTGCTGGGGGGGGGAATGCCAGTTGAGGAATTTAAGTTGTATTTTCAGTCAGTGTCGCTTTTTGAGAAGCGAATTGTTAAAATTACCGGTGTAGTCTTTAACAGATATTAAATATTGTTTCATAAATCTCTCCTGCCAACCGTTACTTAATTTAATAGTACATAAAACCTTTATTCAGAATTGAGTATTTAACCGTTTATGCATTCAATCTGGTCAGTACAGTTATTCTGAATCACATGCTAGGTAGTGACATTATAGTTGTACACTGAATTAATTACTGAATTACCGTTCATCAAAGCTGGCTTAACGTGTAATGGGCACAATCGGCCTCAGGGTAGTCAGAATCAGAATCAGAATCAAAATCAGAATCAGAATATTCTTACTGCCGCAAAAACATATTTACATGTATTGGCAAGCATCAGAAATACAGATATTTCCTAAAAACTACAAACATATTCTCTCACATTATTTACATTATTAATAAAATAAAATTCTTTACTGGCTAAGATAGTCCTGGACACTGTAAAAGGTCTTTTCGGAAAGAAATTATTTAAGTTTCTGTTTAAATTTGACAAAAGGCATTTCAATTTTCAGGCAAGCAGGCAGTGCATTGAAGAGTCTAACGCTGTTGTATGATAGGTGATGCTGAAAAAACACTGTGTGTCTCTGAACTGGGTAACTTCATTAAGCTTCCTAATCAGCTTAGACACCCATCTCCACATCCTGGAGATTTAAGTCAGGAAAATTTGCATGCAATTTATTCTAATTTAAACAGAGTTCAGACACAACATCTGTTGAGTAGTCATCCAAATTATGTATTTTAATTTACAACACCATCCAGGTTGTCAGCAGCTAACTGACTACGAGTTTGAACCGTAGTTATTTTTTTATATTCAAACAGGTTATAATATAAAGTAAATAAATAGTCAGCATTCAGAGCATACAATGTCTTTAATTTACTTTCTTGGTAAGAAGTACAAACACATTTAAAAGTTCTCCTGCAAAATCACCGACGCAATGTCAGCAGACAAGTCTGTATTGACGGTTTGCATACCCGGCGAATTGCAGGCGCCGTCAATATTCCGGGCCTGGGGAGCCTTGACAGTCAGGTAGAAGTAGGCCTGCCATATATTCAAGCGGTCAAACCGGGACAACTACCCAAGGATGCCCCAGTGTGTGACACTCCGGGGAATACCCCCCAAGGTGAGGGGGGTCCGGGGTCATCCCCCGGAAATTTTTGGGAAATTTTGGAGGAAAAGGGTTAATTCTAGCTAATTTTTGCAGTAAAAATTAACTTCAAGCAGACCTATTTTATGCCCAGATTATTGAGTCAAACTAATAAGTAAATATACTGAGGTAAAATTATTGGAACATTGACATACTTTTGAACAAACTTATAATCTGATAAAAGTTTATAAAAGTTTTAGAGCAAAATTGTGAATTCAATGATCTTAGAAAAAAGTGTTTTTTATTTTTTGTGTTGTGACAATGCAATTTTTACCATGGTAAATTTGGACAATAACTCATGACATGAAACAAAACTTTAAATTAATTTATTTTACTTCAATGAAAAATACAAATGTACTTTATGCGAATGAAATACAACTTAAAAACAAAAGTACATATATTATATGTTATAAGTACGACTGCTACGCTTATTAGTCTACCATTTTATAGATTGTCCCTACGGGAGTCAGGATGGCAAATAAAAGTCTAGCGTTTGTGGGCAACCAAATGGTCGTATATTTTATCCGGAAGGTTTACTTTGTAACAGATACAATTCTTTTATTGATTCGGAATTTAGGCAGTTTTGAATATAAAATTTTCTACATTATATTTGCTTAGATTGACCCCCTGATGTAAGATAATGGTTGGAGAGTTGGACAAGACAGGAGACGTGAGTCTACTTACAGATGAACGCTGTCAAGAGCATAGTGCGGACTAGCTGCGGCGGCGGAGTGAAGTCAAAGGATCTCTGGCGCGCGTCTGATGTGATCGGACACTGCGGCGAATCTTCTTCGACAACTACTACAGCGATTACGACATTAGCAACACAGCGACAGCGCGCGCCGTACCGTGAAGACGATATTTATACCCCGGACACTGAGGCGAGCTTCCCCCGACGGCAACCAATCGCATGGCTCGTTTTTGTCTAAGATGACCAATCAGGTGGCTTGGTCATCTTACGTGCCGCGACAGGGGTTCGCGATTGGTTCGTTACCTGTGTTCGGCCGTTCCCGCGGCTCTCGCCAATTTTCGCCAGGGTTCCCGGATGTAAGTCTTGATAAAATCACTACAATTTTGCGAAGATAATTTTTGCTGATCGTGTTTAGAAATAATTGCCAATAACCCGAAACTTGGTCTGGGAAAGCCCTTGACATTTCAACCTATCAATTAACTTTACAAGCAGTAATTTTTAAAAACATCGCGGAAACTGTTAAGGAGTGAGACGCATTTTACAACATATATAAGAATTTTGTTTTCTTTCTTCGTTTGCCGCAGCAAACTTGTTAAACTACAGGTTTAGTTCATTATTTAATAACATATTACGCAATTTAAAAACTGACCGGGACATCAGGAAAACTGGCCGGGACACCGGGTAAGAGCAAAATACCGGGACTGTCCCGGTCAAACCGGGACGTATGGCAGCCCAAGGTAGAAGCCGCCTGTCACAGGGACACCTCACGCGGCTGGCAGACTGCGGCTGAGTTGCCAGTGTCAGTGCGCGTGAGCGCCGGCGCCGGTCGCCCGACTAGCTGAATCAACTTTGAACAAAGTTCCTCACTGATTTAACCAGATCACTGATCCTTCTGCTTTTTTATTGGTTTTCGTTCCTAATAAAACTACTTACTACCAGTCCAGGGTAGTTTGATGCAACAAACACATGCACTGAACGTCACAGAAAATAGCCTACCATCACAAACTGTACCTTAGTTCTCAGAACTGCATTAAAACAAAAATAATCAAGAATATTCTCTTCAGCCAACAGTGTAGGACCGGGCCTACCAACCCCTTCTGCTTAGACCAGGTAAACCTTCTGCTTGGATTTAACAATTCCAGCCCTTCCACAGTTTCAGTAATAGCCTGCTCTGACCAATCATTTCTTGAAAATACAGGACCAGTTTACTACAGACTCATGTTCAGACCTGAATCCATATTTACTCCCTCTACCAACACTCAACTCCAACAGTTACAGTACGAATGACGAGGCTTGTAAAGAGGGGGGCAGTAGTTGTGGGAAGGGGGGATGGAGGAGCAGGTAGATGGGAGTTTATAGTTACAGAGTATACAACTTGTCCGACAACAAACTAATTACCAACCTGGACAAACTTTCCATGTCTATTCCAAGTGTTTCGTTTCCTAAGTAGCTCTCTTTTTAAATTTCTTACTATATTACTCAAGTATATCTTGGAAACTAGCGAGTAAATGTTTATCAATAATTTAGAAATCAAAAATATTTTGGAAGGGATTCTTTTAGTAAATCAACAGATGAGCAAATTGTTCTAAATAGTCGCGCTCCAAACATTTTATGGAACCTAATTCCGTGATATTTTCAATGTAATTTTTTCTTGGAAGTTATACCCGAGAAAGATGGAAAATTGCATTATCGGTACCATTTCAGTGGGTTTTATGGTTGTATATCGACTGTCATAAATTACAGTCGTTATAAAAGGGCATGAAACGGTATTTTCCGAAAAAATATGACCGCATAAAAGTTGTATTACAAAAAGTGATGGCCAGTTCTACGCAAAGGAGACAACCACCCACATTAATGGTTTGATTACATACATTAATGGTTCCATTAATGGCCCATGGTCACATTAATGGTTCGATTACATACATTAATGGTTCCATTAATGGTCCATGGTTACATTAATGGCTCGAATTATTTATATTAATAAAATATGTGAGACATACAGTATGTGTTACGTACATCCAAATTCATATAATCTGACTGAAAGGTCTTGTAAACTTTTTCTTGGCTCAGGTAATGATTGTTTCTTTAAGACAGATAACAGTACCCCGTCTGCCCCCGGTTATGGCCGCAATCCAATTTAAACTTTGCGTTACTCCCGGAAACGTTGCTCATTTGTTGAATCCAGAAACTGTTTCTGCAATGTCAAGATGTAAATATTTATTTAAAATTAATATAATTTCACCCGAAATAACTAAGTGTAATTACGTGGTTAAATCTGTAAACAGTTACAACTCTTCAAATTATGTTTTCATGAATTTGCAGTTGTTAAGCTTTGCTAAGTATAATGTTTTCACAAACATAGCTACTCTTTTACTCGGCGATATATATATATAATTAATATGTAAGTGATTGGAAGAATATTATTTCTTCCCAAATGATTTAATTTTGTAACCTTTTCCTGAATTTCGACTTATATTCAACGAGCATGAGCAAGTGAATGATGATATTAAAATGTGTATTTTATAATTTGTTTTCATTTCAAATAACTCAACCTCGTTGCTTGACGAATTTATGTATTTTTTTACTAATAATCAAGTATACATTTTCTTTACTAACTTTTGTATAGCCATGTTATATTATTGCTAAAATATAATTAAAAATGTGATATAAACATCTCACAGCATAAGTCATTAGTTTGAAAAACAATTATGCCATTGCATATTAGGAGAACCTCTTCATGCCTCGCATTATGAAGGCGGAAACAAAATACACAAGAGACAAATCAATCATGTCAGAATCAGCATAAAATAAAACCGGCAGACGTGAAAACTAAGGGACGTTTTACGTAATGAGATTGCTACAATAAGCAGTAAGACTAAATAAGACTGAGAAAAATGTCCTAAAGCTTCGCAAGGGGATTCTTAGTTTCGTTAAGTTGTTTCTGAAAATTTCTAACGAGGAAAGACTCTACAATTAATATTTTATAGCTTGATGAAGACAGAAGAACTCGACAGAACTAGGTAAAGGTTTTAGTTCCTCAACTTAAATTATTTTTCCTTTTCAATTTTATATGCTGCATTCAATGGATTTCCTCCATTTTTACAAAACTTTTGATACTTTTTTACTTCAGTAACTTACCGAATCAAGAAACGGTAAGAATATATATTATATTGTTTGTAACCAGTCGTTTCACGAGTTTGTTTATTTTATTTTTTTTTCGTGCGAATACGACCCAAGGATGTCTCAAATGATTGAATAATGATATAAAATATTATGTTTTAAATTATTTACATGAAAACTTACTTTATTGTTGACGTTCATTAGATATAATGCGATTATGGTCTTAGAATTCGTAACTAACGTACAAGAACTAACCAAATAGTCTATATCTGTACAAACCGAGGCATTATTTAAAACAAATGTTGTTGTAAGTAATGATCAGCTTCCATTTTTTTTTAAGAGGGTAGCGGTCTCTTTACCTTGCATCCCCCCACATGGGCCTCTGGCCTGTTCGTGGAAGTTATCAAGCAAAGCAAGGAGTGAGCCGGTACAGTACAAGGCTGAGCAGTACTGCTAAAAGAACAATGATGCTGTTTTTGTTTACAATGGATTTTAAAATAATTGACAGAAGGATTAAGTGAGATTAGTTAAATATGGATAAATATAGAAAATACCAAGGTCTTAAAGGCTGGCGAAGTAAAAAAAAATCTGAAGGTTTTTCAGTAGTTAATTTATATGATTAGTACCTTGTAGTATTTGAGTCTGTTTCATTGATAATGTTGCTAAGAATGTTACGATCATAACGTTGTTGTGCCATTAGATTATTGTTTGTATGGATCACATTAATCACTAAAACAATAAATTAAAACAGTGATACACTTATAATGTATAAGTAAATAAATTATATCCAACACTTCATCAAAAACACCATACGTTTTTAAAGACATATTACGATTATTAGATTTTAAACTCCTAAGCTTTAATCAGCAAAATCAACCATGTTTGTTTTCAACCCAAACAGAGTAAACGGCCCTCCCACATAGACTTGGTGATAAAGGTGGGAACATCAGTTAGGCTCAACAAAAGCCCCGGTGTTTCTCCCACTCCTTATCCCTCATCTCGTTAACGCCAGCTGATGTACTTTGGCGTTCTTCTTCTGTAAATGTTATCAATCAGTCTTATCTATCCCAACTCATCCTAATAGGACTTATTTTAACACTAAAAGATCGGTTGAGTACATGTTGATTAATCAAGCAACACTTAAATGTATTTATCTACAGTTAAAGTTGTTTTTACGAACAATAGGATTGACTTAAGATTGTATAGGGATTGATTTTGATCAATTAAACAACTTATTTTATCATAAGATACAATGAAAGTACATTGTTTACTTATCGTCTTATTCTTGAATGAAGAATGAGTGTTTATAAACCTATATTTTATCTACGACTGTTGCAGTGAGCACCATTAATGATTTTACAAGAAACATTATGAAGAGGAGGACAATTCTTAAACCAAATAAAAAACAGTTGAGAAAAGTGTTTACATAATTTGGGTTCTAGGGTTTTTTGATAACATCCTGTTACCGTCCTTACACAAAGATTTAGGTTTTAGACACATTCTATGAGAGATAAGTTTAAATGGTGCAGTGAGGTCCTGTTTTCTGTTGAGATTCATTATAAGTTTTAATTTTGATTTTCTGTGGATGTATATGGGTGGAAGATCAATTAAATCAAAATCAGACCTGCAAACCTGGAAAGATTTCATCACCACTCAGATATTAATTCATTATTAAAAATGTTTTCTTTGGAAATATGCAAAAAATATAAAAAATATTGATGATAAAAATAAATTCTAAAAATACTTGAATATATAAAAATATTTAGAATTTGAGGACGGTTTATCTTTCTTACAATTTTTAGATGTCGCAGGGCCTATACATGATGAGTTTTAGTACATTATTAGATATAAACTCTTTACTTCACAGGAGAATGAATAAAGTTTTTATTGAAAACTAAGATGTAATCAGCAATTTACAACTACTATTTTAGCGTTAACAAGGAAGTACTGTTACTGTACTGTTAACGATTGGATAAAAACTGCTTTAAACGGGGGTGACCACTGAGCAATCGTTACAAATGATGTTGTTCATACAAAATTAACAGTAGCCTAAGTTTAACGCCCGCTACGGTTCGGTAGTTTGCGGACTGCGGTTTATTTAGTGCTAATTCCGGTAATTGAAACAGCTGTTAGCCTAAGCCCAGTCTAATTGTATCTCCTATATTTTGCGGGTTCGCTTGGTAATATTTCGGGTTAAAAATAAATTTATATTTTTTGAAAGTTGTTTAGCTCTCGAGAACACTTATCTGTATGTCTCGTTACTGTTTGTGTATATTTTAGCGTTTGTTACCGTTGTGCTTGGTTTATATTTCAGCGCTGGGTGACCGAGCTTTGCTCGGATAAGTTTAAAACAACTATATATATGTGAATCAGTTGTTTTAGTTAAAAATTCAATGACAATAATGAGTACTTTAACGGACTATAGGAAAGAAATAGAATTTTCCCAGTCTTGAGACTACTATATATTATGTTTTACAGAAACATTAATTAGAATAGGCTGTACCACAACTCAAAAAGTTGCAAATGTTTTCATTCCTCTTCAATTGTGAATACAACTTTTGAAAATGAAAGAAGTAAAATATTCCAGAAATAAATTTTCAAACATCAGTTGGGGTCGTGTTGGACGTGTCTTATGCTAATTTTATTCAGTCTTTGCTTTGTTGCTGCGAATTTCATCCTTCCTCATTTCTGTTTCATGAGACTATAATTTATCCGACTAAGCTTCTTTTTTTCCTCTTGTTAAATTTACAGTTCAAATTTATAAATTGCTACTGCTTTCATGGAATTTTTCTTATCTAACTACTAGTTTCAAAAACCTCTTATGGATGGAGAAATACTTAAAGATAGTTTTCTGCGATGTTTCTAATAAATAAAAAAATAATTATATCTAAAAAAAGAATTATAAGGAAAAGTAGGTCTAATTAGTCATACGCGAAGAATAGGTACTCAAAAATGTATTGTAAATACGTTTTTCATAATTATTAAAAAATGTATAAATTTATATTCCATACCACCAACTTGAAACCAACTGTACTTTAACAATGTTCTGGGTTAAGGCTGGCCAAGGAAATGGATGTCACCCACGTTGTTTTGAAGGCAAATTAAGTTTTTAAACGAATATTGGTTTCCTGTCAATAATAGAAAGCGAAAAATGAAACACGAGTATGTTAGATATTATGGTATATGGTGTTTTAAAATTGCCATCTTATTCCGAGTAAAACGCAGTACCAAGTTTCATATAGCCAATAATTCTCTGCAGAAACAAAGATTTGAATGAAACTATGGTGCTTATATAAGTTCGCTTTGGTGCGATTTTAGATATAAGCGTGTTACATAAGGAATCATTGGTTATGTTTGAGTAAAAATACTTCCACAGAGTTTGCCGGAAGTCTAACAAGGATATTATATTCTAATTACTGGAGGTAATACTCAATAATACGTTTCTTATTGTGCAAAACAATTTTTGGCGCGGCATTGCAGGATATTCGTTGTCATTTTGCCTTAAGATTCCGTCAGTTCAGTAAGAAAAAGAGTTTTGGCAGACGATTTGGGGAGTTTTCACTATTTGCAACCCGTTAATACGGTCAACGAAACAAAAAAATGTTTGCACAGTATATCTTTTGGCTAGTTTATATTTATTATCATATGGTAGAATTGCTAATGGTCTCTGTTACTTGCAGTAGTAAAAGCATTATGAAATATTAATCACTTTATTGGGGAGGTATATATATATTAAGATAGGATTTGTATTAATAATTTATACTAACAAAACTTAACTGAAATCACCATCACTTTAATTTTAATTGATATAATGTAGTTAGCTATGACTATTTTGACTAAAAACTCTGTGAATGAAGAAAAGAGACAAATAATATCACAAAAAATATTTATGATCAAGTACTTTATAAATTTGTAATAGGCTTTATATTTACCTGTGCCTATATATAAAACGAATTATTCTAAAACCACAAGAAATTTCTTCGAAACACGAACTTTAATGATGTTGAAGTTTATTGTCTGACCGGTATGAGAGCGTTTGTTTACAAATGCAAATTATACCGCGCGTGCTTTGTTATAAAGCAGACCCATTCATCTCATTTCAGACTTTTTGTTTATTTATGAAATTTTTAAAGAATGTGTTTATTTATTTGTTTCATATTCGTCAGGGTGTTGTGTTATGTTTTACTACAAAAAAGTGCAATGCTTATGTACTTTTTTGGTGCTTCAAAAATCATGCTGTGGATAAAATCGCTGCAGGATTATGTTATGGGCAAAGCATTAAATAGGTTTGGATGGATAAGTGCTTAAATTTGTTTTACAAAAAATTATACTTTATTTTAATTTGTTTTAGCTCGTTAACAAGTACTCTGTGACTTACAGGCTCTAAAGACAGCTAAACGATAAAGATAAACGATTAATAAAGTTATTCAATAAATGAAGTATTATTTAACAATGAATGAAAATTAGTAGATCCAAACTTTGCTCTTATTCATACATCCATGTATATTAACTTTTTTCTAACATTTTGTGATACCTGTTAACAATATTTGTCAATTTACATTAAATTCACACATTCTTATGTTGACTGAAACTTCAAAATTTATTTATACGAGGAATTTCTTTTCGATTGTTTATAAAGTGAGATTATTTCAACGTGAAAACTTGCTGATAGAATTCTTTGGTGAATTATGTAAAGGGTTAAGAAGACATAAGTCTCAGTGAAGCGACCTACGCGAGGCTTGAATTGTTTAGGAGTCTTTTACAACGCCTGTATGGAGATTAATTTTAAAATACATCCGCGTAGATTTCATTATTTCGACTGTAAGTATCCAAATTGGCGCTCATTTTCTATTAAATGGGGATTCTTTCTTGTTTCGTGTTAATCCCTTACTAAAAATTTTCGTTGATTATTTCAGAAGAAGAAGGGCGGCATTAAGTTACTAATACTATTTTAAATAAATTATAAATTCTGTAAAACTGTCCGTATAAATAGTATGTTTTATAATAATAGCGAAATGTGGGACTTTGCATATTTGAAAATATATGCTTAGGTTTCGAATGCGAAACACTTTTACTCGTGGGACGAATAATAATTTTCATTACACTACATAAAAAGGTGGGCGTATTAGTTTTTTATATATAGCCGAGTTCAAATGACATTTAAACCAATGTCAATACATGTTATCTGAAGAATGTTGTGGAGCTGACCGTGCACCGATAATACAAACAAGTTTTCAATACATGAGTTTAAATGTATACTGTACTGAGGCGTGTCCCAGCACTGGGCACCCGTCGCGTTAAAGAATGAGGCCCAGAATGTCCGTAAGCCCTCAAAATATAACTTAATATAAATAAAAATATTTATAGTTAGCATGATTATAATGTAATATATTATATAATATATTTTATTATATATTATTATAATTTTATATTGTTAATATATTATAATGAATAATATATAAAATATGTTATTACACATAATATAATATAAGTAATATAAATTAAAATATTAATATAAATTTTGTGGTCGGACTGGGCCGTTGTGTAATGTGACGAATGCGCTTCTTGGTTTCCGTCTTGCCTTAGCTTAAAGGTGGTATTCAAGAAAGGAATTCAGAATTGCATTAAAAAATTCACTGTGTTAAGTATTTGTAGTAACTGTAGATGAAATTAAGTCCCTTAATAAAAACACACAATTTAACCGCTGAAAAGCACAAAAAACCGACAGCAACCTCAATCTGAATATAATTTAGGACGCTCTGTTTTGTTTCAATATCCTCCCCAATTTCTTTCGCTAGAGGTTAGCTAAGAGTGAACATTTGTTTTGTTTTGGCCACAAAAAGTAGATTATGAGGGTTGTGTGTCACTTGTTGCGAGGGTGTGTTTGTCTTTGTCAGACTCTCCCCCCTTCCCCTTCCGACCACCCTCCCCTTCACCCTACCAAGTCCCCCCTTCCCCCTATCCTAGGGGGGTTCTCTTCGTGGACTATCCCCCTCTCGTCATGGACTACCCTACTAAATCCACCATCATTTAAACCTAAACATCCCATTTTTTCATGGCTTATTTTTTGAATCACAGTTGAATGTTTCTATTCATTCATCGCTTATTACGTTTCTTATCTATGCCATCAAGAAACCAATACCACCAACCCCCCCACACCATCGGGGGGCGTTATCGGGGGGGGGGGGGTTATTGGTTTTTGAGGGGGGAGAGTTTGGTTTGAGGGGGGCGTTTTTTATCTATGGTGTTTTATTCACCATCAAGTTTTTATATTCACCAAACTCTTCTATTTCATCAGATAATGGCTTGGTTGTCATAAACATAAGTCTACAATGAAAGTTGGAAATGTGGTGTACAAGAAAATATGGTTAAGTAACTACAAAAACATCAACAAGCCTTAATCTCTCCCACCTTAACCTTTTAAGCCTTAACCTCTCTCCTTTTGCCTTTGCTCTAAGACTCCCTATTTCCATTCATCCAGGCAATATCCCATTACATTAGGCAATATAGACTCAAATGATTATTTTACATCATTACTATATTTTAGATCATGTTTGGAATTATTTATATGAAAAGATACTTTAATGTTGACTTTAATTAGATGTAATGCGATTATGATCTTAGAGTTTGTAACTAACGTACAAGAACTAACCAAATAGTCTGTATCTTTACAAACCGAGGCATTATTTAAAACAAATGTTGTTGTTAGTAATAATCAGCTTGCAGTTTTTTTAGGAGGGGCCTCTTTGTACCTTACATTCAACCCCCCCCCCCCACGTGGGCCTAAGGCCTGTGCGTAGAAGTTATCAAGCAAAGCAAGGAGTGAGCCGGTACAGTACAAGGCTGAAGAGTGCTGCTAAAAGAACAATGTAATGGTGCTGGTTTGTTTACAATGGATTTCAAAATAATTGACAGAAATATAATAAACAATAAATACATTTATAAAAAAGTATTGAACGTTAAGTGTGATTTAGTGTGTATGGTTTTTCAGTTTGTATAGTTTAGTAGCTAAATAAACATTAATAAGCCTTAATCATATTTTGCTCTAAGAAGACTCCCTATTTCCATACACATCCAGGCAATATCCCATTACATCTAGGCAATATAGACATTAACATTAGGCTATTTTTTATTAAGAGTACATACAGTTAGAAAAAATCAGAGACAGAAATATTTTCAGCGAAACCAGAAGAGCTGAAGAACCGCCCCTGGGGAGGAGGGTTGCAATTGTTCCATCCCGCAAAAGGACAACGCAAGGAAACGGTTAAATGTTTAAACCATTCTTTGTACGCCACTTCCTGCTAAGGGTCTTTTACCCAGTTGGATCCAAATGTTTTACATAAAAGATGTATATTGTTGTTTTGTACAATGTTGAATGACAAATAATTTTTATTAATATACACAACACATATCATGATATAATTTTCTTGGAAAGTAGTTATATATATTCTGAAATTATGTATTAGCAACCAAGAAATAAGACGACGACGTTACCTCATGGTATAAAGTTATTGGAGTTTTGCGACCTGTTAGGATTAACATTTTTAGTTGAGGTTAGTTAAGAGCTCAATATCTTACCCGTTATAGCATTTGCGCCTTCGCTGCCTTGTGGAAGTTTTAAAGTAGGTTTTTGAACAAAGTGCTTCGACAAATGTTGTTCCGTGCGGTATGGCGGATTGTTTGAACACATAATGTAAGCTAAATGATATCAAACTTACAAAATAGGTTGTATAAAATGTAAAGATAAACAAACCAATTTTCATTTAATCTTTATATTTGCATTATTCAATCTTAAAAATGGATTGCGTTCTAAAAAAAACAACCTGAAATTAACATAGTTTTGTTTAAAGGAAGGAATTATTTTTTGGACTAGTATAAATTGAAAAACATTCAAAGGTATGTTTAAATATTCTTAAAACATTATCACTAAGGACTCTCTTTGAGTCTTGGTATAACACCTTAATAGCCACAAACTTTATAATTAATTACTATTTCACTTCAGTATCTATGGTCATAACTATTTTATATTTCCTATCAGATCCGCTCTGCTTCAGTAAAACAAATTACCATACATTTTATCAAGAATAATTTTTTTTTTCAATGGATATAAGTATTGTTACTACTTCATATACAAAGCCCAATCAGTAGGATTTCTAGTTATTTTCCGCTTCCATTGGCCAGGCGGGTTGTGGGGAACCACAATTAATTGTTTTGCCCTGCGGTCGCTACGGGGAAACCAGACCTCGCACCCAACGCACCGCATAAACTCCTAACGAACCGCCTTTAATGAAATAAAACAAATAAAAATATCTATTTGAGTGTTTGTTTTCATTGTGTTTTAAAAGGTCTTAACCTTAAACATGGATAATCAGGATGTAACGTTATTACATAATAGGGATACATTTTGTAGGCCTTTACTAAACAAAGCAACAGTTTTGATAGAGGGCTCCAGTTACGTCGACTGAGCATGGTAACCAGAAAAAGCACACAAAAAGCTACAAAATATCTATTGCGGTAGTGTAATATTTAAATTAAAAATAGAATTAACTTTTTATGATTATAATACAGCATCAAAGAGCTTAATATTTAAATCCGTTCACTATTGTATTAGTAAATAAATAGAATAAGTTTCATTTTTACAACACTACTACACAAGTATTATACATACCTGTACACACCTGTATCGCCATGTATGTTTATATTAAATGGCTGATGCAATACTAAAAAAAACGGTAAAATATCCGTTTTCTAAGGGTCTCGTATATAAACACCAATAATTTTATTAGTGCGATAGACAAGTTAGAGAAAACGTTGTACTTTCAAAAACTGCGTAAAATTCACATTAGGATTTAAAATAAATTTTGTATGTTAGAACGGAAATGTAAATGTTTTATTGTAGATAGAGAACTTGATATTACATTCATACACTGCTGTGTAAGCCAGGCTGGAAATTGTCCTGGTGGCTTAACTTGTGCAATGCATAGGTTATCTAGATGCCGTTACCGGTAACAGGTCATCAAAATGCAACTGACCTCGCTGTTTTAGCGAATTTCCCCTATAGGGAAGAAGCTATTACCGTAGGTCTCATGGTAAGACCTAAGCCCGAGACCATGACAACTTTTCGTTTTGGGGCCACCAGAAGCAAAAAACACCATTCGTTCGAATTTATATATATATATATATATATATATATATATATATATATATATATATATGTGTGTGTGTGTGTGTGTGTGTGTGTGTGTGTGTGTGTGTGTGTGTGTGTGTGTGTGTGTCTGTTAGCACGATAGCGGCCGTAAAAATGGTCCGACCTTTATGAAATTTGGTAAAGATATGCAAAGTGCTAATCAATTGGACGAGTTCGTAAACCAACCCGATCGGACCACCGAAAGGGGAGGTAGAGTTTTTAACATGCAAAAATAAAAAATAATCTAATTTTCGTTGACATTATTAGATTCAGCTAAAAAAAAAAACAAACAATTTAGTATCTTGAATCATTGCTCTATGTCCATTGGTTACCGAGATATTTAAAGTGGTGAACACAGTACGTTGTCCCATTGTTAACCTTATGGGGAATAAGTAAAATTATATATATCTCTTATTTCTCATCATATCGTGATAAAACTTGGTAAATGGCTTCTTCTAGTTCCGATCTACTAAATATTGAATTAAAACCAACCAGTTTTAACATACTCGATGCAGCAAACCTGCATACTCATTCCCCATGTTTTTCTTGTAGAGCTTAGAAAAACATGTCAAATCTCACTGTGTTGGGTTGAAATATGTTCTTTTGCACTTGAAATTCGCTGAGTATGCAGGTCTGTAATAATCTTACACTATTACAATGTCTTACAAAGTTGAAAAATGTTAACATTGGGTCATATGAGCTGCCATGCTAGTTACAGCATAACAACAAAATAGTAAACAAATTAATCATCCAGCTGTTCATAAAAATGTCACTTGAAACTTTAACTATGGCACGTGGAGTGTATAGTGAAGTAGAACTGAGATAATACGAATTGAATACAGATTGCTCAAGAAGTATTGTATACTTCATTCTGTGAGTGTGTTAAGTAAAGCCCCCCCCCCTTAAATAACATTTGTATAGAAAAGAACCAAACAGAGAAGAGGCAGTCCATATGTTCCAAGGGATGGTTCACAGCCATTCCCCTTAGTGATTTCATATGAATGAATACAACATGATATGAATAATAAATAAAGCATGTGTGGATGCATTAATTTGTCTTATGAACAATTTATTTACTCATTGTAAAGCTCATGTGCATTTTACGTTCACTGCAAAAAAACATAACCATAATTGGCTTTGTCAACAGACATCCAGTTCCAGCTCCAGGTTTTACTAAAGCTCTTTGGAGATTTGTTGCTATAACATCAGGTACTCATGTGAACCAGCCTGCCAACGTTACAGCTGATGGAGGAGGCGTGGCTTTACTTTACACTCTCACTGAATGAAGTATAAATACTATTGTCATCAAAATGCCCAATCAGGCAAACAGCTGTGTTTTTGGTCAATTTATAAATAACTAGCAGAACCCGTGGCTTCGCTCACGATAAAAATTATCGTCTAACCTTGATATGAAGAATCTAGAGGACTGAATAGAAAATATTTATATCAAGCAAAATGTCATGTAGAGATATGTTTGTTTTATGGCGGAATGTAGGATAAAATGTATAGATACCGCAGTAGGATGTAGAATACCTCAGTAGATAGTGAAGGTTTTCTTTTCACCGTTATAACTCGAAAACGGCCGGACAGATTTTAACACCAAATGTGTCGATTTTAAGGTACTTCCTTGTAGATTTACCATTACGTCCCTGGATTGCCTAGTAGGGCATCAATTAAGTACAGTAAAGGGCTGAATGTTCGAAACAGTTATGGTGCTATCCGTGGGCAGTATTTCAAACTCGATTCACTTAGTTTTAAACTTAAAATATTGACGGGTAGGAATAATTTAAGATCAACCACTGATTGCAGCATTTATTTTTCCGTGAAAAGCCGGGAAACCGTCGAATTAGATGAAAAAGGAATTTGCCAAATTATTGTAACTGGCATGATTGTAATTAAAAACATGAAGGACGGCCTAAGGAAATAACTATAGCTCCCGCTGCCTAAAAAGATGGTACCACATAATGATCTTATGATTGAACGTATAAGGTACGAAACTAAACCAAATGTAACTTTGATATAGTACGAATAACCTAACAAAATCATCAAAACAACCATAAAACCATGATAAAAGGAATCAAATTATAAATCAGCTGTAACAACGTATCCGTTTGTGAAGCTATATGCTTGATTGAATAAAATTGGAAATTTAAACAAAAGATCATCCATTACATTAACATGGGGCATTTTCAAAGCTTCAGCTCCACGAAAAGCCTCTAAAAACCTCGAATTAAAAAAATCCGTTCTTGGTGAATGTCAACACTCTGTAAGGAACGTCCATGCAAATTTTCAAGGTTCTACGTTAAGTAGTTTTGGCTGTACATAGGTATTTGACGAAAATACAGTAGAAAAGATAGTATAAATATAACTTAGAATCAGGGATTTGAATAATTTATAAATTTTTACATAAATAGAACAAAGAATAATATCATTTCAGCAAATTCTGTTTGTGACTGAAAAACCACTGTTCTTTTCTCTTTCCATCTTACCGGGATTTAGCCTCAAGACCCAGCCACAAAAAGCAGTATGCTCTTCACGTTTAAACTACGTACGTCGAATTATACGAAACACCAAATCATCGGACAGGCATAGATGTAATAAAAAAATTATTAGGAACGCCTCCAGGAAAAACGATAACTCCCGCTACCGAAATATAGATGGTGCCACTTAACTAATAAGTGGTGAATTTTATCTAAACTAAATGAAACTTTTATTTATTTAGTACATAATTATGTCCTTTAAACAAATCAACAAAAATCAATGAAGCCATGATCAAAGAAATCAATTATTATCATCTGTATCAACGTATACATTTCCAAAGCTAACTACCAGCTGATTGTTTTATGAACATTAAAAATGTAAACAAAAATCGTCCAACATACTTTTAAATGGGAAAATTTGAAAACTTCGGCCTCGCAAAAAACCCCTTTATACTACGAATTTTGTAAAATCCGTTCTTAGCGGATGTCTACGCCCTAAGAGGAACATCCATGCAAAGTTTCAAGGTTCTAGGTCAAGTAGTTTGGGCTGTACGATGTTTCCACTGAGTGGTATTTGACAAATATATAGTAGACCAGCTGATCAACCCAGTTTCATCCGTGGAAAAACAGAAAAACTTCCATGGATTCATGATTTAATGTTAAGGTTGTCAAGACAACTGCATGAGCTTCCCTATACTTTATCATTGAAAATTTTATCTATCGTAGAGCGTAGCTCTGAGGGAATTTTTAAAAATCCGTTCTTAGTGGATGCCTATGCCCTGAGAGGAACGTTCATGCAATGTTTCAAGGTTCTAGGTCCAGTAGTTTCGTCTGTGCGATGATAGGTAAGTGGTATTTGAGAAATATATAGTGGATGACATAGCATCAACATGCATTTTTTTACATAAAGGTTTTGATGCTTTATACTTAATTTATATCAGTTTAACGTTTAAAAAATTGGAAATACGATTCGTGTATTAGAGATAATAAATTCTTGAAAATCTACAAAGGAAAAATTCCACTTAATTTTATGAGAACAAGGTTCATCCCGAGATACCATCAAATAAAATCCTTCAAACCAAGATTGTTTAACGTTGCCAAGTGAAAAAAGTTGCATCATTCAACTCAACCCACTTCAGTTTGTGCTTGCAAAATTTAGATGCTTAGAAAATGTATTTTCTATTCCTTGTGAAGTAAGATGGTATAATTCGAATTTTCTGAGATCGTAATAAATTGACGAATGGCAGTGTCGAGCAATATGAACACACCAACGTGCGCCAAACGCTTGGTCACCGGAACGAGCGATGGAAGCATCGATTAGAAGAACAGAAATAAAACAAACTGAATAATTGAACAAAATAGAAACCTCAGTATGGTAGATCAAATCACAAAGTTGATTGTCTTTGTGGTGAGCAGTATTAACTTTTATGTTTGAAAATATTACTGTTTTCCCCCGAGCGAAGCCCAGATATTCAAGAAATAAAGTAATTAATTAATTAAAGAAAAAGTATAATAAGCTGCACGAGATTTAACTTAATTTTTTAATGTCACCTCTAAAAGAAACACCCTTAGGTCTAACCAGTGGCGTATATAGAAATTATTTTCGGGGGGGGCCAGGGCCGGATTTAAGATTTTGCCGCCCATGGGCCCAAAGCATTTCGCCGCCCCTTATAAACTATCCGGAAATCGACTATTAATCAGATCAGTTACCTCCGTCCAAAATTAATACTTAATAAGAGATTCATTCATGGTTTTCTCACATTAGTACAACAAATAAAAATTGTTTAAAATAAAACTTATAAGCTCCCACGAGGAAGCACGTATCTAGACGACATACAATAGGAGAGCATTATATTTCAAGGTCTTACTAGGAAGGAGGGAAATGACCGAGATCAGTTCGATTCCCGTGGAAGGAATCATATTAGAAAAATTGGAATAACTCACCATCAGCGACACGCCTTATTCTCGGAACAATAGGGCTGGACTTCAGTCGTTCTCCCAATGGCTCCGTAGGTATCGGATTCGCCATCGCCGATTGGCAGGAGGGCGTGACAATAGCACTACGGGGGAAAAGTCCGATGGAAGGGAGAGTGATGGAAAAATTGAAAGGAAGAGTTAGGAAATCAGTCTTCGAAGAGGAGTAGAAGTAATAAGTTGGGGAACTCAGGGGCCACTCTGAATTGAGTAGGAGTTGGTAAACCGTCGCGGACAGTATTAAGCACCCGTCGGCACCCTCGAGATAGTCTATTTCCCCAACGCACGGACTTCGAGATTTCGCTTCGAGACTCGCACCACCGAGGGACATCCAGCGGAAGACATCCTACCGGAACGAGACCCAGGCCACCGGAGACCAACACCGAGGCGACGCACACCATCAGGAGGCAACGCACACCACCGAGGGGGCGAAGACACCACCGAGGATCACGCTGACCACCGAAAGGAGTGGAGATCACCGAGAGGAGACACCGACTCGGGGATCCACGCGGGCCTTCAACTGGCTGGCGACGCGGGCGTAACACGGGTCCACCAGGAAAGATGCAGCGGGTATGTCCCCAATCAAATTAAAATAATTTGGTGCACTATAAGCTCAATTAAACTCTCAGAGAAAGAATTTGAAAGTCCAACCCAAAGGGATAAATTGAATAATAATAATTTAAATAAATAAATATTAAATAATAAACTTGTATCGAACAAAGATAATAATAATGAAATGAAATAAACTGTTTATTAACAAAGCAAATAAAATCCATTAAAGGAATGACTGTCTAAGAAATAGATCCTATCTCCACTTAGGAAGGAAAGTAAGATAGACAATTGTAAATATAAAGGACAATTGTAAATATAAAATAAGGTTAACCATTTGTGAATAGTTGTGAAAGACATAATAGTTAACTTGTCGTTTATTCTTATCAAAATATAAGAATCATTTTTGATTTTCTTTGTGTAAAAGGGTTTGTACTTGTATATAATATGTAATATCTTTATTAAGGTCCTTGTAGCGTACATGATAATCAATACAATATATTTCAACCTATAAAATGTGTATTCAATTTTATAATACTATGAAAATTTGACTCTACTAAGAACAACAGTTCACTCAGTGACCTATAACATATTTGGAGAATATAATTTTCAAGAGGGTCAGTAAATAAGTAGTGCACCATGTATGTTTAATAGTTCATGTATATTAAAGGAAATTATTGCTCTACAGTGTGTTCACTCAATCTACGTTCCTTTGTGTCACCTTTCACTTGCCATGCGAGTTACACAGCCTATGTTCTGAACCAGTCTGTTTAAGGTTCCCTCAGAACCCCCAAAGTTTACATGGTGGAGAACGCCATTTTGATCTAACCATCAAGGATTGAGTGAGCACAATAAGAGCATATGTGTTAATTATAAGGACATTTGATTTATCTTTAAAGATAAGAGTGTATAATTCCAATGCCATATTAAAGGAGTATATTAAGCATTAAGTAGGCCAGATTTCAAAATAAAACAGAACTAATTATAATCAGAACTAAACAGAATTAATTATAATCAGAAATATTATTTATAAATAAATTTACAAACCAGGAAACAAATAAATTTCTCGCCCAACAACTAATAAATTAACGAGTGAATAAATAAAATAAATTGCAAAAACGAATTTTCATTTCAATAACAGTTACAAATACAATAAAATTCTAGTGGATTGCTAAACAAAAACCCTAAATCATGAAATGTCGTCAATAGGACCCGAGTTACCAACAGACATATACAGAGTAAACAAAGACACCCTCAGACATATTCTAACTTTATTTAAAATTAAATATAAAGAAGAGGACACAGTTAGTATCTTACGCCCAATCGTAGCAGATATTAAGGCATATCTTAAAACTCCATTAACAGAGGATAGGAAAAATACACTTAGGAAACTAATAAAAGGGACATATCTCACGGAGGAAGAATTACAAATTTATCCTTCACTTACTAGAATCCAACAATTTTTGCAAGAAAGACACTATCTGTACGAACAACAAACTAGCGACTCAGAATCTGAAACGGATTACGAAAATATAGGCCAAAATATCCCTGAAGAAATATCACAAAACCCTAAACTAGGACAACCAGGCACTTCTAATCTACTCCAAATCCCAAAATTAACGGTTAATTTACCTCCCGACACAAAAATGGCACTCCCTAAAGAAAAACTTCCCTTAATTTCGGCTGGAACCTACCACGGGTTACCTACGGAAAACCCAAATGATTTCATTGATAAATACGAAATAGCAGCACAATCAAATAACTGGCAGGGAGAAACAAAACTAAAATTATTTCCGGCATACCTAGCAGGAACAGCACTCACGTGGTATAAATACTATACCAAAAACAACCCACCCAATAACTGGGACACTTTTAAAGACACCTTTATAACAACTTTTACACCCGCGGCGCAGGCAACAACCCTCCAAAGCGTCTTGGACAAAAAGGTACAGGGCAAAGACCAACCCGTTCTAGCATATTATCTAGAAGTCCTAACCTTATGCAAAAGACACGATCCGGACATGAGTGACCGCAGGATAGCGCAATACATTATTCAAGGCCTTAAGCCTGAAATTTGCGACAAAATTGTAGCGGAATCGTGTGATACGCTAAAAGATCTAGAAAACAACCTTAAAAAGGTCGAATTGCAACTCGAAATTAAATTAGCAAACAAAGAAAAATATGATAGGGCGGAAAAATTAGGACAAACTAAGGAAACCCCCAGCAGTCAAGGATCACAAATTGAAACTCTCCAAAACCAAATAAAAAGCTTAACTCAAGCCATCAACAATTTAAATATCCAACGAGAGCAGCACCTCCAACAACCACAATACAACCCTCCACCCTACAACTACAGAGGTTACAACCCACAACGAGGAAGAGACAGCTACAAGGCGACGGGAGCGATGATGTCACAAGGTCCACGTCACATCGGCCCACAGCAGTGGCGTCAACGACAATACGTCCCTCCTCCGTACAACCAGCACCGCTTCAACCGTCCACCAAGGTCACCGGGGGGAGACTTCTATGGCTACCAGCAATATTCACCCAACTACAATTACAGGGGAGGAAATGTATTTTGCAAAATCTGCAAAAAAACAAACCACAAGACAAAGGACTGCAGGTTTAGAGGAGCCCAGGGGAAACAAGAACCTAAATCACCACCGAAATTCTGCGACCACTGCAAGAAATCGAACCACACAAAGGACGAATGCTTTTGGTTAAAAAGGGAAGACAACGAAAACAAACAAAAAAACGAATAAAGAGGGGACCTCCCAATACTAACAACAGAGGAAGGTTTCCCCAACCATTCAGCGTGAAACAACCATATATGGAGAATAAAAAAATTCAAATTACGAATTATGAAAAGGAATATCCGACAATAGGAGAAATGCTAGACCAAAGAAAAAGGAAAGGATACAAAAGGACAGCAAGATATTACCACCCTACTATAAGCTATCAAGACAACCATCAGCGGGACAACATTAATGGTTTCCAAGAAACAAGAAGACATAAATACAAAAATATAAATAAGAAAAACGATAACAGAGGAAGAGAAGAAGAAGAAAGGAAGAAGCAAGAAGAAGAAGAAAGGAAGAAGAAGGAAGAAGAAGGGAAGAGGAACGAAGAAGAAGGACGGCAGAAGAAAGAAGAAGGACAAGGAAAACAGGAAGAAGTAAAGAGGACATCGGAGATGGAGATATTAGGAGAGGAAGACAAGAGGAAAATCGTTGAGGAACTAGAGGAAAATGAAAAACAACATACTATCCATGGTTGCGAGATAACTCACATAGCATCAGACAGACTACCCAAACCTAGGAAAAAGGGCCACTTGTTTAACAAAGATATTTGTGAAACACTATTTAACACGCAAAATAGGGAAAGTAACAAAATTCCGGTATTAACGTTAAATGCCAAATTAACTAACCGTCCAAACGAAATGATAGAGTGCATAGTAGATACGGGATCCAACATAAATTTAATAAATTCCAATTTAGTAATGGACAAGGATATTAAGCAAACCAAAGTACCTAAGGTCGTGTCAGCTAATAATACACCTATCAACATTTTAGGAACTACAGAAATAACTCTAGAAATTAGCAACATAATAATAAAGGAAACTTTATATGTTACCCCAGACACAAACAGCGACATAATTTTGGGAAATAGATTTTTGAACAGAAATAAAATTGAATTAAATTACAACACAAAAGAGATCATATTCAACTTAGGGGAATATAAACATAAAATTAAAATGAATAAGAAATGGCTACTTGACATTGAAAGCATAAAATGTCATCAAACTGTAGATAAACCAAAAACTATTGATATTAGATGTCATGAGGACCTAATAATCGCCCCTCATCAACACAGAAGGATACTAATAACTCAAAATATTAGTAAACAAGCGATTATTGAACAAGAACGCTCGATTAGGGACAACAAAAAATGCCACATTTATCTCATAGACGGAGACAACGAGGGAAGCTATCTAAATATTTACAACGCATCCAACACCCCTAAACACATAAATGCAAACACTGTACTAGGCTACTGTACGGAGGATCACATTAACACAATAACAGAGAACTCCAAACCTCAACAAAATTTTAGTCAGTGTAATCCTGATAAACAAATACTCAAAGATAAAGATAACGTATGTTTCAACATTTCCCCTCATCTTACAACCGAACAACACAATGCGGTAGTTAACCTGTTACAAAAATACAAAAACATGTTTACCACAAAAATAAAGGACTTAACACCGGCTAACCTACCACCAGTGTCGCTCGAGACGATTCCAAACGCAAAACCCGTTAACTCCCCACCTTACAAACAAAATAAACAAGAAAGAGAAGAGTTGAATCGACTGTTAGACGAATTAAAGCAGGCCGACATATTAGAAGATGCTCCGGATTATTATGAATTTGCAAGTCCAGTATTCATTACAAGAAACAAAGATAAATCTCCACGCCTTGTTGGAGACATGAGAAAAATTAACGAAATCTTAAAACCTTGCATTTACCCAACACCATCAGTAAACCTAGTTCTGAACAGTTTAAACAATGCTAATTCATTTACAAAATTGGACTTAAAAGGAGCATATCACCAACTATTGGTTAGAGAAGAAGATAGGCACCTTTTAACAATAAAAACTCAAGATAAAATGCTTCGCTACAAACGACTTGTTATGGGCTTGAAAACAAGTTCAGCACTTTTCAGTAAAGCACTATTAGCCTTACTAAACAAACACCTCTACAACAAAGTAGTTTGTTACATAGATGACGTTATAGTATTTGGAAAGAATTTCGAACAGGACCTACAAAATCTCGAAATAATTTTAGAAATATTACACAAGGCCAATTTAAAACTAAACACACAAAAATGTAAGTTTCTTTACGAGCAAGTGGATATCTTAGGATACACGGTATCAAATCAGGGAATACTACCCCAAAAATCAACAGTTTCAGCTATAAAAGAATTTAAACGACCGAATTGTGTAAGGAAAGTAAGACAATTTTTAGGCTCATCATCATTCTTTCGAAAACACATAAAGAATTATGCCCAAATAACATTGCCTTTAACCAACCTAATTAAGGACTCAAACAAAAACCTTCCATTCAACTGGACAGAAGACTGTGAAAAAGCCTTCATTAAAATTAAAGAGATTTTAACCAACCCTCCTTTATTAAAACATTGGAACGACGATTGGGAGGCAACGATTTATGTGGACTCTAGCTTAACGGCTCTTGGCGCGTGTTTAATACAAACGGACCCTAACACAGGGAAGGAACACCCGATAGCTTACCTATCAAAAAAATATTCGGAATCACAACAACGATATACAAACCCCGAACGGGAAATGTACGCAATCTCATATTCAATAAATTATTGGCGTGAACACTGTCTTGGTCGGAAAACAACCATTTATACCGATTGTCAAGCGCTAGTACATTACCAGAATTTTAAACAAACTTCTACCAGATTAAACCGATTAGCATTATCTCTAGTAGATTATGATATTGAAGTAAAATTTAAGCGATCAGGATCGAACTCGCTAGCTGATAGCCTTTCAAGAAATCCACCTCCTGACACGATAGAAGAAAACCCCTTTGAAATAACCTTAAACTTACAGGAAATTAAAACAGAAAATTTTGAGGAATTACAGGCGGTAGACCCATACTTAAAACAAATAAAATTAGCAAAACTCTCACCAGAATCAGTTTCAAAACGAATAAGAAGCCAGAGTAGCCCATATGGAAAAATTATATATTTATATATATTTAAAATATATTTAAAAAGACCAAAATATATATAAAATATATTATCAAATATATATTATTTTAGTTTATATTGAAAATATATTTTAAATATATATCAGGATATATTTAAAATATATTCAATGAAATATATTTTAGGAATATATTTTGAAATATATAATATATATATTTCAATTCAAGTAAGAATATATATTATGAAGTACTGTTAGTGAAATATATTTGAAATATATTATTGTATATATTTCAAATATACTTAATGAAATATATTGTCGAAATATATTTTGCAATACATTACAAATATATTAAAACTGAAGTAAGACAAATATATTACGAAATACTGTGAGTGAAATATATTTGAAATATATTCCTGTATATATTTCAAATATATGTAATGTAATATATTTTTTAAATATATTTTGCAATACATTACAAATATATTAAAACTGAAGTAAGACAAATATATTACGAAATACTGTTAGTGAAATATATTTGAAATATATTCTTGTATGTATTTCAAATATATTTAATATAATATATTTTTGAAATATATTTTGCAATACATTACAAATATATTAAAACTGAAGTAAGACGTATATATTATGAATTACTGTTAGTGATATATATTTTAAATATATTCTTGTATATATTTAAAATATATTTAATGAAAAATATTTTTGAAATATATTCTGCAATTCATTACAAATATATTAAAACTACAGTAAGACAGATATATTACGAAATACTGTTAGTGATATATATTTTAAATATATTAACACCATATATATTTTATAACATATAATTATGAATATATTTCAAATATAACTTTAATTTTATATTTGAAAATATATTATTAACAATATATTGCAAATATAAAAACAAATATATTTGTAATATATTAAACAAATTGACAAGCATAAAATCAAAATATGCGGAACATCTTATACAGGGTATCTATAAAATAACTCCGGGATTTTAAAAATTAATATCTTAATAACTGTTGAAGGTAGCGAAATGCAGTTAATTTCTTTGAAACGAGTAGCTCATAAGGTTTAACTCATAACAATTGGGAATGTTTTTGTCAAGAGGTGGCAGCGCTGCGGAACATTGGCCTTGAAAAAACTTAGCGCGGCTATCAAGTGCTGTCTGAATTCCTGCGCTAAAGGCAGCGCCGCAACAAAAGCCTCAATGCGTTATTTGGCTAGTATAAACTAAATCTGTCGTTACGGTACACAGAATCCTTCGAAAATTCCTGATGTTGACCACCTCAGGCAACGAATAATTAATTCTGTGGCAACCGTCCCCCCCCAGAAATGTCAGCCAGGATATATAAGGAGGTGGAATATCGTTACAATGTGTTCTGTGCCGCCAAGGGAGCCCATTTTGAACTTTATGAAATTGCTAAAGAAAAATTCTAAATGCAACCTTTTAATCATGTATAAAACAGTTACATAAGCTTATTGCTTCATAACAATATTTTGCCTCAAAACCCTGAAGTTCTTTTATAGATACCCTAACATAATTATACCAAACACATAATACATGAAGTAAACATAATTACATAATATGAAGTATACATAATTACACCAATATAGATGAAAACTTAAAAGTACTGACCAGAATGTACTCATATAAAAATGACAAAGAAAAATTACATGTAAAATAATTGATATTTCTTAGTCAATTTTTATGCAATCCTATACTATATAGGATGTTTTATATTTAAGGAAACACAATTGAAATACATCTCAATATACTGTCTTTCAACACATAATGTAATGCCCAATGCTAAATCAGATTATGTATGATTAACAAAGCATCTACTGTATGAGACTTTTAAAAATGCGGAAGTAAAAATAGCCTATGGAACTAAAAAATAATAATAATTCAGTTGATTTATAAGTGATCACAAGCAACGGCAGAAAAGAAAAAAAGATGACTTGACGAAAGCAGGGGAGTGTATAAACTTAAATGTTGGAACTGCGATACGGTAACATCTATTTTGGACAAACTTTAGAATAAATTTTCAAATAAGATACAAAGAACATTTACAGTCTTCACCAACTCCTATGGTACACTTTAAGTACGCAACGTGTGTTAGATACAACAGCAACTATTTAATTACTGAATGCTGTCCATTAAAAATAGACTAGTGCTACAATGCAAAAGCATTGCAACTCCAACTCCAAAAGGAAACAGCGTTCCCAATCAGCTTTACATCCTAAGTTATGCCGTGTCACCCATGAGTCGAATTGGCCGAGTGGGTTAAGGCGTAGGTTAGGTTAGGATAGGATGTAGGCTTAGGTAGGGAAAGTAGAGCGAAGGTCCGAGGTTCGAATCCCAGCGGGGTCACCCTTTTTTTGTTCATGAAAATCAAATGTAAGGCTAATATTATATATTTATATATCAATTTATTAATTTTTTTGTAGAGTTTTGACATTTAAATTGAAAAAAATCATATTTTGAAAAATATTTTGAAATATAAATTAAATATATTTATAATATATTTTTATTCCAAACAACAATATATTTACCTAAATATATTACAAATATAAAATAATATATTATTAACAACAAACAATAATATAATTTAAATATATATTAGAAATAAATTATATATATAATTATATATTTAGTAAATATATAATTATATCTTTCTGGGTCCCATAATTTGTATATTTAAATATATTTCAATATATATTTCAAATATATGACGTTTTATTCTAAAATATATTATTATATATTTTTAAAAATATATTTTAAATATAAATTTTTCCATATGGGAGGAAATACGAAGAAAGGGATGGCTTATTATATCATAAACAATTTAACGGAAATAATACTGACTATTTACTTGCAATCCCGCGAGAAAAAGTTAAAGACATCCTACAAACATTCCACGACAATCAATATTCCGGAGGACATTTTTCGGCTTTTAAAACAATAAAGAAAATCAAACAACGTTATTATTGGCCTGAAATGGTATCAGACATTCAAAAATACACGAACTCCTGTGAACAATGTCAACTAAAACGAACGCCCACCTATAAGCAATATGATAAATTAACCCCACAAGTACCACCAACCACCCCTTTCGAAAGAATTATAATTGACTATTGCGGCCCAATAAATGCTTCTCGCTCATATAAATACATTTTCTTTGCAACCTGTGCTACAACACGAATGGTCTTTGCAAAATGTACACGCTCAGCTGACGCAAAAACTACAGCAAATATTTTATTAGATTTATTTTGCCAATACGGATGTCCGAAGATTATAACTCATGACCAGGGCACTCACTTCATGGGAAATGTCCTTCAACAACTATTATTAAGTTTAGGGATCCAACAACGGCCAAGCCCTCCCTACATGTACCGAATTCAAGGATTAACCGAAAGAATGAATTTAATATTCAAAAAGACCATTAGTCATTACGTGGAAAACGACCCCTCTAAATGGTCAGATTATGTGCGCTATGTCACGTTTACCTACAATACGAGCGTAAACAAAAGTACAGGTTATACGCCATTCTACTTAATGTACGGCAGAGAAGCAAATCTACCGTCAGACTATTTATTTTTACACAAGGACCAAGATCCTGATTTAATTAGGGAAATTAAAACCATTCAAAAAGTTCGGCAAGAAATCCCGAAAATTCTGCAAAAGGCACAACAGACTCAAAAGAAACATTTTGACTCAACCAAAAGAGATTTGCAACTCGAAATAGGCGAAGAGGTTTTGGTAAAAAGCCCCCCAGATTTTAAAGAACCTTACAACAAATTTAAAAACGTTTATAGAGGCCCATATTTTGTTACCGACAAAATCAATGACACAACTTATATGGTGTTACTCGAAAAAAGAGGTAAAATGACTAATCAGCCTGTGCATATAGCGAGAATGAAGCCATTCATTCGAAGATAAAAATTTAAGGATCATAAACTATTAACTATATAAAAAGTATGTCTTCAGACAGTAAAAAAAATACCATTCAGACAAGCCACTCTATCCAAAGTCTTAAGCATAGAGCGTAAAGATTACGCCGGAGTAATACTCCTTTATAATTTTAATCTGACTTACAAAAAAAACTCCGAGGGGGAAAATTCCCCGACTTATAAATACAAGCAGCTAAATGTATACTCGGAGGAAAAGATGGTCAACCACCTTTTGTCCCTGAATTATAGCTAAATAAAACTAGATAATTAATCACTTTCAGACTTACAATCAACCAACAAAAATTAAGTAGGCGCCTTTGTCTGAAGAAATACCTTAGTTGGAAAATAAGATAGGTTTGATCGAACAACACCATACGTAGTTACAAAAAATCCTTCGAAATTTACACACATTTAGATGCAAACCTAGAAGGATGATATATAATGCCCTCAACAAAGCAAATTAGGTAATTAATTACAAAAAAAAAACACCCATACAGCCAATTACCCTCACCCATTGTTAAACAAAACTATTAAAAACTCCCAGTGGTATAAAATACTAGTTACTATATCGCTGAGACAATTAATAGATCATCAAAATAAAAATACGTACAAAAAATATTGAATTTGTACGGAATTTGCCTCAACCACAAAACCTACCAAGGAAATTTATAAAACCCTACAACAAAGTTTTACAAAGAAACCAATACCTGATGACTGCATTATCCATCACAATAAAACAGGAATTAAAAACAACGCAAACGACGGAACCGGACCGACCGACCGAATACCGGAACCGGATACGCGACGAAAGACGGATCTCGTAAGACCGGAACGACGCCGACGCCGCGACGAACACAACCGTGACCGAGCTTCGGAAGCGACTAACTGGGTGTGGGAAGAGGAACAGCAGTCCCAGGGCACAGCGGGAATGCTGATACTCAAAACGCCAGATAAACAAGAGATAAGCCAGGCTCCGCAGAATAAACCTGTCTTATCACTACATGTGCACTGAAACGCAACAAGTGAGGCATTCCCAGACAACACCGCCTACGCTACATCGCCCGTCATAATTAATATAATATTCACTACATAATTATAAATTTTACTACAATTAATTACTGCAAAGTAGAAACATATTACGACCTGATCACCCGTATTATGTTTGTAACAACAGTAATTGATCATCCATAATGATTGGTGAAACAAAATAAAAAGATAGATATATATATTGATTTTTGAAAATAAAACATAAATTATCCAAAAAAACAAAATGATACTTCAGTACATACACCAAAAAAAAAAAAAACAATATGGTGACCAATATGGTGTGGTGAATATGGTCGGTATATGGTGATTGATTAACCAATATAAAAAAAAAACGTCTATACAATCCTCCCAAACTTCAGCAATAAATATCAACAAAAAAATCTAGAGTAACACAAAAACAAAATATTACAGTATAAACAGAGGGATCTGTGCTTCGTACACACGCCGCCGCACAGCGACCAGCTGATGCAGAGAGGGAGAGAGAGAGACAGAAGATGCCTTGCAACCACAGCACGGCACTGGTGACCCACATTCTATAACTGCCGAGAAGCACACCATACAATTAATTTGGGGACCAAATTAAAGCGCAGCAGGGGAGTATAAACTATCCGGAAATCGACTATTAATCAGATCAGTTACCTCCGTCCAAAATTAATACTTAATAAGAGATTCATTCATGGTTTTCTCACATTAGTACAATAAATAAAAATTGTTTAAAATAAAACTTATAAGCTCCCACGAGGAAGCACGTATCTAGACGACATACAATAGGAGAGCATTATATTTCAAGGTCTTACTAGGAAGGAGGGAAATGACCGAGATCAGTTCGATTCCCGTGGAAGGAATCATATTAGAAAAATTGGAATAACTCACCATCAGCGACACGCCTTATTCTCGGAACAATAGGGCTGGACTTCAGTCGTTCTCCCAATGGCTCCGTAGGTATCGGATTCGCCATCGCCGATTGGCAGGAGGGCGTGACAATAGCACTACGGGGGAAAAGTCCGATGGAAGGGAGAGTGATGGAAAAATTGAAAGGAAGAGTTAGGAAATCAGTCTTCGAAGAGGAGTAGAAGTAATAAGTTGGGGAACTCAGGGGCCACTCTGAATTGAGTAGGAGTTGGTAAACCGTCGCGGACAGTATTAAGCACCCGTCGGCACCCTCGAGATAGTCTATTTCCCCAACGCACGGACTTCGAGATTTCGCTTCGAGACTCGCACCACCGAGGGACATCCAGCGGAAGACATCCTACCGGAACGAGACCCAGGCCACCGGAGACCAACACCGAGGCGACGCACACCATCAGGAGGCAACGCACACCACCGAGGGGGCGAAGACACCACCGAGGATCACGCTGACCACCGAAAGGAGTGGAGATCACCGAGAGGAGACACCGACTCGGGGATCCACGCGGGCCTTCAACTGGCTGGCGACGCGGGCGTAACACGGGTCCACCAGGAAAGATGCAGCGGGTATGTCCCCAATCAAATTAAAATAATTTGGTGCACTATAAGCTCAATTAAACTCTCAGAGAAAGAATTTGAAAGTCCAACCCAAAGGGATAAATTGAATAATAATAATTTAAATAAATAAATATTAAATAATAAACTTGTATCGAACAAAGATAATAATAATGAAATGAAATAAACTGTTTATTAACAAAGCAAATAAAATCCATTAAAGGAATGACTGTCTAAGAAATAGATCCTATCTCCACTTAGGAAGGAAAGTAAGATAGACAATTGTAAATATAAAGGACAATTGTAAATATAAAATAAGGTTAACCATTTGTGAATAGTTGTGAAAGACATAATAGTTAACTTGTCGTTTATTCTTATCAAAATATAAGAATCATTTTTGATTTTCTTTGTGTAAAAGGGTTTGTACTTGTATATAATATGTAATATCTTTATTAAGGTCCTTGTAGCGTACATGATAATCAATACAATATATTTCAACCTATAAAATGTGTATTCAATTTTATAATACTATGAAAATTTGACTCTACTAAGAACAACAGTTCACTCAGTGACCTATAACATATTTGGAGAATATAATTTTCAAGAGGGTCAGTAAATAAGTAGTGCACCATGTATGTTTAATAGTTCATGTATATTAAAGGAAATTATTGCTCTACAGTGTGTTCACTCAATCTACGTTCCTTTGTGTCACCTTTCACTTGCCATGCGAGTTACACAGCCTATGTTCTGAACCAGTCTGTTTAAGGTTCCCTCAGATCCCCCAAAGTTTACATGGTGGAGAACGCCATTTTGATCTAACCATCAAGGATTGAGTGAGCACAATAAGAGCATATGTGTTAATTATAAGGACATTTGATTTATCTTTAAATCACCCAACTCCCAAACTCCTCCCAAACTTGACAATTTGCCAGATCTAATCATAGGCGTAATTAGGGGGAAGGGAGGCACTTGCTCCGCCCAATAATTTGGGATTATAGTTTATTAGCTAAACCTGAGTTTTTTTAACATTACAGTCACCAATATTTGTGTTTATTTACATGTCTGCTGATGCCAGCTGGCAAAAGGCCTCACAAAATAAAATTATACAAATATTGTGGTGCTTTTTAATGTTCAAATTTGATAACATCCAATATTAACAATTCGTTAATAAGAGTGATTGATTGATTTATCTTTTTGGCCAAAAATATCTTGGTCGCATTTCCGCGGTCTGATATTCTCTTAAATGTTTCGCCGCGATCATCCTGTCTAAGGAACATGCCAACCTTAGTCAGTAACAAGGCTACAAGATCGCGCCACTATCATCACGATCATCATACTCATCCTTCACTCATATTCAGGGTAACGTCCTCCATGTGGTACCTGTCTTAATAAAGTGATTAAGTGATCTCTCGGCCATTTCAAAGCTGAAACCTTAACAAAGATTAAGGCAGCATCTAGAATCTGAATAGGAAGAATTTTGAATCTGAATAAAATCTATCACGATTTATTTTATTGGGTTTTAATTATGTTATAGCTATGATAATAATTGTGATGATAATTAATAATTATGTTATTGGGTTGTGCTATGTTATAGCTATAGGTATAATAGAAAATTGTATATCTGTTATTGCTCTCTTTTAAAAGAGTTAAAGCTTGAAGCATATCGGGGGTGCAAAAGATTGAAGTAGATAAGACTGGGTTTTATTTATTAAAATTGTGCTATGCACTCTGGATTTTCTTTTAAACATAACCAAAAGCTAAAATTATTTTTAGCGAATTTCCTTAAAGGAATAAGCTATTACGGTAGTACTCATGGTAAGACCTAAGTCCGAGACCATGTTAACTTTTCATTTTGGGGTCCCCAGAAGCAAAAAACACCATTCGTTCGAATTTATATATATATGTGTCTGTTAACACGATAGCGGCCGTAAATATGGTCCGATCATCATGAAATTTGGTACAGACGTGTAAAGTGGTAATCACTCGGACGAGTTCGTGAACCAGCCCGATCGGACCACCGGAAGGGGGTAAGGGGGGAAAACCCCCCCAAAAATGGGTTTTTGAGTTTTTCACATAGAAAAATAAAATGTATCAAATTTTTGTTGGCACCATTGAATTCAGCTCAAAAAAACAAACAATTTAGTATGTTGAATCACTGCTCTATGTCCATTGGTTACCGAAATATTGAAAGTGGTAAACACAGTACGTTGTCTCAATGTTAACCTTATGGGAAATAAGTAAAATTCTATATCTCGCTTATTTCTCATCATATCTTACTAAAACTTGGTAAATGGCTTCTTCTAGTTCAGATCTACTAAATATTGAATTAAAACCAACCAGTTTAAACATACCTGTAGCAGCAAACCTGCATACTCATTCCCCATGTTATTCTTATGGAGCTTACCGTAACATGTCAAATCTCGCTATGTTGGATTGAAATATGTTGTTTTGCACTTGCAATTCGCTGAGTATGCAGGTCTGCTGCAACGGGGGTATTTTACATTAAGTTTATTCCATCGAAAGAAATCGGAATAAACGAATTGCTGGTTTTTAGTCAACCTTCAAAATGATTGCTACTATTTGTTCAACAATTTTAATTTTAATTTATTTATAACAAAATGGGAGATTAAAATTTGAAATAGTTTCAAAGCCCAACCGTATAATGCATTATTTACGACTGTTTAATCCATCACATTATTCTCGCGTTATCAATGTGCTTTTACGTTCTAAAATAGTTAGTTTAGTTATCAACAATTTTGTATAAAGCTGGGGGTTAAAACTTATTTAGACAAAATATCAAATCAAGTCAGATCAACTTATATATTCAAAAATAAGTATGGATAAACTTTCTGGAGTTTGGAGGCTGAGTATGAATTTTTGCTGTCATAAAATTAGAAAGTTTAAAGAAAAGTAGTGTGGGTGCACCGGGAATGATCACCCCCAGCGAATGACCGTTTTGCTTAAAAATGCCGTTTATTAAGCATTTTTATTAGGCTAGCTGATTAAAATTAAGCGTAAAAACAGCCTTGGAATATTATTCAATCTTTCATTGGTTAATATTTTGGAGTCGAAAATACTTTTCAAACATATTTAATATTGAGTGTTACACTATCTTCGATTTTGATGTTTCCTGTTGTAGTGAATTAATTGTATTGATGAGAAATAAGCTACAATTTATTGTACTATAACTCGACTCTATAATCACCTTTCAGTACAGGCCATATGGAAGATAGCTATTCTATACCTTTAGTGAGTATTTTTTTTCAAAATCCGTATATTGTAGTGGTAAAATCATCAGCTGATTGTTATTTCATACGGTAGTAAAACCTAATTTGACATTCGAAACACATGGCTTTTGAAAATTCCGTATGGAAAGGTGAATATGGAATTGAGTGTAGTGAACAGCTCAGCAGCTGTTAAGTAAACGAATAATTGTAAATAAAACTAATTAATCAGCTGTTCAGCCCTTTTATTTATGTTTGTGAAATTTATAATTAAAATAAATGGTCAATAGGTTTTTCGTGTTTTTTTCGAGTGATATTGTCTAAATTAAAAATATAAAGCCAGTTTATGCATCTGCAAACAAAGACTCGACGACGCAAGTTTTGTGTAATATTGGGGTAAATCAAAACAAAACATCCTTTTACCAAAGTTTACATGTAGCTTATTAAGAATAAAGATTTCCTTTAAGTTTAACATTTTGGAAGTGAGTACAAAGGTTTGGAAGCGAGGCTGCCTAGTAAATAAAAACGTAGGATTATTGACCACAGCCGTAAAATTATTATCTATAATATGTTTCACCGCGATATTTAGCCTTTTTGTTACTTAAATTAGTTTAACATTATTTAATAGTCACAACAATAATGGATTGTCTTGATTTCGATCAGGGATTATATAAATGTATCTAAATGTATGTTTATTGTTGCAAGTTTTTAGATAATCTCGTTAATAATCTATATAATCCATATCAGATATCTGTAGAACTTCGTAGTAAGTGCTGTATAATGATGATAGCATTAGGTAAACAACGTTTTGTATAACATAAATCGAACTGGGATGCTAGAATCTTCTACAGCTGCGTTGCCTACAGTATGGAAAAAACCATGGCGTCTCAGTGAAAACAAACATTGTGTAAATAACACCACATGTGTAGAATTCTTCGCCACTGAATGTTCTAGAATCGTAATACGGCTGAGTAAATCATATTTTTATTCAATTCAAGCACAATGGAAAGAACATTGTAATTGATTGAGGTTTATAAAATAATTTTTGGGTCGATTAAAGTGTATTAAATTGTTTTTGTAGGACAAAACTTACCGTTGGTCCCGAAACACCAAATACCCTCCAACACCGCCTCTCAGATTACAAAAATTATTTTGGTCACTTCATCTTTTGAAGTTCAGTCTAGTGGATATAGCTTGATGTTAATCCCATCGTATTTTTTAAAAACTCGATACAATATTTCCAAATATAGAAAAATTAAATTGTGTTAGGCATATAACGTGCATTGTGTACGTGAATGATGGTATTTGCTTTAGTTAAGTTTTTGACATAACAACTCTCATGATAAAGGCTAAGATAAAGAGAATCATAAATTGGATGTTAACTTGTAATATAATTTTTTATTTAATTATATTCAAAAACATCTACAAAACTGTTAGGATACAGTTTATAATTACATAGTATGCATGAACATTTTTAGTTCTAAGGTTTTCTAAGACAATTTTCAAACTTTTTCCTAGTAAACATTGAACTGAATACTGGTTAGGTGAAGTAAAAATGAAATATCTACTAATAATTGGATGAGTTTACTCCGGAATAAACTGTAATGAAAAATCAATAATATTCTTCATAACTCTATACTAGAAGGTTCTTTGTAGTTTCGAAGATGCAAAGTCATACAAATAGATTTTATTTATTGTATTTATATTTCGAAATCTTAAAGCTGTTTTTGAAACACCTTTCTATCCAAAGTATAATAAGATAAGATGAGATAGTTTTCGTTAAAGTTATGATCGTGTATTTATTGGACCTTACTGACAAGTAGCTGAAGTTTACTTAGCAAGGCCAGATGTTGTGAAAACCTTTCTAATTCAAATAAATAAATTAATTAAAAAATCAAATAATAATTTTCCTCTCGAGATAATAATTAAAGTAATTCGTTACATGCGATTTCTTACTGGAAATTACGATTTCATGTAAGAATGTATCTTAATTTTACTCGGACTGCAATAGGTATGAGTGCCAAGTTATAAGCGTGTCATCTTAACGCTTTTAAAGCAGTCCAGTGATGATAATGAAAAGTAATGTTAGCGAAAAGTAATATGGTAATGTTAGTGTAAGTAATGATCATAATCACATGATCTCACTGCAATTGCCAGATTGTATTGGCACTTCCACTTGACTTGGATTGTCCACTTGGATTGTCCAACTTGGCATGTCCACTTGTATTGGACATGAGGAATGAATTAGGGACTTTCGAGTTTTCACTGGGGGCGAGGGATTAAATAAACGGTTATCGCATAAGACAGGCCTATATTTTACCGAAAATTATTTAAATTGCTTGCTTCTGTCAAGTAATCCTTTGAACCTTTGAAAGGTTCGAAACCGTGATAGTGTGAATAACAAAACAAGGTTACTTGACAGAAGCAAGGTAATTTAAATCATTTTCGCCAATATTTAGTAATCCAGAGGCTATTCAATGATGACTATATTTTAAGCAATATTAACTGGATTTAATTTACAGTAAATCCAATGGTTACTTCAGGAGAACGGACTATTATATCGAGTCTTTGGTTTATTTAAGAAGTAAATTGCTACTGAGAAATGTTAACATTTTACTGTATCGAAGTTATTGTTTGCGGCTTGTTGATTCATCGCCGTAATTGTAATATCAGTAAAACGCATAACGCAATGATGAAAATATATAAAAGTATATTATCTAGTTGCATTGAAATTAGAAACGAGGAGACAAATTCATTTTAACAAACAATTCTTAACATTGCAAACTAAATCTAAGTAACGAAATTGATTAAATAAAAAATTAAAATGTTTGAACAATTTTCTTCTTGTGAAATTTATATTTATTGAATAGTAGGGCGATTTACTGTAGACTGTAGACCCCCTTAGACCGAAATAATTTGCAATTAATGTTATTTTCCGAAATACTGTGTAACTATTTGGCGTAAGATAATGTGACAAGTTTATTTAGGCCTATAAATCGGACAATTTTTACGGGCCGCTGTCGTGCATCTATCAATTAATCTTGAACAAAAATAGCATTTTGATCGTTGAATAATGAATAAATTAGTTATTTTATTTCTTAATTTAAATCAGCCTTTTTACAAGTCTGTAAGTTACTAAATTTTATTTTCACCACACTACGACGAAATCACCTGTTTTACAAACGTCAAACGCGGACCGAAACACACTGTTTGCCGCTACAGGACCGAAAACGTTGGGGGCCCTAGTGCCGAAAGTCAGCTGATCGTTTATTTGTTTGAAACAACGTCAGAACATCACATAATTATACGGCATTCAATAGGTTTCAAAAACAAGATAGTTGCGATCATATGATTTTCATACCTGTGATTGAATCATGATAAAGAAGTTGTATCGTCGCTCATAACCTTAAAGTTTTGTTTTCAAGTGAGTCAAATAACAATCTTTTCTTTTTTTTAATTATTTAAGGTATAGGCCTATTTCATTGTGTAGAGTGGTGAAAAATAGCGCTCGCACCTCGGCCGAAAGGGTTTTGCAGCTCTCGATCGTTTCAAATTCTCGAATTCGTCTCGAATTTGAAACACAATCTCGAGCCTGCAAAACCTCATTTTCGGCCCTTGTTGCGAAATATACTATTGTATCGAATAATTTCTACGGGCCGCCCTCATACTTAGGGCCTACAGACGAATAGATATAAAAATTGACTATCATTTGTTTTTCATAATAATGACTATTTATTATACCTACTATTGTTTATTGCAAAACTGAAAAGTGAACCAGTAAATTAACCGACTCATCATCAGTTCATAACATTAATCTTACTTTACAATTTGGATGAAATTAGTTACAAAGTGTAGGCATACTAATTGCTTACAAAAAAAAAACTATCAGGATTATATCACAATAGTTATCAAAGTAAAACAGAGACTAGGCCTAAGTCTTAGTTGTTTTAATAGTAAGATTGTTGACAATTATTCTACTATACTGGGTGTTTTTTTTAACGCAACCCATTTTTAAGATTGAATAATGCACTAATATAAAGATGAGTGTTGGGTATTGTTTTGGTTATCATTGCATTTTATACAACCTATTATTTAAGTGTTATCACATTTAGCTAGCATTATGTGTTCAATCAATCCGCTACTGGCATTCTGACAAAGTTGTGTTCTCTCCACCAAATTCTCTTACCTAAAAGAGCTACGGAATTGGCTATAAAAAATTATATCATCCTTCTTTCTTCACATATCTTCGTAAATCTTGGTATATGGCCTAGTCTAGTTCAGATCTATGAACTATTAAAATTAAAATCACCTAATTTTACATATATGCTGAAGCAAACCTACACACAATTTTAAACAGTCCTGATTTGGCGCTGTCCGACTTTGGTAGCGTCCCAGTGTGTAGGTTTGCTTCAGCAAATATGTAAATACACACTCATTCCCTATGTATTTCTTACGGTGATTACAAAAACATGTCATATCTCACTGTTTTGGATTAAAATAAATGTTTACCCTTCTGAAATTCAATGTGGATGCAGTCCTGCTGCGATGTTATAGGGTCGTAATATCATTAATGGTGTTGTAGCCATATACCGAAATTCCTACGAATTTTTTAGGAATAATTTACCAATTGGAATAAAATTTCTGGGCGTAAAAGTTTTAAACCTAGATAACATATTAAATTTTTAGCTATAGCCTCAAAATGAATTTGATTGAGGAATTAGACTTCCGCATGGAAAATTTTGTTTTTCCAATATTCAATCAGAACTATTAATTTTAAAAAGGATTAAATTTTAAAAAAAATATTAAAAAACCTTTCAAATAAAAATATTTTCTTCATGATCGGAATAGGCCTACTATTACTGGAGTCATAGTGCAATTTATGAATTTATGGCAGCCATCTTTAATGGCAGATATGAAGGTGCTCTTCACGAATTAAGGTGTTTTGTTCGGACAAAACTACTTATACTGGTATCTAAGCTGTACCAAAGAGTGCAGGTCTGGTGAAAATGAACGCTAACCACAGGTAATGTGGATATTTGGAGTTTTTGTATGAGTCATTGTATTTGATTTGTTTTCCTGATTTTTTGAGAGCTATAAATAAACTTTTTTCAAAAGACTTTTTTTTATTTTGCTTCCTTTTTTTGAGTGTTGATTAATTAAAACATCGTTTTTATGTAGTTAGTACAAATTATTTGCAAAATTTAAAGTGGTTTATTGATTTTTAGTTTCATTTATTAATCATTTCAACTTAAATTTACAAAGCAAAGCAATTTTTCATCTGTGGCTGTTTGCAAACATATTTAAATGAAAATCTGAGTGTCAATAGATTGAGAAATCATAGATGAATTTTTTATCGATCTATGTTTGAATAGGTCTTACAAACTAATGCAGTCCTTTAGTAATGACAATGGTATCCTGTCTCCCTTACCCCATTAAGCATTCTTCATGTTTAAAAGAAACAATTACAAGGGATGGGATTGTTTACAATGAACCCAAAAAAATTTACTATCTTTTTTTATGTTTATCTGTTTGTGTTTTCAGTTAACATTTTGAAAACAAATAAGTATATTGACAATTTTGAATATTCATTTGTTGGTTAATATTTTACCTAAAATGTATGAACATAGGGCTATAGGAAATATTTTTTCATTTCATCACGGAAGTACTCAATATGGCAATTTTTAAAAACGGGTCTATTCTGCTAAAGTGCAGTTGTCACTGTCTACTCAGTAAAAATCTTTCTTTATACTGCTTTGATAGGGGAGAAAAGAGCGATAAGAAATCATGTTGATTCTTTATTCAAAACTTTAGATCAAAGTAAATGCATGTTAATTTTACCACTGAAAGACTATTCATAAATACACTGATTTACAACAAAGTGAAATAAAAAAATAGATAGAACTTTTAGTCTAAGGTGATCAATGCTGTTTCAGTACCCAATCCCACTGTTTTCTCTTAAGTCCTTTACATTGTCGATCTTCTTGACTTCAAGATCTTTCCTGGTGGTTTTGTAAACAATAACCTATTTGTTTACACCCCATGAATACATTTAAAAAAATTATGTAACTGTACTTTTTTCCAAATCGTAGTTGTCTTATCATTAATTGTAGCAGTTATCTTCTGCTATTTGTGACAATCTTACATAATTTCAATAAAAAACGAAAAATCATTGAATAGATTCACACTGATTGCATAAAACCTCACTGTTTGTGATATGAGGTCTGGTATTATTTACTAATTTAGTTGGTTTTTGTATTTGATAGGAAACAGTAATATCACAGTAATCTTTTATGAGTCATATCAAATAGGATGTGGTTAGCAATATCCTAGTTATAAACACTTCTGGTAATTGATTTGTGATGGAGTAAAATAATTCTGTGGTGCCTGGGTAAAAGGGGATAAGTTCATTTTTTGTGCAAAATGAGTTATGTGTAGCATTTTTTTCCTGCCATTGAAATCTTTGACTGGGTAAAAGGGGGGCATGTTCTAGTTCTACTATAAAAGATATAGTTCATGTGTGTAAAAGGAGCTAACTTATAAACCCATCAGCTGTGGCTTAGTGTCCCTGCCATTTTTAGAAATCTTGTAAAGCTCGGACGTTGGAAATATTCAAGCAAAGCAAAGAAAATTCACATTACTTGTGGAAATATTTACAAGTGATTGCAAGACTAACTAATACTACATGATATGTCTAACATTCAATTGAAGTAAATTTTCCGCAACCAACAAACATTTTCTTTGCTTTAATTTTTTTAAGTAAAATTTTTAATTGATTTTCACAATCAGCGTAGACATTACCACAAATAACAAGTAGAAACGTAATAGAAAACAAATATAGTGACAAATATAGTATCATAGATACAGCACCTTTCTGACGGGGGTCGCTATTCATTACGTCTGTTACAGAGACAAGTTTAACAATTCTATTTGCTGTTTGTGGCGTCTGGCCATACCAGCGACCACAAAATGAAATAGACTGGGCAGTTGCTCCGGCGAGTGTGTCGCTCTAGAGGCAGCGTTTGCCTACCAATGGGCGCAAAAGCTGCAACCCGCACGACAGGTGACGACGAGTCAGCCTACTCCCGAGCGTCGCCGCGCCGCCGCGCCGTCTGCGCTCTATCACCCGGCGACGCACTGTATTTTCGAGGACGATTATGTTTATTTATTGTGGTAATACAGTATTATATATTATATTAATAATAGCTATATCGTTTTTGAAGATGCCGACATCTTGCATAGTGTCTGGATGTAATAATAGAGGGAAATGTATCGGGATAAGCTATCACAGGTGAGAGTGAAATTTATAAATAATACATACCAAACCTTTAATAAAAACATATTTTAAATTTGTTGCTTATTAGTCTAATTTTAAGCCATTATCGGTATGCAATTAAATTTTACTTCTCAAGTAATCAAAATGTTTCTTAAATGAAAAAAGTAAAAAAAATATTCTGTAACAAACATTTAGATAATCATCTACATTTTATATTTCCTTTGAAACGACAATAAATCAATAGTTACATAACATATCTTCAGTGTTAATCAAAGAGTATTTTAAAATATCTGCTTTTTCCGTGGAAATACATTATGCTGATGAGAATATTTGTCACATAATAAATTTTATTACAATTATAAGCGGTTTAAGTCACAGACTTTTAAGCTATACATCTTTTTAGGACTACCCTATAACATTTTAAAATACTGTAACTTTCTGATGTCCGACACGCTATACAAGCCAGGTTATTGAAAAAATAGAACTGCATACTGGTAATAATACTACTGTAATATTTAATCCAGCTCCTTAGGAAAAAGGCCACTGCTGCGCCGCCGATTGTACATGACTGTTTGAATTTTATCCACTGTAAAACCTAAACCCATGAACATTTTATATTTTACAAATATTTTCCCCAAAATATAAGTAATTAGCTCAAACTTTTACGCTGACACTTTGTCTCTGACCAAAAAACAAAAAATATCGCAGCAGGACAACTTTTTCATGTCACGAAATAACAAATCGTACTATTAATAATTTATTTCTACCAGAAAGTTTAATTTTTATTGTTATAATTCATACCATTGTTGGTGCACACCTACTATCTTTAAGTGTGTAAAATATAAAAGCAATCCGTGATTTGCAAGTGCTCCAAATATCAGTGTATTTGAATCAAGCGCATCAACAAGTTAGCGTCGTTTCCGAGCGGCGGAGTTGAATGACATTCGAACGCAATTATATTAGTTCTCTTTAACCTGCTGTAAAACCTAAACTACTTGAGATAATTTTTTGAAAAAGTATTTTTAATAAAATTCAACTTATTGGCTCAAACTTTTGCGCTTACACTTTTTCTCTGACCAAGAAACAAAAAAATTTCCAGCCGACTAACTTTTTCATGTCGTGATTTAGATTTGTATGAAAAGTTCTAACTTCAATAATTTATTTTAATAATGAAACGATTTTAATAATTAATAAATTTCGTACCGTTACCTGCCTACACTAATGATCTTTCAGGAAGTAAAGTATCAAAGTTATCTGAGTACATTAAGGGTTCCAAACGACGTTGTATTTGAAATGTGCGCATCACAGTTTTATCGTAATTTCTCCGCGGTTTCCGATCCGTTTGGTAGGCAAAGGCCTGGCGGACTTGCCTCACTTCTCACAATGTACCTGTATAGGCAATGCCCAGTCTATTTCATTTTGTGGTCGCTGGGCCATACGCTATGTCGGAATTAGAGAGAATTAGTCATTGTTACACGCACCTCTAGATCTGGAAATTTGATAGCTTGTTACTATTTCAAGAGTAGCCTATAGTATAAATAGAAAGGAACTGTAAGTTTTTGTTATAGTCTATTTACAAATCAGTCACTTCTTTTTATATTACCACTATTGGAGAGCAAGGATGATTGACGTGTTTAATGACGTCATTGTTCGTATTTAGATATAAGTTTATATCTGTTTCGGATTTTTTCCTCCACTTCTGTTTTAGACATAACTAAACGTGAATGAAAATAGTGTCTGCTGCAGACATTTTATGTCTGACCACGGTATAATATTTTTCTCAGTGCTGGTAAGGAGATGTAATAAAATAAATACATTATCTTAATTAGTTTTATTTTTCAATACATTCCATTGTATTGCCTTCTCTCGATGGAAACAGCTCCAATCTTTTCAACACACTGAAATGATAAGTTTATTTTGTTTTGTTTTCTCGTAGCCTCAGTAAAATACAGGAGTTTATTTTTATGGACAGCTATAATATGAAGTATACAAATAAGGTTTGTGAACCGGATTCTTCGACTCAATGAGATTTGTTTACTGTTACATTATGTAATGAAATAGTTGTGACATTGTTAAGATTTTAATACGAATCAGAATAAAATACTGTATTAGTTTTCTGTTAATTTTTTCAATTTTAGCATTTTCTAGCTATTACCACTTTTTTAGCCATCATTGGTTTATGCTTACTTAAGCATAGAACAGTGTAATGATAATGTTGACCAGCACATTAATATGGAGCGCCTAAAGCCACACTTAGACATAAAAATCTGAACCAGGGCCATATTGTTCCAATGCAGCTCTTACTCTGTAGACATTTTACACTGGGAGGGCTTATAAAGGGGTGAAATATTACTTTTTTTACTTTCTCAAAAATAAGTTTTAAAATGTGCTATTTCATTGTAATAATATAATATGCAAAAATAATAAATAGTGAATTGAGATTTTGATGCCATACATTATAGTCAAGCAAAAAAACAAACTTCAAAACATGACCCAATCTAGAAAACATTCAGTTCATTTTAAAAGTTTGTGCACGAAGTGAGCTCTAGTGGCAAATAGTGGAAGGAAACAGAGCATTTATTGTGGTTTTCTGCAAAAATCTCAAGGACTGTTGGCGGCAGGTAAAAGGTGCAGGTGTAGAATCCTTACTTAATATACGTTGATTAATATATTAGTGAGTCGGTGGCGACTCGGCCTCGGAACTGTGGCCATGAAGCGTCGCAGGTTCGAGACCCGGGTTTGTCGCATACTTTTAGCAGTACTGTTCACCCTTGTACTGTACCGGGTCACTCCTTGGCTTTGCTTGATAACGCCCACGCACAGATCGATAGTCTATGTGGGCGGGGCAAAGGCAAGGTGAAAAAGAGGCTGCCAACCTCTTAAAAAAAAAAAATATATATATATATTACGTCACTACACCGTTTTACCGGGCGAGCATGATAGTTCCCACGCGAGCCAGTGGCGAGTGCGGGATTTTTATGAGAGTACGGTATATTTTTTCGGACGTGTGACGTACGATACTTTACATCGTACTACTACTGCTCAGTAAAAACATTCCCTTTGATCATAACGTATTCTTTGCCTAAACCATTCCTCAAACCTAACCTGTAATAAGCAAAGAAACATTCGCTAGTACTATCGGAGCTCCCATTGTAATCCTATAAACATATAAACATACATCAAACGTCGGTTCGCTGCAATCACATGATTGTTTACATCCGTTATTTCCGTTTCCTAGTGCACAGCAAATTTAATGTGGGTTGCACGGTTAGTATATGTGGTGCACTAGTAAATAATGGAAAGAGTAACGAAAATAACGGCAATTATTGGCAAAGAGTAACTTCCCAGTCAAAGGTAAAGCTCAGAAAACAGATGTCACTGTGTAAACGTTATAAACATAAGCCTTTTCATGAGATGTATAATTTCAGAGGGCACAAGAAAAGAAGAATGGCGAAAGCTAGAGGTCGATGTCTTCGTTGATCCTGCGGAAAGTCCTAAGCATTTGTTGTAGGACTTCAAACTTCGATTTGTTGTAACCTTGCGTATAATCAACGTAGAGACCTCTAGTTTTCACCATACTTCTTTTATCATGCCATTAAAATTATATATCACATTAATAGAGCCCGCGACTTTGTTCACTTTGCCGTAAATAGACTTTGAGTGGAGGTAGAAGCAATAATCGCAAATCTAGCCGGCCTGGATAAGGATTAGTGTTTAAGTTTGCAGTTAAAACATTATACAAAGGTTCGAATTCGCAAAAAAATGAAAAATTGAACAAAACAGGGGGTGTTGTGAATAAATGATTGAATGAATGAAAAAAGTGCTTTATTTGCAAATTATTGTGTTTCCGTACATTATCTAGTACATTCAAGTAGAACAATTTAGAAATTAACAGAAAAATTTTAAATAACACTTAATGACAATGGTCTTTTATGGTCCGTCTGTTAGGTTGGCCAGTAGTCCAGTCCGCTGAATCCTTCCATTTCTTCTAATCGTCACAGACAGTTTGCTTCTATATAGTAAAATACAGCTTATTTGAATTACCACATTAGAATAATAAAAATAAAAAACATATTTAGTTTAATTGAAACTTCATCACACCTAGAATTTACGAAATAGAACTATTAAAAAATCAGAAACATTATTTTTGAAGGTTTTCCTCAGATTATAGTTGCTATAAAAAATTTCGTCAGTAAATAATTAAACTCCCGAATGAGGTCCCACCTGAAATACCATGCATCCCTTAAAAATTTACCAAATAAACCCCAATACACCCCATTTAAATACATTAAATATTCTCGTTGCTCCAAAAATTATTTACCTAACCAACGGAACCTTATGAATTTTAATATAGGACACCGAGCAGCGAAATGAAAAATTGTTTCCTCTTCTAGAAGATTACAAAGAGAGCATAAATGATTTACATCTCGCCACGCCTTGTAATTTAAATCAATTAATTGGGCTCTGGCCTTAATCACCCAGGAAACGAGACCAAGATCGGCGTTATCAGTGAGCATTGTCCTGCCGCCGCGGCCGAGGTCGAGCAGCAGATACTGATCGCGATAACGCGCCGTCAACGCTTGACCCTCGCACCAAATTCGCCATCGTTCCCTCTCCCTCTCCACCACCGTCGTCAGCTGTGCAACAATACGCTCCCCCCCTTCCTCAAACATGTTTTTTAAATTAATTACTAAATTATGTTTAGCTGCCAATTTTTTCCAGGGTAAAATCCCTCCTACATTTTTATTAACAATTTCCTTCAATATAACTTTTGGTAAACGGTCATTGGAAAAAGAGTTCAATATTTTACTAATATAATTTAAATTTAAACTTAGCGCTCGCGAGTGATGGGACTGACCTTTGGCCCTGTCGCACAACAGAACGTCATCTTACAAGTATAGAAGCGACTCCTGCGATTAATGTGTTTCTAAATACCTAATGCATTTGCATTTTACTTTTAGAAGGGCGTTTCACTCGTAAACTCGCTAAAATCTCGTTTTTGCGGTGATTTTGATTATTTAATTTCTCGGATGGACCGGTCCGGATAATCCGGGATCCGGATAATGTGGGGTCCGGATTATCCGAGGTACGCAGGAGGTGGGAGGGGACGGAGAGCGTGACAAGAAGGCGCATTTACTGGTTGTGATTCCCCCCTCTCCATGAATTTCCCTAATTCATTCAGCTGTTGCTTGTTACTGTTTACGAAATTCTCCGATTGCGGCTTCCTTCATTATCCGATAGGTTATTACATTCTAGGGTGAAAACCGGGCCTCCAGCTGACGTCTCCCAATCCGGATCTACAGGCCACAGAGATTCAGGTATCTGTATTACATATATTTTTACTTTCTCCCCTTATACATAGTATATGGAAAAAGTATTGTTTTCGTAAAAATTTCGAATTAGAGTTGTTAATGAATATATTACTTTTAGTGCTCCCTTATTCCAAAAAAAGTGGTTTTCGGAGTGTTGCCTGTCTGTCCGCGAGTGCGTGTGTGGATGTATGTAAACAAAGCTAGAGACGACACCAGTGGACCGATTTTCATGAAATTTGGCAAGTAGATGCCGTGGTATCTCCAGGAGTTTTTTTTTGAATTTTTTAAATTTTTATTCTTAAGGGTATTTACCCCATAAAAACCCACAAAAAATAACAAAAATACAAATTTCTCAAAAACAGCTCTAACGATTTTGTTAAAAATTTCATGGTTATTAGTGCTTAAGATGACAAACTAAATGATACCACCCGCATGTCTGTAAAAATTCAGGTTCAGAGGTCATGGGGGTCTAAGTGTTAAAAAATTCATATTTTTCAAAGTTCACAAAATTTTTAACTTGCTCACAAAATATACTTGTGACCATTAAATTTGACTTGAAAAACTAAATAATACAGTATTTTGAATCATTGGTTTACGTCAACTGGTTGCGGATATAATTAATATTTTAATTCGGCGGTAAACGCAGTATGTTGTCCAATGTTATTCATACAGAAAATATTTAAAAACCGATACCTCCGTTATTTACTAACCGACTTTTATAAAATTGTGTGTGTATTTGTGTGATAATTAATTGCTAATTTGTTTTATTTCACTTAAAAAATTTTCTAATTTTAAATTACTTTAAGGGAAAAAGTATGTGTCAGTTTCCTGATACCGTTTATTTTCTATGGACCTTGTGATGCACTTACCTTGTTCGCAGTTCCCCCTGTGACTAGCAACACATTCGAGGAAATCAGTACTCTGATGACAATCTAATCCCATCACATCATCTGAAACACAAACCACTTTATTACCATTTTGCGTTTTAAAAATTTGTCATTGTGACTGCGGTTTGTAGATAAAAACTGTTCAAGTGTTTAGTTTAAGAGTTCAACTGATTAAGTGTTAACTGAATTTTAATTTCCACAATTGAATTATAATGTAGTCTTGTGGGTCAGAGAACAATTAAGGCTAAGTTCCAAAAAATAAACTGTTTCTACTAAATAACGAGACTATTTGTATTAATGCTAAGCGAGTAATCCAGTCTTCAGTGTGAATGAAAAACAAGTTGGTGAATGAATTTAACTAATTTTTAGCAAAATATTTTGTTTTGCAGTTTTTTTTGATACTACATTTGTATAAATATACAAAAAATAACAATCATAATTAAATAATCAAAATTTCTTAAAAATCCCCCTTTCCAGTTAAGTTATAGCCACCACATGGTTAAGTTTAAACTATTTTAGTGCCTAGAACCAAAAGTGCCTTTGGGTACATTTTAAAACTGATTATGTCTAAAAATGATGGGTGTCTACCCAACATTGTTCCTACACTCCAACCAAATCCCTGGTCCACTTAATCCATTTCCGAACTTGCTGTTTACAAGAAACAAAAAATACAGCCGCCCAAATAGCATTATCCCTATAAAACAGGAAAAAAAGTTTTGCAGGATAATATAGATTATAGATTGTCACCCTTAAGCTAAAACCAAGGCTCAAAGTCATACAAATAAAAAAATGTAATGACATCAACGAAATTCTTTTTAAAAAACAACGGCTTAAACTTTACCTGATCAAACAGTGCGCAGGTTTGATGCAATAAGCATGTTAAAACTGGGTGTTATAAATTAAATATTTATTAGATCTGAACTAGAATAAGCTATGCACCAAGTGTTTCTTTGATATTACGTCTTATTGAAATTTTTGCAATGCCCAAGTCTTCTCAACCTAGAATTTTCATTCAAGTCTAGTTAGGTTATTGATATATTCTTCCTACAAAAATAGGGGCCTTTCAAATCACATTTTTTGAATATAAAAGAAGGGAACAATGAACGGTGCAGAGGCTGCAATATGTAAGATAAAAATCTATAATAAACCACTATTTGAAAGGTTTAATTAAGAATAAAAAAATAAAACTATTAATTTCAGTATTTTTACTTTTTTTATTGCAATGATAAACATCCTTACCTGCAAGCAGCACAAAAACCTGTGAACAAAAACGTAAAATTTTACAAAGGATTATGGCAGTTCAAAGGATGACAATTAATTTTCCTAACACGTAAACCATCGCGATTGAAGTAGTATGTTTCGTACCTAGGGCCAAAAGTGACTTTTTATAGACTCGATATCGTGTTTCAATTTAACTGTGAGCCTGCAAAAAATTTTCTTTTGATGTGAGGTAGAGTAGTATGATTTTTCACCATACTCTACTATTAAAATACCCCGATTGCAGCAGACCTGGATACTCAGCGACTTTCAAATGCCAAAGAATATATTTCACTTCATCATTGCGAGATATAGATATGACCTGTTTTTGTAAGCTCCAAATGGATAGCATGGGGAATGAGTAAGCAGGTTTGTTGCAACAAGTGTGTTATATCTGGGTGGTTTAGATTCAATATTCAGTAGATAATAACTATAATAAGCCATATACCAATTTTAAAAAGACCAGCTGATGATGCCCCGCTTCACTTGGAAAAAGTAAACAGATATTTGTAAATGAAATCAAATGTATCAGCTGTACAGCCCTTTTCATTATATTTGTACCTTTGGAGGACATTGAATCAGAAAACAAATATTTTTTCCTGGGATTTTCTCACTGAGATCTTTTATTCAAGTACAGGGTTGATTGGTGTCAGAATTATGGTTTTTTCTCAAAATTTACGGGTAGTTTAGGCTTAATATGGAGATATTTTAAGAAATAAAGAAGATGTAGAATTACTACTTTACGAGTCTACTATAAATTTCATTTTGATCGGACCATTTTTACGGCCACTATCGTGGTAACAGACGAATGACGAATATATATTTATTAAGAATCAACACGAGTACCTTGTATTTTAAAAATTCATTTTATTCGCACTTACGTCTATTAACTATAATAGTCATGTCCACAGTGCTACATTTAACTTCTATATAACCTTATTTTAGCGAATTTCTCCCTAAAGGGAAGTAGCTATTACCGTAGGTGGCATGGTAGGCCCTAAGTCTTAAGCACGGGACCACTATAACTTTTCATTTTGATGCCCCTAAACCCCAAAAACAAATTTCGCCCATTGTCACACACACACACACACACAAATATTTAAGTATATATATATAGTTAAAATTAACATTAGTACCCTGATTTTGTAAATAATTTTATTCGCACTAACGTGTTTCAACTATAATAGTCTTGAATATTATAGTTGAAACACGTTAGTGCGAATAAAATTATTTAATAGTAGCCCTATCAGTGATCTTCATTTATCTATATTCATTTATCTATATATATTATTTATCTATCATTTATCTATATAGATTGTTAATGAAATAAAACAAAAACCCAAAGCACCAGTATGGATAAGTGAAACCAATTTACTACTTACTGCAAAGAAAGCGACGAAGGCTGCAATGTAGTTCATGATGTGTTCGGGACAGTATGATTTACTCTCAGGCCGTGGCTGTATTTATACCACTGGCGACACACGTGATATTTACTGTTTTTGAACAGCGTCAGTCAGGTAATATGACATACACTTGTGAGTACACAGCAACGTCCGTTAAGTTATGTGACAACACACTTGTGGGTACCCGGATGTGTCCGTTAAGTTACATGACAGCACACTTGTGTGTACACGGGCGTCCGTTGAATTATATGACACACAGATACAACCGAACAGTTAGATTTTTGACACATGTTATTGTAAGAATTAGATATTGTCAAATACATCAGCAAACCCGATCGCCAGAAGATTAACGCCTTTGGGAAAAATTAAATAAAAAAAACATTATAGTATCTAAGGGGATGTCAATGTTTGTAATTTAAGTAAGTGCAGCAGTCGCAGCAGACCTGCGGACCTAGCAGATTTCTAAAACCATCTTTCTGGTTCATGAAAGTTTATCTGGAAGCCAAACGGGGAAGAAACCATCGATATAAATAAGTACACTGGATTGGTAACTCAGGCCCCGCAATGCGAGCCGCTGGCAGAGGTTGCGTTTAAGATTTTGCAGCGTAGGGGAACGCATCTTTTGCTGGCCGACTTGTACCGACCGTCTAGTTTAATATTAATTGTAATTACTTAATAGTTGTAGCAATACATCAATTAAAGCGAGCTTTGCCCGTAAAACCGCTCCAAAAATCCTTACGGTTTAAATACGGTTAACATTACAGTTTCGCGCTTTCCCCCCATTGCCCCTTCAATTCGGCCCGGCTGCAACCCCAACGCACAGCTGTGTTGGCTCGGAAATCACTACACGAGCCTTACGGGGAGTGCGCTAACCAGTTTTATTTATTTACATCGATGGAGGAAACTAACCAGCCCTCGCCAGCTGGTTAGCAGAGAACCCTTTATTCTCCCCGGAGATTCTGCAGTGGAGGGACACCATTCCACAACGCAAATGAAGACTGCTTCAAATTGTACAATTTTGATACCATTGCAAATCTAAATTTTTTGTAAATAAAGAGGATCTGATCGATCGATTGATTGATCTGCTTTATATTTGTCAATTACTCATGCCCAGTCCAAACTGCTTGCCTTAGAACCTTAAAACTTTGCATGGACGTTCTTTTAGGGCGTAAACTTCCGCAAAACGAACGGTTTTTCCAAAATTCAAAATTTCAAGGGTTTTTTGGCGGGTAGTAAGTTTTTCTTAATGGTTTTATGGTTGTTTTGTTGGTTTTTTAGGTGACATGTACTATCCAAAAGTTAATCATAGAATCGTAATAGTATATTTTTGTGCCTATGAATCATAATCATTCGTCTGTGAGACTACTCAAGTTTAAAAATTTTAAAAAATTACATTTTACATTAAAACATTTATGTTTCTAAAACATTTATGTTTCTGATATGGGAGTAAAGAAAAATTAATAAACTTTTCTGTAAAACCATATTTTAAGTTTTAATTTACCTAACAATAATCTTACACATTTTTCTTTTAATTGCTACAAGGTATTTTTTTATTTTGCGATGTAATTTTTTAAAAGTCATAATAAATGGATTTTTATTAAGAGATGTTTTGTCCCCAAAGTAAATTAGTGTAGAATTACCATTCAGAGGCCCTGACATTCAATTTCATTTAAAAAATATATGTTTGCAGAAGTTTGAAAACGTGGAAAAATCATTGATTTTCCACGCATATTTCTAATGACAGTTAAATAGTAATTATTCGTCTGGGAGACTACTAAGTTCAAAAATTTGAAAAAAATACATTTTAAACAAAGATGCAATGTTTGTTCTATATATATGAAGAAAAATTAATAATATTTTGTGTGAAGGCATATTTTAGGTCTTGATTAATTTTGCAACATTTTTACAGATTACAGAAATAAGCATAAACACAAATCATAATGATTCGTCTCACAGACTACTATTGAAAAAACAGCACTAACACCAATCGTAATCATTTGTCTCCCAGACTAGACGCAAATAAAAAATTCATAGCCCAAAAACTGCTGAGCTTCAAGCACTGCAAACCGCCGCAGGACTGTCAGGGGACCAAAAGAGACAACTAGATGGAAGGTTGGCATTCTGACTAATCTACAACCACCTGATCAGCTGATTTCGAAAATGTTGCGTCGTCTATCAGACTAATTATTACGATTCTAGGGTTAAATTTAGTTTAGTTAGATAAATTAAAATCATCGTTAGCTTTTTTACTTTATCAGTTTAATCATAAACTCAGTATGTGGTACTATCTTCATGTAGGCAGTGGACAGTGGGAGTTATAGTTTTTATCGTGAGCAAAGCCACGGCAACTGCTAGTTCTGTTAGTTTTGCATCATTCGTGTTGGCATTCAAAACAAAGTGTGAGATGTAACGGGGCCAGCTGATTGTTTATCGTCATAACTAAGGTTTAGATGGGCCTATCGTTTAATCATTCTTTGGCGAGACAGGTACCTCATGGAGGGCGTTACCCTGAATATGAGTGAAGGATGAGTGTGATGATCGTGATGATAGTGGCGCGGTCTTGTAGCCTTGTTACTGACTAAGGTTGGCACGTTCCTTAGACAGGATTGTTAATTAATAGCTCAACAGCCAATGGCAAATGGCTCCAGAAACAACCCTTCAAAAAGCTACTAACTTTTCTCGGGATCGATCCGGCTATCTACACGTTTGTAGAGGGACGCTATAACCACTACACCAACCAACCAATTATTTGTTTGAGATGGCTTGCACATTTTATGACACTGGATGTACGATTGAAAGTTATAACTATATAGGGTGTCCAGCGAGTACTGTGCCAAACTTTACCAGGTTACTCAGCAGGTCAAAACAAACAAAAACGTCATATGAACATATGGAAGTATCAATTTTTCTACTTCGTATTATTTGAAAATGGCGGCCATTTTGATTTTTCAATGCTTGATAACTAAAAAACTACAGGTTTTATAAAAAAATTACAAGAGAGAAAAAAGTTGCAAAATTTGACTTCCTATTAAAAAATGTACACTTTTACTAAGTTTATAACACAAATAACTTAAAACATTAGATTTTTCATTATTCGTGTATGTAAGTAGGGGTTTACCTTATTTACCAAATAGTAATACAGAGCTAATCAACAATCAGCTGTTTTAGAATTAAACGAACTTACAGCTGATGCAGTAATAAATAATTAACAGATGATTTGCAGATCATTGTTGCATTATCCGTCAGTACGTGTGCACTGTGTATCTTGAGCGTTGTTCATTATCAACAGTGTTTCATAACTTAATTTAATTGGTTTGCATTTTTTTTTATTTCGATAGATATTTTATTTACTATTTCATTACATTTATCTTGAGCGCCATTTTGTTTTTTCCTGTGAAATAAACCGCTTCACGTGGAGAGAATACACGGAGATGCATTTTTTCTGTGGATGAACACGCTAACCTAGAATTTCCATTAGCTAACCCATGGAAAAAAATCATCTCCGTGTATTCCCGCCACGTAAAGAGGTTCATTTCACAAAAAAACTGGCGCTCAAGATAAATGTAATGAGATAGTAAATAAAATAACTATTGTAATGAAATGACATTTTGAAACCAATTAAATTAAGCTATTGAACACAGTTGACGATGAACAACGCAGAATATGCACATAGTCATTTTTTTGTAAAACATGTAGTTTTTAGTTATTAAGCATTGAAAAATCAAAATGGCCGCCATTTTGAAATGGTACAAAGAAACTTGATACTCCATACAAAGATAGTCCCTGTTAGTCATCATACATTTACTAAGTTTGATATCGGTACGTCAAGTCGTTCAAAAGTTATAGTAAATTATGTAAAAATCACGTACAGGCGGACAGACGGATAACGAAGCGAGATAGACCCTATGTTCATATGACATTTTTTGTTTGTTTTGACCTGCTGAGTAACCTGGTAAAGTTTGGCACAGTACTCGCTGGACACCCTGAAGACCTACTCAATGGCATACATACAACTAATATGATGTTTCAAAACTACAACTTAAAACAGTTGATTCCCTGTATAAATATTTCCCAAACGAGACATAATTTGAAATTGTCGTTTGTTTGTTGCCATTCACAAGTCACAGTTTTAAAATATGTGGAATACTAGGTGAACCCGTGCGAATTCGCACGATTGAATTAAATCATAAATGATCGGCTACATTCTAAGCGCAAATATGTCGTCAATCTACTGTAAAAATAGGCTTTCGAAACGATGTAGCGTGTTGAAAGTGTCTCTAATAGCCACGCATTAGAGTAACTTTCCACTAATTGTTCCAGCTCCGCGTATGAAGCTTCTGTTTGCACACCTTCCCGCACGTTGTCCCGCCGTGTGCGAACATCTTTCCGTACATTGCTCCGCCGTGTCCGACCGCAATAAAAATTCTTCGTCGACTCGTTCTTACCATGTTTGCAAGAATATAAAGTGTCCGATCACAACAAATTTTCGTCGTCTTGTTCCTTTTCAAATAAACAAAAAAAACAGCTGGGCTGAGTTCAAACAACTTTGATAACTAAATTTATTTTTCTTGGTCTGTGATCTATATAGGCTACTTTAAATACCACACAGCTGATCAGATGTTTATTTGTTTACATTTTCGCTTCTGTCAAAACATTTTTTATATCCTAATTAGTTTTTCGCACTTTTTTCGAGTTATATTGCCTAAATTTAAAATCTAAAGATGCTTACGGGAATCTGCACATAGAGACGCGTGTTTTGATGTATAATATGTGGGGGTAAGTCTTAAAATAAAAAAGCCTTATCGTGAATGAAGTTTCCATGTAGCGTATTAATAATATAGATAGATAATCTTTTTAGAATTTGGTATATTAATTGTATTCTTGGAAACCATTAGTTGTAGTGATAAATCTATATTATTTAAAGCCGAATTTTGTCGTTTTCCATTTAGCAATTGCGTTACAAAACTGTGATTGCATAAAACATTATTTAATCCCTGCTTTATCAATGAACAATTTAAATTTTTTAGAATAACAAAATTTATAAAGTACTGTACGCTTTCCATTGCTTCTAGGAGCAGCCACATTCCGTTGTCACCAATCGTGTGACGTCAACGGCAGCCATGTTGGATTCAAACAAGTGTGCCCCAGATGTGTGTTATGATTCATCATTCTCTAACACAACGCAGCTACACGGTTTCTACAAAATTCGATAACAAATATTCAACCTGAAAACAATATGATTTTACTGGGATTTCTGAGGGACTCGTTTTTTTTATATTTTAAGTCCAAAACAAACTACTGGACTTAATATTCACATGTTTTGTTCGCATGCATCTACATTTTTTAGCTGAATTAAGTTTTATGTGGCTTCCACCCGATCATAATAGTTCAGTATCCATTATTACAAACCTTTAAAAAGTACACGTTTTAAGAAGTGAAATGACATAGTTTAAGTTAGATTCAACCTCCACCCGATCTTAAGCGTCCAGTATTAGTTATTGGTTATTGTAAACTTTCAATCATAAAAGATTGAATCACGGCTCAAAAATATCTAGCTGAAATCAATACACCGTTGACCACTTTAAAGATAATAGATTGGTGCAACTATACAGGTTTAAAGTCATTGACTCTTATCCATTTACTATATCACATTTGAAGCAGACCATATTTTACAAAGTGAACCGAAAAAGTTATGTGAAGCAATGAATAAAAACCAGGATAGAGGATAAAGCGTTAGCAGGCAATATTTTAAAATCAGTTACGGTGTTACTTAATATTAAAATAAATTTCTTTCATTGTTGTAAAAGCATTTAACGAACCTTTGAGCAAAAGGGTGTCCGGCTAAAACGACACCCGACCAAAACCACACCCCAAACAATGCGGTCATGACGACACAAATTCTGGAATTCCTACCTGGGGAGGGTCAGTAGGTAATCCAAAAAAAATCTGGCGGCTAAAACCACTCACATTCCGTTACCGAGAAAAGTACAGTATTTTGATGACTTGGGAAATTCTTAAATTAGTATATTTATCCATATTTTAGCCCCTGAGCTGTGAGATCAATAATGTAAGAAAAATTACTTACTCGAAGTCCGTCAACAGCTCAACATAAAATCAACATGTTCAGTACATGTTTCGACGTTAGCACGTCATCTATGCACGTCATAGTATGCAGCTCAAGGTGACTGAACGAGGACTTCGAGTAAGTAATTTTTTTACATTATCTTAAATTAGCACAGTCATAGCACATAGCTGAGACTTAGGTAGTTTGTCTTGGAGTTCCACGTTAACTGAAGTGAAACAAAAATTGTATTGTTATCACATATAGAGATATCATCACACTTTGATGGTATCATACAATACCACAATATTTTATTTGGTAAGTAAACAATGTAAAAATATTTAAATAACAACTAGCAGCCCGCGTCACTTCGTGACTTAAAAACAACTTAGTAAAACAGGCTTGAGTTTCATGTTGATTATATATGGATTATTGCAGCATAAAATACCTTTCAATAAGGAAGTGTACGAATGTTTTGATTATTTGTAATTTTCTGGACTAAATCTTTGTGTCATAACGCTGGATTAAAATTGCCTGTAGGCTAATTGAACTTCTCATCATGGCAAACTTTTAGAAATAGCTTACTTACTTCACACTTGAAATTTCAATATGGGTAATAAATTCCCCATATGTAACAACAATCATATTGCATAAAATAGGGGCTGGTTTACATGCATCATCTTCATTGCTTGACGCATCCGTTCGCCGTAAAAACAAATTATTCAAAGCTCATAACGCCAAGGAATTAAGTTTAAAAATTGACCCGCTTTTTTGTTTCGTATCTTAAATACATGTTTGGCGAATTTTTACCACAGCAAATAACTTAACTTTTTATGAAATTCCCTTATTAAATAGGCATATTGTTATGGGTACATTTAAAAATCAAGTAAAATAGGCAAGCTAAACGTTAACACTTCAATATCCCTCCAAGTACATTTACAAAATACAGGTTTTAAATTTACATTGCGTTTTAATACTTTTAGCGAACTTCCCCTATAGGGAAGAAGCTATTACTGTGATTACTTTTTGTTTTGGGGGCCCCAGAAGCAAAAACACCATTCGTTCGAATTTATATATATCTGTTAGCACGACAGCGGCCGCAAAAATGGTCCGATTTTTATGAAATTTGGTACGGACATGTAAAATGGTAATCAATTAGACGAGTTGGTGAACCAGCCCGATCGGACCACCTGAAAGGGGGGTAAAGGGGAAAAACCCCCTAAAAATGGGTTTTTTGAGTTTTTTACATAGAAAAATAAAATTTATCGAATTTTTGTTGGCACCATTGAATTCAGCTAAAAAAACAAACAATTTATTATTTTGAATCACTGCTCTATGTACATTGGTTACCGAGATATTGAAAGTGGTAAACACAGTACGTTGTCACAATGATAACCTTATGGGAAATAAGTAAAATTCTATATCTCGGTTATTTCACAACATATCTTGATAATACTTGGTAAATAGCTTCTTCTAGCTCAGATCAACTTAATATTTAATTAAAACCCCCAGTTTTAATATAACTTTAGCAGCAAACCTGCATACTCATTCCCCATGTTTTTCTTATGGAGCTTACCAAAACATGTCAAATCTCGCTATGTTGGATTGAAATATGTTGTTTTGCATTTGAAATTCGCTGAGTATGCAGGTCTGCTGCAATGGGGGTATTTTAGGTATTAACTATCTATATTATTAATTCTGTAAGCGATTTTTTTAAATCAAAATTGTGAGAGGTTGGCACCTCGGGATGTTGGGAGGGGGCTCAAATTAAAGATCTTGGTCCCAGGGGGTCCGGAAAAATAGCAGATTATGTCCAAATCTACCAAAAATGACTAACGATGAAAAATACCTTCCATTTAAAATGCATTGGGATTGAAAAACGTCTGCTTTGTTTACATTAAACATGTGATGATGATGCTCGATTCAAAGCCATATGCTAGATGTTAACAGATAGTTTTTTGTCAAAAGGCAGCTAAACATGCACGTTCAATGTAGGCCTGCTATAACAAATAAATATTTTAACTTTAAGATTTTTCAATTATATTTTTAAGGGGTTGAGTATATTCTTAATTTAAATTATAAAGTGTTAAGTTCGTTTAATTTGTTTACGTTATACGTTTGCGGTTTACGGATTATAACAAATGACGGTTTTTTTACTTTTAAATTTCAGTTTTTATAATTTAAGGGCTTTAACCTTCTCGCCATTTAAAAAGCGAGGGGAATTAAATACGTCTGTTTTATTTACATTATATCATGAGTAGCTGATGGTACGTGGACCGTGGAGTCGCCAACGGAAGACCATTATTTTCTGATTTCATCCTTACCCATTTGCCTATTAGGTAAAAATGTAGCCTTACATTCAGCATGTTCAGGAACAGCTGATTCAGGATGTTTTTATTTTCATGCAGGTTAGAAAAAATAATTTGATTTGTAAATAACTAATTTTAAAATGCTTAAAGGTTATTTCGAATGAATTGTTTGAAAAATTATTTATTCTATATATAGTTTAGTTTGATTTTGTACGGATTAGTGTTAAATGTTTTCAAGGGTAATTTTAAGAATAAAAATGTTCGGTGACTACACGGGAAATACGGTACAAGCAGTCAAGTTTCCCAAAAGAACTTGCGCTGCTGTTCACCCGCCAACATATAGACTTTCCAAATACGTTGTAGCTGGCATACGATAGCTCGACGCCATCTTCACGTTTGTATCGCTCAACGTTAAAGAACACCGGACTATCAACACCAGATACATCAACTGTTTCACCGCCTATCTATCATCGAATGAAAACGGACGCTCGGCCGACGCAAGATGCACAAGGAGAGTACGGATGACCGTACAACAGGCAGATGATTTTTCTCGACCCTACCGATTTCTGCTAACGCCGACATTAACCTACAATTGATCCAGTTACTTGAGGGAATCCTGCGGGAGGGTAACTAATCTGACCAAGCTTCATAATGGTACGCGAATTCATTTTTTTAGAAAAAAGCTCGAGCCGCCGGGTGACATTAAAGGAATTCAGTCACCGAAAGACAATTTGGTTTTCGCACCACCGGCCTCGACCCAAGCAACTACAACATTACAATCAACGTCGAATGAAATATCAGCCGTTGTCATGCTTAACGCCGCCCAGTTTCTTTCGACCGTGTCGTAAAAGAACTAGCGAAACAACTGTTCACCATGAGCCATACAGGCAACCGCATCGAGCCATTCTCATATCCTCTCTTTTACCCACAAGGAGACTTGGCGTTTCCAACCAACAGAGCCAACTGCTTCCAACCGTCTCTCTAAGATATCAAAACTTGAATTCGCGAATAGCCACCTGTTCAAGGTTTCTTCTATAATTTCAAAAAGATTTATCATTTTTTAATTTCAACCTTATTTTATTTAATTTTTTGTAAAATTTTAGAATTGATATAGGCTATGTTTGATTGTGTTGTGTACCCAAACTGTTCGCAATTGAAAGTCAAAGTTATTCATGTATCGTGTACATGTTATGAAATAAACATATTTTTATATGATTTGTCAAGATTTGTAGACAGACCAAATTTTATCGCTCAGCCCAACATGATGTTTACTCGTACAGGTGCAACAGCTGACTCATCCACCAGCGCAAACTACACAGAAGTTCAATGTAAACGCCAATAACGGACACACGCTCGCTCGGTTACCGGTACCGGTGAATTAAAATCGAACATGAAAACGCAATTTGATAATCTTATCTCGTCAGAATGTTGATTTAGCGTATTTCCATAAGCTATTACGTAGGTCTCACGGTAAGACCAAAGCCCGATACTATGATAAATGTTTGTTTTGGGGCCCCCAGAAGCAAAAAACACAATTCGTTCGAATTTATGGATATAAAATATGAAATACTAGCAGTTGCCCGTGGCTTCGCTCACGATAAAAATTACAGCTGATCTTACTTCTGCTCTTTGAACTGTCAAATTGTAGTACTCAAAGTTGTTTACATTTCGGTATTTGAATGTTTTCATCCTTATAAAATGTAAACATTGAAGCTAAGGACATTCACGGGACGTAGCCCGAGGGGATTTTAAAGAAGTGAATAGGCCTATATGTTTCCCAGGTTCAAGATGTATTTCTGTGTGAAATTTCAACCCAGTCGGTTCAGTATTTTTCGAGTTCACTTTTCCCATACATACATTCATACATACATACAGAAACCACCTCTTCTTTATAATAGTATAGATGTCTGTCTGTTGATAGCGGCCGTAAAAACGATCCGATCTTAATAAAATTTGGTGCAGACATGTAAAGTAGTAAAAGCCCGGACTAGTTCGTAAACCAGCCCGATCGGACCACCGGAAGGGGAGGTAAATGGGGATAAACCCCCCCCCCAAAATGGGGTTTTGAGTTTCTTACATAGAAACATTTAAATAATCAAATTTTTGTTAGTACCGTTGAATTCAGTTCGACAAAAAATCAATTCGGTATCTTAAATCATTGCTCTATGTCCATCAATAACCGAGATACTGAAAATGGTCAACACAGTACGTTGTCCCAAGTTAACCTTATGTGAAAGAAGTAAAATTCTATATCACGCTTATTTCTCAACACTTCTTAATAAAACTTTGTTTATGGTTTCATACAGATGAGATCTAATGTATATCAGTCTATATTTCCCGATATTTCCATTTTTGTGGCAGCAAACCAACAAAATCATTCTCCATGTTATCCTGAATGGAAACATAAAAATCTATGTCTTCCTTATTTCTTGACACGCCTTGATAAAACGAGGTAAATGGCTTCTTCTAGTTCTGATATATTAAATTTTGAAGTAAAACAACCCAGTTTAAACATATATGATGCATCAAACCTGTATACTCATTCCCCATGCTATTCTCATAGAGTGTACAAAAACATTTCATATCTCGCTATGATGGATTGAAATAATTTCTTTTGCATTTGAAATTCGCTGAGTATGCAGGTCTGCTGCAATTGGGATATCTTTAGATAAGAAAGTTCAGCGATATAGTTCGAAAAAATAAACGGGTAACCTACAATTGTAGTAGTATTTTTAATCTCAAAGAGCTACCGCGACCAAGCAAAATAAACGGTACAAGAAACTGACACATACTTTCTCTTGAAGTAATTTGAAACTAGAAAACTTTAATGAAATAAAACAAATTAACAATTAATTATCTCATAAATACATACCAAATTTTACAACAATCGGTTAGTAATTGACGGAGACATCGGTTTTCAAATATTTGCCATAAGAATTACATTGGACAACGTACTACTTTTATCGCCAATCTAAAAATACAGTATCAATTATCTCCGCAACCAGTTGACGTAGACTAATAATTCAAGATACTGGATTATTTATTTTTTCGAGGCAAATTTAATGGTTTCAAGTATTCTTTCTTTAGAAGTTACAGATTTTGGATGATTTGAAAAATATGTATTTTTGAACACTAAAACGCCCATAACCTTTTTTACAGAGTTTTTTCATACATGTGGGTGGTGTCATTTTGTTTGTAATCTTAAGCACTAAAAAGCATGAATTTTTATCAAAATCGTCTGAGCAGTTTTTGAGAAATTTTGATGTCGTTTTTATGAGTCTTTAAAGTGTAAATAACCTTAAAAATCTAAAATTCAAAAAAAACCTGGAGATATCATGGTTTCATAGATACAAGCCAAATTTCATGAAAATCGGACTACTGGTGTCGTATCTAGTTCTGTTGACACACGCACACGCACACGCAACGCGAGCGCACACACACACAAACACGTACACAGAAACATATATAAATGTTTGTTTATATTCTAATTGTAATTATATATATATATTTTTTATTGTACTATCATTCTTATAATTGCATACGACTTGTCGTTAATTGTCAAAACTAACAATTGACAATTTTATTAATTATTATGTTTCTACTCAAACATAATATGTGTGTTATTGGAGGGTTAAGATGGTTACGAGGTATTTTGTAAAATAATTCTTTTATTATAGTGCGAATCGCATATAATATTTTTCAAAGAGAAAAAGTTTGGCTTCGATTCAAACAGTCGAGTCAGTTTCAATAAAGAAAGTGTACATATGTTTCGCAAAACAACTGCACTGCCACTCACTGCCTATTGTGTTTGGTATGTGTTGACTTTAGTGGAAAATGTAAAAAACAATTGTAGAAAAACAAAATTTAAATGAATTGACAGTAGTGACGTTTTTCTAAACCCTCCATTTGAACAAATATTTCAAATGTCACTCCGTACAAGTGCGCAAGAGTACTTGCTTCCAAAATGAGAAAAACAAGTTTGATACAAAGAAAAATTGCCTTTCCAGAGGCCTCATTATTCAATTTTGTTTTATTGAAATAAAAACGGATTTGGTAAAACATATTTTGCCTTAAAATCCTACACGAAGTATTGGCAGCCTACTTGGTACCTCGTTTAATGCACTTAACCTATTTTGTCCTTGAAGTATTTGCAAGCATTCATGAAAACCTAAACTACAGAAATCCATTACGGTAACTGAGAAATAACTATGAAAATATTTACATAGTGAGAATTGTTTTACTATAAAGATCGTTCGACCGTAACAAATATCATACATAAAGACTACTTCTTGATATTTTTAGGAAGAATTTACCCATACGCTAATACCCATCCTTCGCCCACGTTCAAAATTATAGTAAGATATTTTGATAATAAGATTAATTTACATTGGTTATTTTTACATGAAAAATATTCTCAATATTTTTGATAATGATACAATTTAGATTTTTTGAAATCAAGCAGCCATTATGTTAACAAACGGGTACGTTGTTACAACTGATTTACATAATATGACAAACAAACAAATTCACAAACTTTTACACTTATAAATAGGATAATGCAGTATAATTAAAATCAATTGATAAAAATTATACTTTTTAGTTTATGAGCTTACATGAGGCATATAAAATTACAAAATAAAAATACGTTGGGGTTTGGTTTGCTAATATATAGGGTTTTCTTTATCGAATATGCTTTTTGCTGTTTAGAAAAACACCTCTGTTATTTTTACATGAAAAATATTCTCAATATTTTTGATAAAGATATAATTTAGATTTTTTGAAATCAAGCAGCTGTTAGTTTTGTTAACAATCGGATACGTTGTTACAACTGATTTACATAATATGACAAACGAATTCACAAATTTTTACTCTTATAAGTATGATAATACAGTATAATTATAATCAATTGATAAAAATTATACTTTTTAGTTTATGAGCTTACATGAGGCATATAAAATTACAAAATTAAAATACTTTGGGGTTTGGTTCGCTAATTTATAGGGTTTTCTTTATCGAATGTGCTTTTTGCTCTTGAGAAAAACACCTCATGGAGAATAAAAATTTATAGAGCGCTATACAGAACTGGATTCTATATAAATCGTTAGGTTGAAATGTTAGAGTAATTATGTTTACTTCCCTTTGTTTAGCCTCTTTGATCCATCCACACACCAGAAAATATTAAAAACCATTGGTTTTTAATTGTTCTCTAAATATGTACCATTGGCTCTAAATATGTTAATGGGATCATGCAAACCCTAATGAGATAGAAATTAGGACATTAAGAATAAACATTAGAAACTTTAGGATGATTGCGTAAGACACATGTTTAATTCAAGACAGTTTTAAAATATGATATCATAATACTATACATATTGTTGGCAATAATACTATATATATTAGGTTGGCAGGCCTGGCCTGTACTGTGCAGTTTGTGTTGTGTGATGTGCTTGCTGCGAGATCATTTTTAATACTTAAAAAACTTTGGTGACAGATAGTGAGTTGATATTTTACTCTTTGAATATCACCGTTTTTCCCGACACATCCAGTGACGCTGTAAGTAGCATTACTCCATCTGAACACTGAGTCTTAACCTCTGCTTTGGGACTGTTAACGTGGTGCGCCGCATAGGCGTGCGCAGGGTGCGGTCACCGTGGGTGCCGGGCATGAAAAGTGCGCCCCCCATTCCAAATCCAACACCGCATCTCACAGTCCAACCCCCCCCCCCCCCAAAACTCACCAACTTATTGGCTCACTACTACTCACAAATAATTATGATCATCCGTAAGGTGACACTGCTAGACTTTGAAAACTTCAACATTCTGTTCCTACTTTAGCAACTTAAGTCAATATGTATTGTTATGAACGAGCAATCAATCTTTCGTTCGTTATACCACAGAGAAAAGAACGGACAAAGAATGTCCGTTCCTTTCTCTGTGGTTATACTATGTATATTTCTCTGTGGTTGTGCTATGTATGTTATGCCTAGAATAACAACTGATATATTTGTGTAAGTTATAAATTTATGTTTCTATTATTGTTAAGCATTCTTTGCATATTATAATTAGCAAATTCTACTCATTACAAATTCACACTACAGACTAAATAGAGGAGTATAAAAAATCAGATTTTTAACTAAATGATTAGATACCGGTAACGGTTTATTTGAGTACATGAGGTATATAACAATGATAACAGCAACAACATAGAACTTAGAAGACGATTATAAAACATAATACTGTAAAATAAAATAACAATTTATTTTACGAACAATTATCCCAAACGAAACAGTCGACAGACTGAGTCACTGAGTCCAAACCACCTTATTTGTAGTTTTAAACTTCAAACTTGTACCTTGTACCAGATCTAAGTGATCTATGTTCGGCGATGGGTATGCACAGGATGTCTGAGAATAATGGAATATTTTAAATATTTTACTGATTTATTCATTTTGATCTTTACTCAAAACAAAATCATATTTTTATCCATTTATGCAAGTCGGCCACAACAGCATTAATATCAGGGCTACTAATAATATCGTCTCATAGATGTTCATAAGTTTTTCATGAGTTAGAGTGAAAATAAAGTGGCTTCCATTTCAAAAGTAGGTACTTCAACGTTGACTGAATAACAGAAAAAGAAAATAGATACTCAATTATTAAGAGATCCTTGAAGACCCCATACATTAGCGAGGTTTAAGGTTGATTCAGGTTCAAAAATTAGTGTTAAATTATGTTTTAAACCCTTTAGGTACAGACAGACTGACTGAATAAAGATCAGGTAATAGGGCCTTTTTTTCTAAATTTTATTCAAGAAACCTTATTTTCTATTGTTGCCTTACTTTTTATGTTTAGATTATTATTACTAACGTTCTACAGACAAGCTTAACAAGTTTCGGATATTCATGAAACAAAAACGTTATTAATATATCAATGTTATTAATAATTGTGATACGCAACAACAAGAAATCTTACGACTGTCAAAGTTAAAGCTATATACTAATGTAAATTATGGGGTTTGATGATTGACTTTTAGTCAAAATAACAAAATGTGGGTCACTCAAATTAACGTGAAAAATAAACCCTTGACCCGGACACATCGAATGCGAAGCGGGAGCGACGCAAGTTTTGATTAGTAAGTTCCGAACGTGTGTCTATAAAATGCTATAAATTAACGGGGGCGATTTAGGTCGCGCATCAATGCGAATCGTTCCGTGACAAATAAAATATAAACCACAAAGATTCTCGGTGATATCATTTAAAAAAGTGCGCTTAATGAAAACATTTTTTGGACTTATCATTTTACTGCACAAAATATTTAATATTTAATCATTTTCAACAAAAAAAAAACACTCATTGTGACTTACATTTGGTTCTATCTTTGTTGACTTCGATCCTCTTCCTTACTTTTAAGCCACGAAGCAAGTAAATTAGAACAACGATGAGTTGTCCGTAAACATTCCTTGGCTTTTTTCCGAAAGCCAGAACCTGACACTTTTTTCGACAGATTAAAATTAGACTATTTCCTAGTGGCTAACTAACCACTAAATAATAACTGGATGATTTGAAATAATAAACAGTTATCACCCATAACAGCAGATAATGATATGCGTTGACTAAATTTACGAGGGGGTGCTCTCTACAACATACTACAATTAATCTATTATCTACCTCAAAAATGACAACCGAGATATTACAATGACATGGAGAGAGAAGGGGTACACAGTATGTTCTTACATCTGGCCTCTCGTTTTTAAGAAATCGCGATTAGCGTGTGAACGAGCCTGAAAGACTCGGCTGAAATGATAACACCGGCGCCGCGCCGCGCCGCGCCGGTTGAGCATGCTGCACACAAAATACTAATATTTTCTATATTTTGTAATTTACTATATTTTTACCAGGCCATAATTTTTCCTAAATTACTGCCATACTTTTTTATTTTTACTTCTATATTTGTTTAATTAAAAATACATTTTTTGCCATTTTGGCGCCCCCCTTAGGCCAGCCGTGGGTGCCAGGGCACCCATGGCACCCACCGTGTGCACGTCTATGGTGCGCCGGCGTGTTTGATACCATCGCGCATCACCGAGCAACGCGTGCAGCCGCGGGGGCAATTTCCCCGACTACGCGCCCTCGACGCACCGCTGCACGCTGTCACGCGACTGCCGCCACGCCGCGCCGCTGATTATAGATGCGCCTGCACTCCCTGTGTTGCAACCGGCCACACTTGCATGAGTTGTGATTGCAGCTGCTATTTGCCGGCGTTTGCTATTTCTCCATATCATCGACCAGGAGGTAGCTTTGGGGCCATAAACTGAAAAATACATCTGGCTGTTTGTAGTTTTAGCGAATTTCCTTAAAGGAAGAAGCTATTACGGTAGTACTCATGGTAAGACCTAAGTCCAAGACCATGTTAACTTTTCATTTTGGGGTCCCCAGAAGCAAAAAACACCATTCGTTCGAATTCTATATATATATATATATATATATATATATATATATATATATATATATATATATATATATATATATATATATTATATTTTTTTTTATTTATAAGCATAAAGTTCACTGTGGAGGGCTGCTAAAGTTATTAATGTAAGAGAAAATAAATAGAACTGAGCACCCTTTTTTTGACTATTTTTAATAGCTACATGTTTCGGCCCTATCTGGGCCATTTTCAAGCTATATCTAACCTAATAAAAACAAAATATTTTTATTATAGTGATAAATAAATAATTCTTTATATCATGTTTTTTTTTGTAGAGGTATTTTGGGATGTTTCATGAGAAAGCAATGACCATAAAGAGATGAAACATCCCAAAATACCTCTACAAAAAACAGATGATATAGAGAATTATTTACTTATCACTATAATAAAAATATTTTGTTTTTGTAAGGTTAGATATAGCTTGAAAATGGCCCAGATAGGGCCGAAACATGTAGCTATTAAAAATAGTCAAAAAAAGGGTGCTCAGTTCTATTTATTTTCTCTTACATTAATAACTATATATATATATATATATATGTCTGTTAACACGATAGCGGCCGTAAATATGGTCCGATCTTAATGAAATTTGGTACAGACGTGTAAAAAATGGTAATCACTCGGACGAGTTCGTGAACCAGCCCGATCGGACAACCGGAATGGGGGGTAAAGGGGGGTAAACCCCCCAAAAATGGGTTTTTTGACTTTTTTACATAAAAAAATATAATTTATCAAATTTTTGTTGACACCATTGAATTCAGCTCAAAAAAAAAAAAAACAATTTAGTATTTTGAATCACTGCTCTATGTCCATTGGTTACCGAGATATTGAAAGTGGTAAACACAGTACGTTGTCTCAATGTTAACCTTATGGGAAATAAGTAAAATTCTGTATCTTACTTATTCCTCAACATATCTTGATAAAACTTGGTAAATGGCTTCTTCTAGTTCAGATCTACTAAATATTGAATTAAAACCAACCCGTTTAAACATCCCTGTAGCAGCAAACCTGCATACTCATTCCCCATGTTATTCTTATGGAGCTTACAAAAAACATGTCAAATCTCGCTATGTTGGATTAACATAATATATTCTTTGGCATTTGAAAGTCGCTGAGTATGCAGGTCTGCTGCAACGGGGTATTTTATATTATACGATAATGGAGAGTTTAGATAAATGTTTGTTTGGATGTACACTGAAGGTTATGAACTACTTGTTTCGGATTTTTGTGTTCAGCTATGCAAACTTTTAGCAAATTTTGAAATAAACGATTGCCAAAACTTTGTCGCATCTGCAAGTAAAGTTGTAATTCGATTCGATTCTGTTTGTGGTGAATTAGATGAAGTATCTAATGAATTACATCGAGCCAAAGCTGAACTTAGTGAACTTCATGCTCATTTGGAATCCGTTAGGAACGCTCACCGTACTGAACTTAGTGAGTCCATCAGCACTAATGACTGCCTTATCGGCGAAAAAACTGCTTAGAAAATAAGGAGAAAGATTTGTCTGTAAGCTTAGTTAAGGCTAACAATTTAAGCTTAGCTTTAAGAAAATTGCAAACAGAGCATGATCGTGTATTAGATGAATATGATGGTGTTCAAGAGGCTAACCGTGGGCTAATCGCTGAAAACAGTAAAATAAAAAAGTCTAGTGAGAAATTTGAGCTAGCTTGTAGTAAGTTAGAAATAAAAAACACTGAATTGGCAAAGAAAATTAAAGAGTTTGAGCTGTCTATCGATAACAAAAAGAAATGGGTGTCTGATGACTTGATTAGCCTAAATCACATTTTGTTTTATTAAATGACGAATTGGCCAAACACTGTAACGATATATTGTTTTTAGAACCCTCTGTGACAATGCTGCTTAAAATGGGGAGGAAGGAGCAGGTTGATGATGTGCTCAAAGACATTAATTTTAGTAAAAAACGATTTGTGTTTTTTTGTCTTATTAACTCTGTTGACAGTGGTGGTTCCCATTGGAGCTTAGTGTTGCTTGATACAGTGGCCAGACGCGCTACTTACTATGACTCTGTTCGGGGGTTAAATAGCAATCATGCTGTAGCACTGGTGTCTAACTTGGGGCTGGAGGTAACTTTGACTGAGGGCAGTGTTGCTCCACAGACTGCAGGCCATGAGTGTGGGTCACATGTAATTGTTAATGCTAGGTTGCTTGCTTACCAATTATGTCCGGATGTAGTGACTCCTGTGATCCATAATCAGACCGACCCTCCCTCATGCACCTCATAATAACCAATATCGTGTTCCTCGCCACATTTCTTCCCAAAGTCAAACCGAATTGCTGATGATAGATGACCCCTGCTGGGAAGTCCAGAGCAAAAATAAAAAAAAGGAGCAGTAAAGTTAAAGTTGTAAAACCAGACAAAGATCATCCCATTGTTTGTAGTAATAAATTTGATGCTCTGAGTCATGTAATCGAATCTAGCTCGAGTAGACCTAATGTTATTGTTAATTCATCTGGTTCGTGGCATGAGAAACATTCTTCTGGGAATTTGAATAAAGTTCAATAAAATAGGAAAAAGTTTACACGAATGTCTAGTCAAAATAGGGTAGGTATTTCGACAAATCAAAGGAAACGTGGTGCATCAAAACATACCTTAACACTAACTACCAGTTCTCCCAAAATTGATGGGGTATTAAATGACTGTAATGTAATTAATAGCATTAGTAGTTGTGACAATGTTACTGGCACTCCGAGTCACGCTTCTGGTGTAGAGAGAGAATCTCCGTCTGAAGGCCGTCGCCGTTACCTTTTGATTGGGGACTCTATGCTTCGCTATGCTGGAAAGCTACGTGAAAGTAATGGGTGTACTGTCAGTGTTAATCCTGGGGCAAAGATAAACAACATTAAGTCAAAAATAATGTCATTCTCCAAGCTCCAGCCTGAGTTCATTCATTTTAATGTTGGTACTAACGATCTTCCTTTGCATTACAAGGGTGGGCATATTCGATCACAGAGGCATTAGGGTGTCCGACCATATGTTGACATATTGTGATGTTGGTGTGAAGAAGCCAAAAAAAACCTGTGAAGTTCATCCAGTACAGAGATTTTTCCACCCTCAGAGCTGAAAATCTAATAAAGAGCGCAACCAATGTTCAATGGAAAAATATAGAAAAGATCATGCATTTAGAGGATAAACTGGCTTTTTTAAACACAGCTATAAAGCAAATATTTGATGAGAATGCTCCTCTGGTAATGAAAAGGGTCACTAAAAATAAAGCACCATGGAGAACTGAACTAATCAAAAGCCTGACAAAAGAAAAGAATTACAGAAAAAGAAAAATGTTAGAGTCTAGATCAGCAGCTGATAGAGAAGCTTACTGTAGAGCGAGAAATAATTTAAACTACGGTATCAGAGCTGCTAAGCAGAAATACTTCCAAAACAAGCTAAAAGACTGTAAACATTCGGCGGATTTTTGGAAAAAATTAAATCCACAGGTTTTTGTAAGCCGCAAGACTTTGAAATTCCAGCCTTCCTCAAAGACCTTGATGGTATTAATAAGTATTTTGTGAACATGGCAGCAGGGAACTCGGTTGCGCAGCACTGTCTCCACTCTTATTTAAATAAGACATGTGAAGGGGTGAAGGAGGAATTTAAATTCCGTTCAGTGTCCGTAGGGAAGTCATAGTCTCATTGAATAGTATCAAAAGCAGAGCGGTGGGCACTGATAATAAAAGTGTTGACATGCTCAGGACGATTAGCCCTTTCTGTATTGATGCAATCATCAACCTCATGAACAGCTCACTGGCTACTGGGAGTTTTCCCGAGGCTTGGAAGGAATCCATAGTTATTCCATTGCCAAAGGTGAAAAACCCTTCAACTGAGGCGGAACTGCGCCCTATATCTGTGTTGCCCGTTCTGTCAAAGGTGCTTGAAAAATTAGTCACCGCTCAGTTTGTGGAGTTCATAGAGCGGGAACATATTAATACCACATTTCAGTCTGGCTTTCGTAAGGGTTACAGCACTACTACTGCCCTTTTACACATTTGTGATGATTTACTCAATGCAAAAGCAGAGAGAAAATCTACAACGTTGGCGATGCTAGACTTTTCCCGAGCTTTTGACTCCATAGACCACAATCTGTTGTTGGCCATTATGAAGCATTACAGGGTACAGCCTGAGGCAATTGCTCGGTTCTCGTCCTACTTATGTGCAAGAAGACAGAGAGTCAAAGCTGGAATTGATTTTTCTTCTTCCCTTACAAGGACATTGGGGGTCCCCAAGGCAGTTGCCTGGGGCCTATATTGTTCACCCTGTTTGCTTCCACTATGGGGAAGTCTGTGCAGCACTCAAAGCTATATTCATATGCCGATGATGCTCAGTTGAGCCTCTCTTATGAGGCCGCTCAATCTGATGAGGCAATTCGGCTCATTAATTTAGATTTGGAATCCATTCACAGGTGGGCCGTGGAGCATGGGATCAAGCTTAATATAGATAAGTGTGCCCTGCTACATTTCCAAGGCATCAAGTGCTTGCCCTCCTCACAGTCCACTTGTGTGTCCATTGGAGGGGCAGCTTTGAAAGCAGTCGACTCAGCCAAATTACTTGGTGTAGTATTCGATAATGGCCTCAATTTTTCCAGCCATGTGAGTGCCGTTTGCAAAAAAGCTGTTTCTTCCTTAAGAGTGTTGTACAGACATAAGCACATGTTCCCTCAGGCGGCCAAGCTTCGCCTTGTCCGGGCTCTGGTACTCTCTGCTTTTGAATATTGTCTCCCTGTTTTCGGTAATGTTATTACTGCAGGGGACATGGAGAGAATGCAGAGCGTCCAGAATATGTGTGTCAAATATGTCTGTGGGGTTAGAAAATATGACCATGTTTCAAATGCACGTCTGACTTTAGGGTTACTGCCTATATATGATGTTCTTCGCACAGCCATGGTGGTCCACAGAACCATGACATCCAACCGGCCTGGATACCTGAGGGACAAACTGAAATTTCGCTCCGAGATCCGATCTCGGTCTACGAGACAGGATTCCGTGCTGGAGTTGCCTCGCGTCCGGCTGGAGCTCGATCGGAAACGCTTTTCTTATTTTGCCCCTCATATTTATAACAGATTGGTATTAACGCTCTCGACCAGATGTGGTGATCGGCCAGCCAGTCAGTGGCAAAACAATTTAAAAGCATTTGTATTTTGATTTATTTTTAAATTGTGTATAGAAAGAATTATTTTTATTACCTTAGTATATAATCATTTTTTGTACACATCTGACTTGAGTTGTTTTGTAAACCAATAATGTAAATGTTGAAAAACGCTTGAAATAAAGACAATTATTATTATTATTACATATGTTTCCGAAGGTTTGTAGGCTACCGGATTCCCTCTAGAACGTAGAGGCTATAATCGAGATTTTTGATGGTTAATTTTTACTTTGGCAAATTTTATCAAGACCAGATTTTTAAAGAGGTTTTTTACTTTCTCCCCCTATACATAGACAAGTATATGGAGAAAGTATTGTTTTCGTCGAAATTTTTCGAATTTGAGTTGTTAGGGGATGTATTCGTTTTAGTGCTCCCTGAATCTAAATAATCTGTCTGTCTGTCTGTCTGTCTGTGTGTGTGTGTGTGTGTGTGTGTGTGTGTGTGTGTGTGTGTGTATGTGTGTGTATCTTTTAGCACGATAGCGGCCGTAAAAATGGTCCGATCTTGATGAAAATTGGTACAGACGTGTAAAGTGGTAATCACTTGGACAAGTTCGTGAACCAGCCCGATCAGACCATCGGAAGGGGGGGTAAAGGGGGATAAACTACCCCAAAAATGGGTTTTTTGAGTTTTTTACTAAAAAAAATAAAATTTATCGAATTTTTGTTGGCACCATTGAATTCAGCTAAAAAAACAAACGATTTAGTATCTTGAATCACTGCTCTATGTCCACTGGTTACCGAGATATTGAAAGTGGTATACACAATACGTTGTCCCTATGTTAACCTTGGGGGAAATAAGTAAAATTCTATATCTCGCTTATTTCTCAACATATCTTGATAAAATTTGGTAAAATGCTTCTTCTAGTTCATATCTACTAAATATTGAATTGAAACTACCCAGTTGTTATATACCTGTAGCAGCAAACCTGCATACTCATTCCCCATGTTATCCTTATGGAGGTTGCCAAAACATGTCAAATGTCGCTATGTTGGATTGAAATATGTTGTTTTGCATTTGGAATTCGCTGAGTATGCAGGTCTGCTGCAACGGGGGTATTGTTTAATTTAAAACTTTGTTATACCGGGCGTTTTGAAAAGGCCTTTTCAACTAAATAAGACTGTACGTAGTCATACGCCCCACATATTTAGTCATACTTTTGGTTTTTGTCTCCCGACCGCACACTCTTCATGACGTAGATTTTTCCACATAACTGTAGCAGCGTTATCGCTCAACTAAGAAATGACTTCACATACCCTGAATAAAAGAGGACGGAATAAATAAGAAACATTCATTGCATCCTGTATAATAAAACTTAGAAAAAAAGTCAAGTTTGATAACGTTGACGAAATATAATTTTTTTTGCAACCGAAATAAACATTGAGCTTAGTTGGTAATTTTAAAGAAAAAAAATTCACCACACTTTGACGTAACTACCAGTTTTAAAAACGTCATTTGGTGGCCAAAACAATCTCTTTTCCGGCAGAGGGCCAAAAACTTTCGGCCCTAAAGCCGGAAGTTAGCTGATTATTTATTTGCTTGAAACAACGTGAGAAAATCAGATAACTATACGCAATTCAATGAGCTCTAATGACAGGATAGCTGCGATCATATGATTTTCATTGCTGACTTTGTGCTTAAACCATGACAAAGAAGTTGTGACATAGTTCATAACCTCAAAGTTTTGTTTTCAAGTGTGTCAAATAAACAATCCGATTTTCAATGTTATATAGGGAATATGTCATTGTACAGTGTGTTGAAAAATAGCGTTCGCACCACGGCCGAAAGGGTTTTGCATCTCTCGTTCGTTTCAAATTCGAGACGAAGACGACGCGACGTTGAAACACGATCTCGAGCCTTCAAAACCTCATTTTCGGCCCTAGTTGCGAAATATACTTTTACATGATAATGGCAGATAAAAATGTTTACATCCCGCCGCAGCGAGAGCCATATATTGCACCTCAGTTTAAAAGTTCATCATACATCAATAACGTAGTAATCAACCAAAATACTTTTAATGACAATTTCATCAATTTTAATTGGTATTCAGTTTTTTGCCAGGTGCCAATGAAAACAAAACAGACACGACCCCGTCAGTTGCGTTAGGTCCTGGCTTGATTACAAAATCAATAGCTTCTCCTCCCGCGTTCGCACATCCTCCCTGTCTCTCTGAATTTAACAATTTATAAATATTATTCAGTTAGTCTTTGCTATATTATATTTATTTAAAATGGCTTTTCATTGAAACACATTTTGTAGTTCATTGTTTTTCTTTTTGTTACGTTTGGGGGTTATTTGAATTTGGGAAGATAACAAAATAAATATAGGAAAAACCCGAAGTTATATTTTGTATATTAACCATGATTTGAAAATGTATTTGACTAAATAGCCTGTAGTTTTGTTTGGTGAGAAAAACGTTCTAAAGGTCTTAAACATATAAATGTGGATAAAATACCCTTTTAAAAATATTCAGTACCATAAATAGTTCAATTATATTACTATTACAATACAATTATCTTTTAAAAATCAGAGAATATACTTTGTTATTCTATGATGAGTTTTATGTACCGAGAACATGAACTGATATAAAACAAATGTTCTACTAACTATTATTCTTAATACATAAGTAACATATTTAAAGTAAACTTAGGGAGGGTTTGAAATATGTTTGTTAAACAAAATGCAGTAACAGTGATGAAATAAATAATCCGGTTGATTGGTAAAGTAAGATCTGAGAAATTAATCAACTAACTGTAATATACTCTCAAAAAATATAATTTACAGCATTTTACCTTAATACATCGGCTGCCATTATAAGAAACCTTTTCATTAAATGTCCTTTGAAATATGCATTATTTACGTATTCATTAATCCCATGTAAACGTTTTTTAAAATTCTTATTAAGCAGACGTAAATGAAAGAAACTTAATATTTCCTTGTGGAAGGCGCGACGATGCAACCCGCACGACACAGCTGTACCTACATTGCCGCCAGCAGCGCCATTATAAATAAAGCTTTTGTTGATTACAGCTATATAATTTTTTTAAATAAATTTGATAGTAATTAAAATTATAATTTGATAACTTAACTCGACTATGATCACTCAAACTATGTTTACAGTGTAAGTAAGTAATTATAAAACCAAATAAATGTGAGACATGGAGACAATTAACATTTCTCTCTTAACCGCATGAAATACAACTGGAATTTCCGCTGCAGGCCCTAAGATAAAATACATACAGTTAGTTTATTGTATTTCTCCCATTAAGTGAGAATCTCCCTAATCAACACGACTCACTAATCAACCCAATATTACAGTTCTGGAATCAGCACGTGCTATTGTAAGTGCATTTCAACCACTAATTACTGGCTCACCGAACGCTTTGTGTTGTAATTCTGTAAATTAATCTCGTTGGTCGAAAACAGGTTGTAACATTTGAATGACGGAATGTGAGGTTTGTGGGTAAGGCCGTGAACGTGGCTGTCATTGTTTTGGGTTTGTACCAGTGCTCAATTATAATTTACCACAATCACATCGCTATGATTTAGAATGAAAATAGTTTGAAATGAGGTGAAATGAGAAATGCCTATATTGATGAGGTGAAGTTACAACTCAAAAGTTATAAAAAACTTCTAAAAAATACAAATGAGCAAAAAAGATAAATACAAATACAAACTAAAGATGTTTGTGGCTTGAAAAGAACTCCTTGCACTACATTATATCGTCGTATATCAATCCTGGAATAAAACCTAATGAAAGAGCAATATTTTCATTGATATTTTCTTAATCAGCTCAGTGAATACTTAAATAGTATTTTGAGGTTGTGCACATCAAAATTTACGGCCGCTATCGTGTTAACGATGTATTTTTTGCTTCTGGGGTCATGATAAATGACAAATTATCATGGTCTCGGGCTTAGGTCTTGCCATGAGACCTACGGTTTTGCTTATTCCTTTAAGGAAATTTGCTAAAATTATTCAATATCAGGTTTTTAAGGTAATTTCTTCATTTAGTTACAATATAGTGATGAAACAATGTTATTGGGAAAGTGAGTGTATATAAGTCAAAGTTAGGTTTAAAGATACTTTCTTCAACTTTAAACTCGGTTACAGCAGAGATGAAAGTTGTGAAAGTTTTCACATTGATCAAGTCTACGCAATGCCGCGAGACAACTTAAATCTTTCATGCTTATTCAAGGCTTGATAACTCGCTCAAGTCGTTTAAGACCCCCTCGGTATTTGAAGTTTTGAGTTTATTGACTGGTTTTGGTTTTGGTACATTGAACAAAAAGACACGGTGTTCTACTCCAAGCCGAAAACATTGGTTGAATGAACTCACTTAAAATAGATTTTTACAGAATCTTTAATTTAGTCCACGTTTTTTTACGAAAATTGACTAACCTGATTCTGGCTAAGTAGGAATAACACCCGGGAGATTTACTTATAACGGCTTTATAAGTAAACCTCCCGAATTAAAATACTAATAATCCCCAGAAATACCTACTATGCTCTAGCCGGAACCTTAACAAAAACCATTTTCGGCCATTGTTTATCTTCATTTTAACTAACACAAAATTCAAGTACGACATGGAAAACAAGTGTAAATGGTATTCTTGCAGGCATCAGATATTCCAATAACATGAGCATACAAGTACAAGTTATGTTTTAAAAGACTGTTAACATTATGAATTTTCTAAAATTTGTAATTTTAATACTCTTACTGTGAATACCAGTGAAATTTCATTAAAAATGCAATCCAGGTGAAGCGAAGCCTGTTGATCGTATAGACAATAATAAACTATATTCATAAAATCCTCACAAAAATTCTAGTAGTTTGACATCTCAATCTCAAAACTGGTTCACGTCAAAGGTACAAAACAGAATCCCTTATGGTCATATGCTTACTAACGCTTTAAGGAATACTTCTTACCTTACAATATTTTCTCGCAAAATTACGAAATATTACATTTAATAATAAGAGTGGAAAGTTGGTCATTGCATATTTGTTTTTTACATTGGAAAAATACTAAAAAGATAGTAAATATTACTTTTGTATGTAATGTAATGTAAACTGTGTTAAACAATGTAAAGATGCATTACCACATGTGATAAACACGTAATGAAACGAGAAATTTAATTTTTATATATATTGAGATAGCCTCCAATGCTGATATTGACAAATAAAAGCAGGTTTATGTTTCCTCAGACAATAGCTTTTGTAAATCCAAATGGACTGACTAGGCTACTACCGGTTTCAGAACATCATAATTCCAGAGAGTGTGACAATGGACTCATGTTCGAGTTTGGTATTGAAATCGACCTGAGAATGGAATTATGATGTTCCGAAACCGGTAGTCCATTTGGATTTACAAAATCTGTTGATTGAGGTAACATAAACCTGTTTTTATTCATAGGTAATTTCATAGCTGTGTAGCGAAAACCACATTTGACAATCATATCATATTGTAAACAAAAACAAAGAAAATGTTAGTTTAAAATTACTGAGTGCCATAATGAACACTGCAGAGCAAATGTGCAATCACAACAAGTCGTAATGAGAACGTTACAAATTCCAACGACTGTCACAAACAATGCCGGGTTCGGTCCTGATCCGAAATCCTGTTAATCAAACCATGTGTCAACATAATCCCATTTCCCACGGTCTAATAAGTAGGATATGGGCATGTTGTTGTCGTTGTACTCTACATACTTTAAACATTAGTCATTATGAGTTCATAAAATGTAAACGATAGAAATTACGCAACAAAATTTAAACAAATGGAGTAATGGAGTAAAGACAAATTACGTTTTTGTACAACAATTCTAAATTTGGATTCGAGGAAACTCCGTAGGGCACAAGTAAATGTGTAACTGTATGCTGTTATTAATTCTTGTAATTCAGGTGATGTAAAGGCTTCTCAAAATTAAATGGTACTATTATTATGTTAACACATAGCTCACTAGTCACTATGAGCACATAAAATATAAACGATAGAAATAACACAATGAAATTGAACCAAATGGAGTAACCCAGGGAGGCAAATTACGTTTTTTTTTAACATTTCTAAATCTGGAAACGAACAAACTCCTTAGGGCACAAGTAAATGTGTATATACATGCTGTTATTAATTAATGGAATCAAGGAAATGTAAACGCTTCTCATAATTAAATAGCACTACAGTATTGTTATATTTAATTATTTGATCTTTTACATTCAATGAATTTCAAATAGCACGGTTAAAAAGCAAACATTTAACCTAAAGTTTTTTTTCGAGGGGGGGAAGGGGGCTTTGGTAGCTTGGGATTCCCCACACCATAGAAAAATCCTATCAGTTACTTTAGAAAAAAAATTCTACTTCTAATCACAGATTGACGTCAGTTTAAATCGTACATTTTGACATAGAGTAATATTTTACCAAACAAATTATACCACAAGTATTTTAATCTGAATGACGTAGAAAGGACGAGGAACGAGGAGCTCGGGTCGGAGCGATTCAAGGGCTCTGTGGCTCCGTCTCTCATGCTAATTTAATTCTGGTTCTTTCTAATTTTGTCAATTGCTTTAATTTCATTACTTTCAAGGCAATAATATTCGCTTGGTTAGCAATTTACCTTGTTTAAAGAACCTTTTGTTTGAACGGAACAAAATGTTATTTTTTGCTTTGCTTGTGTACCATATATTTAGATATTACTTTTCATACACTTTATATTATATTTGAAACTTTTTACAATAACAGTTTTAATTAAAACATTCTTAATTTATTTCAAACCGGGGCAAAATCAAAACAACTTTGGTCATAGGAACGAAATGAGAGACATTTTTTACTACGGTTTGAAAAGCGATTTAGACATATCTTTTATATACGGGGTGTTTCCAAACTGTGCGAAGACCTTTTTTGGATTTGATTCTTCCATCAGTACTAAGAAATATTCTTGTATCATTATGTAATTCCCGTGCCTCGGTTTCCGACTGTCTGTATGTTTGTATTTTCACATATTAACTTTAAATTTTTTTTCCAAAACACTAATGCCCTGCGCCTGTAAAACAGATGTTGACATATGGCGGCTAAAATCATTACATAATATTTTTTCTTCCCAGTTCGGAAGGTGCAATGCTACCTATGATCTATAGGATCACTGGTTGGGAAGGAACACCCTTTTTTAATTTTTTTGTGGATCAAAGCTGACAATCTGGAATTTCATTATATTAAATGGGTGTTTCAATCCCCATTGATATTGATGTTTGCTCCTCTAGCGTTGGCGTGCTCCGTGTACGATCATTATTCCATAAATGTAGCACGTTTATACATTTCTCCTTCTGTCAATTCTGACCCCAGGCGCATTACAAGGGGGCAACCGGGGTAAAGCCGATTTCAGCCTTAAGTAATTTCGGGGTATGATCATCGTGTAATACACTGTGTAATGGTCCCCTGCGGTATAATAGTATATTACGCAACTAGTGCGGAAAGTAGGTGTTTACGTGCGAGCATGGTAGTTCACGCGCGACGCTTGCGGAGCGCGGGAATCTCATGCGGATAAGTTGCGTACGATAGTTTTCGCAACACTACCAGCAACAAATATACAGGGTAAGTAAAAACAACACTTCTATGAAAGTTATAAGATTTAAAAAATATTAATTAAACTGTAGAGAGAAAATACGAACAAAACTATATTTATCTGATAGATAACAAAAACGTTATCTCTGCTGTTGTTAAGTGACCGAGTAAGCCTTTTTAGGAATACGTCTTATCGTCACACAGACGGCAAAAATTGAAATAATACTGCTCTTTATTAACTTATCGCTGTTAACTGTACGTAGTCGCAACCTGGGAAACCAGTTTATTTACAACTGAGATATGGTCGTCATAGTTAAAATGTTGAGTTTATGTATAATGTTTGTAAATTTTGTGATATACTATTTTTTACTTGAGTTGGCAACATTGAACATTTACCGCACGCGTGCGGTAAATGCTCAATGCAAACTCTTTACCGCACTCCAGCTGATTTGTTACCTCGCTACGGCTGATATTTGCCGTACTCTTTTGTAAGCGGCGAAACGGAAGCCACACTCTTTCCTCCCACACTTTCCCACACCTCTCTTCCTCTCGGCCTCTCTTTCCCACACTGAAACGAAAGCGGAAATCGGCTACTTACTATTGTAGTGTTACGAAAACCTGTTTTTTAACGGCTTGTACAAACAGTGTTAAACATCTAGGTCCACAGTTCACCCATAAGATTAATATTCATACTAGGAGTACGCTTTCTCATCGCGTAATTGGATGGACATTTACTAAACATTCAACGCGATTTACTCAAAAACATTTACACAACATCAATTTACTCAACATTGAGTTGATGAATTGGATCAAATCAAAATCAATAAAAAAATAAATCTATTTCTAGAAAATTAACATTGGCGAACAATTGCGTTTATCAAACAATGGGTGGAAATGAAGATCATTTAAAATACTAAAGAAACTAGCGATTCAATATGCGGTAAATATATTTTCCATAAATGCTACCTCACATCCTGAGTGGTTAACAATTCTTCAATTACTTTGAAAATACATACAAATAAATGTCATGATTATTACAAATAAATGGCAAACCCCAAATTTACACGTTAAGAATTCTGACGAAACGTTCTCCCAATGTCCGAATGTCTTTTACTAAATCGTACTCGAGAAACCCATCAGAGAGCAGCAGCTGATCCCCATCAGTCGGGAAACAGCGATTTAGGAGTTTCCACTTGTAATATTCATGACATTTTTTCAAAGTAATTGAAGAATTGTTATACACACAGCATATGATTTACCTTTTACGAAAAATAGATTCGCCGCATATTTTATCTCTAGTTTCTTTTGTTTTTTAAATGATCTTCATTTGTATCCATTGTTTTATAAACAAATTTTCCGCCAATAATAATATAATGGCATTTTTTCTAATTCTTAAAATCAAATTGCTAAAAAACGGTTCATGAGATTCAGTTCAAAATTTAATGGCATATTTACAGAGAGGTATTAAACGTTTGTGCAAAATTCTAAAATGATTAATGCAATCGTTTTTGAGTTATCGCGTTACGTTCACAGTCACACAGTGACGGACAAGGAATCTTTGACTTCACTAATACAAACATCACCGTGAAATTCGGCACATAGTAGTAGATTATCACTTCGTTCGTTCATCAATGAAAACAAATATCTGGATAAGAATGGCCTGGGCCGAGTTATTTGCCGCGGACTGTAGCGTTGTTACAACCAGTTCACCGCGCGCGGTCGGTTCACGAGGTTTCAATTATCCAGGCAGTGATACCACGGTAGACCGCAGAATTACCCCTGCCTACCCCTTAGCGGTCACATTTGGTTGAGGTTCATGCGATTTTGGGTATTATTTGATTTTCTCTTTATGTTTTTAACAACAATAAAAGTAAGACAATACTACCACTGAAATGCATACTTTATTTTTATCAATAGTTAATATGTCGATCAACATCTGAGAGCATCCGTGAAGCGAGAAGGAATTTTTGTGTTCGTGTCATGTTCATTATCAATATCCGAAATCTGAGAATTGATTTGGGATGTTTCGACTGCGTATAATTTGTGAAAACCTGGTTGGAAATAATTTTTTAACCATAATTTTCTGGATATAATTGGATATAGTTTTCTTTTTAGCGAATTTCTCTTATAGGGAAGAAGCTATTACCGTAGGTCTCGAGGTAAGACCTAAGCCTGAGACCATGATAACTTTTCGTTTTAGGACCCCCTGAAGCAAAAAACACTATTCGTTCGAATTTATATATATAATTTCGAACTGTAAGGGCCACTGTTAGGGGGGAAATGGGGGGTAAACCACCTCAAAAATGGGTTTTTTGAGTTTTTTACATAGAAAAACAAAAATAATCAAATTTTTTGTATCACCATTGAATTCAGCTAAAAAAACAAACAATTTAGTATTTTGAATCACTGCTCTATGTCCAATGGTTACCGAGATATTGAAGGTAGTAAACACAGTACGTTGTCCCGATGTTAACCTTATGGGAAATATGTAGAATTCTATATCTTGCTTATTTCTCAACATATCTTGATAAAATTTGGTAAAAGGCTTCTTCTAGTTCATATCTACTAAATATTGAATTGAAACTACCCAGTTGTTATATACCTGTAGCAGCAAACCTGCATACTCATTCCCCATGTTATTCTTATGGAGGTTACCAAAACATGTCAGATCTCGCTATGTTAGATTGAAATATATTGAAATATGAATGAACGAATGATGTTTTTAAAAAGCGTCCCTGTAAAAGTAAAGATGATTTTTTTAACGAACATAAACTAATTGCTTTGATAGCCTTGACATCTGTTAAATATATTTAATGAAGGTAACTAACCTGCCTGAGATGTCAAAAATTGTTCTCATTACTGCGAGACGCGTTTCGCATCTTGACGATGCATCATCGGTCGCTGAAAACCTATACTATTTCACACATTAGACGTGTTTGTCACAGTTCAAACGATGGAACACAACCTCAACATTTAAAACAGTTACTAGACACACACGGACACTTATTACGTTAACACTAAAACGATAAAAACTTTTACTGCCAGCGCGGGTATAGGACATGTTATCACGACTTCCGTAGGCCTACTAAACTCATTGCGAATCTTGTCTGTCCAGTTCAGAACACGTCATTCAGTCAGCTGTTTATCAGTCAGTGATGCCCCTCCCCCTCTAGTCTACTATACAAATGGAAGGTGATTTTGTCAGTAAAATCCTCTTTGATGTTTAACATTTTGTCTTTCCCGCAACTTGAAGCATTTTTAAAAATAAAAAATTCCTCCCATACTTTAGTTTTTTTAGCATCATTGCAAATTTTCAATGCGTCCATAGATTGCTGAAAATTAATGTTGTGGAGAGGGTTCTCTTTTAAATGCTGTGCGACCTTAGAAGTTGGATTTTTTTGGTTCCTTGCACAGTGCTCCTTAAACCTATCCTTAAAAGTACGATTGGTCTGGCCTATGTAAATTTTATCGCATTGCTCCCCAGCATTACATTTTATAAGATAAACACCTTTTTGTTTGTCTTTGCTCTGATCTAAATTTGGATTACGTGTCTTGAAACTTTTATTTCCTTTGTTTACTTTGTACCCGGGCAGGAATGCTGATTTTTTAAAAACACTGCCGACATGCTCTGAATATTTGTTAACATACTTGAACGGGAAAAATTTTTGTTGTTGTTTTAAACTGTTTTCATTGCCGTCATTCTTACTTAGCAATTTGAATCTACATTTCCTTATCATATTATCTACCAGATCCGTTGAATAACCATTATTAAAAGCAATTTGTTTGATTATAGATTTTTCTTTATCAAATTCAGCAGGCGAAAGACCATATGTAACAAGCCTATGTACCATGGATCTGAAAGCCGCTAATTTGTAGGACATAGGATGATTTGATTCAATCGGAATAACCAGATCAGTTTGTGTATCTTTTCTGTGGACGCCAAATTCCAGTCTATTGTTCGATTTAATTACTTTGACATCTAGGAAAGGTAAACATTCATTTTTCTCTGTCTCCACTTTGAATTTAATCGACCTGTGAATGCTGTTAAGATGATTAAGAATAACGCCCGTTTGTCTAGCAGTTCCCTTTACAATCAAAAAACAGTCGTCAACGTATCTACAATAAAATACAATCTTTCGCCGGTGAGGATTTACTTCATTGATAATATGGTCAGTTTCAAACTTTTGCAAGTACACCTCAGCAAGTAGCGCAGATAATGGACCACCCATAGGAAGGCCATTTGGGTCAGAATAAATTTTCCCATTCCACTTAAAGTAATTCTGTTCTACAATCTCCTTAACCAAATTAGTTAAGTCGTTAACCTCAGCATCATTAAATTGATCACATTCAACCAGCTTAGCTCTTAAGGCGTTCACCGCCTCCTGTTTAGGGATATTCCCATACATGTTATCAACGTCAATAGACACTAGCAAATGTGACTTATCTATGTTAAAGTTTTTTACTTTATCGATAAATTCCTTAGAGTTAGAGCATATGTTCGGGGAGTTTACATTAATTCTAGCCTTTATTAGGTTGCATATAAATTTACTTAGTTTATACGAAGGCGCATTTATTGAATTTATGACAGGTCTAACAGGGTTGTTAGGCTTGTGCGTTTTCACAAGAGGCTTGAAGGTGGGAGGTAAAGCCTTTGAGTTGTACAGGCTCTTCCGCCTATCAGGATGGATAACGCAGCTATTGTCAATCAATGTTTTGATATTGTTGTTGTAAACCTTAGTCCTGTCCTCGATCTCTACGATACCGTTACTAGTTATGTAATCACTTACTTTATCATTTAAGTCATTTTCAAGCATGATTACGGATGTGGTTGTTTTATCAGCAGGGACAACTTTAGCGGAATTAGCAGACAGTTTTTCTTTTATACCATTTATAGTATTTTTACTTTCAGTAAAAGCAGTTTTGTTTCTCCATTTTTCATTTTTAGACTTGTTGATCACCTTTTCAATGACGTTAGCGGCCTCGAACCTTACTTTTTCTTGTTTATCCCTATCAATGTACGATATTGCAGTTACTGTTTCAATAATAAGTTCCTTGATATCATTATTATGTATAGGGTTAGCAGGAGGATTGTATTTTCCCCATTTGCCTAATAATTCAGTTTCTCTATCATCAAAGCTAATATTTGTTAGGTTTAGTGATCTAGGGTAAAATGAATGAGTACATGTTACTGAGACTCCATTACGTGATTTCTCTTTCAAAAGGCTACTTAGTTTCTTTTTTAACACATTTAGTTTAATTCTTTTCTTGTTACTCACACATTCATTGACTTTTTTAATATAGCTATCAAAATCCTCTTTTGAGATCTTTGTTCTAAGTTGAGCCCTTATTATTTTAATATTCCTGAGGAGGTTTGATGCTTTCTTGTACAGACATTTAATTTCATTTGAGAGCCATAGTTTTTTAGCTTGAACTAGGGTTTTGCGTGCAGCATCAGTTTTACTCTTAATATTTATTTTAATAAAGTTAGGAATAATTCGTTTTCTTTTGCAAGTTTTATTAAAACTAATATTGAGCAATGTGTTCATGTGCTTTGTTTTCTCATGTTTCAACTTGTTCATAAGTTGTTTGGCTGTATGGGCTTGGCTTGCCATTTTTAATTGCTTTGATAGCCTTGACATCTGTTAAATATATTTAATGAAGGTAACTAACCTGCCTGAGATGTCAAAAATTGTTCTCATTACTGCGAGACGCATTTCGCATCTTGACGATGCATCATCGGTCGCTGAAAACCTATACTATTTCACACATTAGACGTGTTTGTCACAGTTCACACGATGGAACACAACCTCAACATTTAAAACAGTTACTAGACACACACGGACACTTATTACGTTAACACTAAAACGATAAAAACTTTTACTGCCAGCGCGGGTATAGGACATGTTATCACGACTTCCGTAGGCCTACTAAACTCATTGCGAATCTTGTCTGTCCAGTTCAGAACACGTCATTCAGTCAGCTGTTTATCAGTCAGTGATGCCCCTCCCCCTCTAGTCTACTATACAAATGGAAGGTGATTTTGTCAGTAAAATCCTCTTTGATGTTTAACATTTTGTCTTTCCCGCAACTTGAAGCATTTTTAAAAATAAAAAATTCCTCCCATACTTTAGTTTTTTTAGCATCATTGCAAATTTTCAATGCGTCCATAGATTGCTGAAAATTAATGTTGTGGAGAGGGTTCTCTTTTAAATGCTGTGCGACCTTAGAAGTTGGATTTTTTTGGTTCCTTGCACAGTGCTCCTTAAACCTATCCTTAAAAGTACGATTGGTCTGGCCTATGTAAATTTTATCGCATTGCTCCCCAGCATTACATTTTATAAGATAAACACCTTTTTGTTTGTCTTTGCTCTGATCTAAATTTGGATTACGTGTCTTGAAACTTTTATTTCCTTTGTTTACTTTGTACCCGGGCAGGAATGCTGATTTTTTAAAAACACTGCCGACATGCTCTGAATATTTGTTAACATACTTGAACGGGAAAAATTTTTGTTGTTGTTTTAAACTGTTTTCATTGCCGTCATTCTTACTTAGCAATTTGAATCTACATTTCCTTATCATATTATCTACCAGATCCGTTGAATAACCATTATTAAAAGCAATTTGTTTGATTATAGATTTTTCTTTATCAAATTCAGCAGGCGAAAGACCATATGTAACAAGCCTATGTACCATGGATCTGAAAGCCGCTAATTTGTAGGACATAGGATGATTTGATTCAATCGGAATAACCAGATCAGTTTGTGTATCTTTTCTGTGGACGCCAAATTCCAGTCTATTGTTCGATTTAATTACTTTGACATCTAGGAAAGGTAAACATTCATTTTTCTCTGTCTCCACTTTGAATTTAATCGACCTGTGAATGCTGTTAAGATGATTAAGAATAACGCCCGTTTGTCTAGCAGTTCCCTTTACAATCAAAAAACAGTCGTCAACGTATCTACAATAAAATACAATCTTTCGCCGGTGAGGATTTACTTCATTGATAATATGGTCAGTTTCAAACTTTTGCAAGTACACCTCAGCAAGTAGCGCAGATAATGGACCACCCATAGGAAGGCCATTTGGGTCAGAATAAATTTTCCCATTCCACTTAAAGTAATTCTGTTCTACAATCTCCTTAACCAAATTAGTTAAGTCGTTAACCTCAGCATCATTAAATTGATCACATTCAACCAGCTTAGCTCTTAAGGCGTTCACCGCCTCCTGTTTAGGGATATTCCCATACATGTTATCAACGTCAATAGACACTAGCAAATGTGACTTATCTATGTTAAAGTTTTTTACTTTATCGATAAATTCCTTAGAGTTAGAGCATATGTTCGGGGAGTTTACATTAATTCTAGCCTTTATTAGGTTGCATATAAATTTACTTAGTTTATACGAAGGCGCATTTATTGAATTTATGACAGGTCTAACAGGGTTGTTAGGCTTGTGCGTTTTCACAAGAGGCTTGAAGGTGGGAGGTAAAGCCTTTGAGTTGTACAGGCTCTTCCGCCTATCAGGATGGATAACGCAGCTATTGTCAAAAAAAATCAGCATTCCTGCCCGGGTACAAAGTAAACAAAGGAAATAAAAGTTTCAAGACACGTAATCCAAATTTAGATCAGAGCAAAGACAAACAAAAAGGTGTTTATCTTATAAAATGTAATGCTGGGGAGCAATGCGATAAAATTTACATAGGCCAGACCAATCGTACTTTTAAGGATAGGTTTAAGGAGCACTGTGCAAGGAACCAAAAAAATCCAACTTCTAAGGTCGCACAGCATTTAAAAGAGAACCCTCTCCACAACATTAATTTTCAGCAATCTATGGACGCATTGAAAATTTGCAATGATGCTAAAAAAACTAAAGTATGGGAGGAATTTTTTATTTTTAAAAATGCTTCAAGTTGCGGGAAAGACAAAATGTTAAACATCAAAGAGGATTTTACTGACAAAATCACCTTCCATTTGTATAGTAGACTAGAGGGGGAGGGGCATCACTGACTGATAAACAGCTGACTGAATGACGTGTTCTGAACTGGACAGACAAGATTCGCAATGAGTTTAGTAGGCCTACGGAAGTCGTGATAACATGTCCTATACCCGCGCTGGCAGTAAAAGTTTTTATCGTTTTAGTGTTAACGTAATAAGTGTCCGTGTGTGTCTAGTAACTGTTTTAAATGTTGAGGTTGTGTTCCATCGTGTGAACTGTGACAAACACGTCTAATGTGTGAAATAGTATAGGTTTTCAGCGACCGATGATGCATCGTCAAGATGCGAAACGCGTCTCGCAGTAATGAGAACAATTTTTGACATCTCAGGCAGGTTAGTTACCTTCATTAAATATATTTAACAGATGTCAAGGCTATCAAAGCAATTAAAAATGGCAAGCCAAGCCCATACAGCCAAACAACTTATGAACAAGTTGAAACATGAGAAAACAAAGCACATGAACACATTGCTCAATATTAGTTTTAATAAAACTTGCAAAAGAAAACGAATTATTCCTAACTTTATTAAAATAAATATTAAGAGTAAAACTGATGCTGCACGCAAAACCCTAGTTCAAGCTAAAAAACTATGGCTCTCAAATGAAATTAAATGTCTGTACAAGAAAGCATCAAACCTCCTCAGGAATATTAAAATAATAAGGGCTCAACTTAGAACAAAGATCTCAAAAGAGGATTTTGATAGCTATATTAAAAAAGTCAATGAATGTGTGAGTAACAAGAAAAGAATTAAACTAAATGTGTTAAAAAAGAAACTAAGTAGCCTTTTGAAAGAGAAATCACGTAATGGAGTCTCAGTAACATGTACTCATTCATTTTACCCTAGATCACTAAACCTAACAAATATTAGCTTTGATGATAGAGAAACTGAATTATTAGGCAAATGGGGAAAATACAATCCTCCTGCTAACCCTATACATAATAATGATATCAAGGAACTTATTATTGAAACAGAAACTGCAATATCGTACATTGATAGGGATAAACAAGAAAAAGTAAGGTTCGAGGCCGCTAACGTCATTGAAAAGGTGATCAACAAGTCTAAAAATGAAAAATGGAGAAACAAAACTGCTTTTACTGAAAGTAAAAATACTATAAATGGTATAAAAGAAAAACTGTCTGCTAATTCCGCTAAAGTTGTCCCTGCTGATAAAGCAACCACATCCGTAATCATGCTTGAAAATGACTTAAATGATAAAGTAAGTGATTACATAACTAGTAACGGTATCGTAGAGATCGAGGACAGGACTAAGGTTTACAACAACAATATCAAAACATTGATTGACAATAGCTGCGTTATCCATCCTGATAGGCGGAAGAGCCTGTACAACTCAAAGGCTTTACCTCCCACCTTCAAGCCTCTTGTGAAAACGCACAAGCCTAACAACCCTGTTAGACCTGTCATAAATTCAATAAATGCGCCTTCGTATAAACTAAGTAAATTTATATGCAACCTAATAAAGGCTAGAATTAATGTAAACTCCCCGAACATATGCTCTAACTCTAAGGAATTTATCGATAAAGTAAAAAACTTTAACATAGATAAGTCACATTTGCTAGTGTCTATTGACGTTGATAACATGTATGGGAATATCCCTAAACAGGAGGCGGTGAACGCCTTAAGAGCTAAGCTGGTTGAATGTGATCAATTTAATGATGCTGAGGTTAACGACTTAACTAATTTGGTTAAGGAGATTGTAGAACAGAATTACTTTAAGTGGAATGGGAAAATTTATTCTGACCCAAATGGCCTTCCTATGGGTGGTCCATTATCTGCGCTACTTGCTGAGGTGTACTTGCAAAAGTTTGAAACTGACCATATTATCAATGAAGTAAATCCTCACCGGCGAAAGATTGTATTTTATTGTAGATACGTTGACGACTGTTTTTTGATTGTAAAGGGAACTGCTAGACAAACGGGCGTTATTCTTAATCATCTTAACAGCATTCACAGGTCGATTAAATTCAAAGTGGAGACAGAGAAAAATGAATGTTTACCTTTCCTAGATGTCAAAGTAATTAAATCGAACAATAGACTGGAATTTGGCGTCCACAGAAAAGATACACAAACTGATCTGGTTATTCCGATTGAATCAAATCATCCTATGTCCTACAAATTAGCGGCTTTCAGATCCATGGTACATAGGCTTGTTACATATGGTCTTTCGCCTGCTGAATTTGATAAAGAAAAATCTATAATCAAACAAATTGCTTTTAATAATGGTTATTCAACGGATCTGGTAGATAATATGATAAGGAAATGTAGATTCAAATTGCTAAGTAAGAATGACGGCAATGAAAACAGTTTAAAACAACAACAAAAATTTTTCCCGTTCAAGTATGTTAACAAATATTCAGAGCATGTCGGCAGTGTTTTTAAAAAATCAGCATTCCTGCCCGGGTACAAAGTAAACAAAGGAAATAAAAGTTTCAAGACACGTAATCCAAATTTAGATCAGAGCAAAGACAAACAAAAAGGTGTTTATCTTATAAAATGTAATGCTGGGGAGCAATGCGATAAAATTTACATAGGCCAGACCAATCGTACTTTTAAGGATAGGTTTAAGGAGCACTGTGCAAGGAACCAAAAAAATCCAACTTCTAAGGTCGCACAGCATTTAAAAGAGAACCCTCTCCACAACATTAATTTTCAGCAATCTATGGACGCATTGAAAATTTGCAATGATGCTAAAAAAACTAAAGTATGGGAGGAATTTTTTATTTTTAAAAATGCTTCAAGTTGCGGGAAAGACAAAATGTTAAACATCAAAGAGGATTTTACTGACAAAATCACCTTCCATTTGTATAGTAGACTAGAGGGGGAGGGGCATCACTGACTGATAAACAGCTGACTGAATGACGTGTTCTGAACTGGACAGACAAGATTCGCAATGAGTTTAGTAGGCCTACGGAAGTCGTGATAACATGTCCTATACCCGCGCTGGCAGTAAAAGTTTTTATCGTTTTAGTGTTAACGTAATAAGTGTCCGTGTGTGTCTAGTAACTGTTTTAAATGTTGAGGTTGTGTTCCATCGTGTGAACTGTGACAAACACGTCTAATGTGTGAAATAGTATAGGTTTTCAGCGACCGATGATGCATCGTCAAGATGCGAAACGCGTCTCGCAGTAATGAGAACAATTTTTGACATCTCAGGCAGGTTAGTTACCTTCATTAAATATATAAACTAATTCTTGTGGTTTAATAGTTCGTAACGCTATAAAGAACCATCTCACCACCATCCCTAGTAGCAATGCATAATGCTGACAACCCCCCCCCCCCCCACCAGATGGTAGGTAATTTTAATTTAAGGCAGAGACTTGGATGAGTTGCCATTATTATGAATTTGTAATTTATTATACTAAATACCACTAGGAATTTAATCTTCAGATGAAAATCTTGAACATACTGTTAAAATAAACTAAAATAATAAGAAAGGGAAAAAGGCGACTCTCCGTTTCTTATACAACCATATTTTAAAGATTAGCTTCATAATATTTTATCCATCACCCTCTTTTAGTCATTATAAAAAACTTCCCTTTCAATATCTGTATCAAAATGACAGCATCTAAATAAATGTCGCCTGAAATGCCACATACAGTACGCTTAACCTATATATTTTTAATTTACATTATTCAATTAATTAAGGCTTACCTTACGATCCAATATAATGGTTTTTGGAGACCTAGATTTCAGCGTCGAAACGCTATCGTCAGTCCTTCGACGCTGAAACCTAGGTCTCCAAAAACCATTATATTGGATCGTAAGCCTTAATTAATTGAATATTGTCAAATAACGATCCAGAGGCTATGACCAATAATTTTAATTTACAAAGATCCACAAAGAGAAATAGATTAACAATTATTTGGTGTTTGAACGGAATCGATTCAATTGAAGTAATAACAAAGCACAGTCGGGGCTAAATTAGCATATGAGAAGATGTCGTCTCCCCGCTCCCGTGCTTGTATTGTGACAGAATATACCCTTTCTTTATGTTACGTTGTATTTATGTCCGGAAAATGAATTATAATACTAAAAATTAATTAAAATTACTTATTATATTAAAAATTAAAAAAAGTTGTATAGTAGAGGTTAGACTCCCCATTCTTATGGTACAGGTGTAGCTACTTTTGAGTGACCCCCACAGAATATTCCCTTTATTTATGTTACGTTGTATTTATGTCCGGAAAATGAATTTTAATACTAAAAATTAATGCAAAAAATTACTTATTATATTAAAAATTAAAAAAGTTGTATAGTAGAGGTTAGACTTCCCATTCTTATGGCACAGCTGTAGCTACTTTTGGGTGACCCAGAATTTAAAGTTGATATATTTTTTATTAATAACCAACAGAGGGTACTTCTGTCGACCCCTTTTTTAGCCATTTATATTAACATTTTGTACACCACACTTCATAAATCAATAATTAATTGACTTATTTGTTTTCTGTGTCACTAAATGATACAGAATGATGACCTCCCCCCGATATGTAAATTAAGAGGTTGCACAAGCACACTCTGTTGGTGATTCACTATAACTAGGAGCTCTGCCAATTTTGGGTCACTCCAAACCTGGTTCACGTTTTATAATACAATGGAAGGTCTGCTTCAGATTCGTAGTCAGTGGTAGAGGGTAAGTGTATAAAGGAATAACCAGATCAATGCTTTGTTGTTCTCGAAGTAATTACTTATTTAATAATACTTTAAATTTATTGAATCTCAAATTTATAAAATCAAAATTTTAACTCTGATGAGATTTGAAAATAGTAGATTAAGGATTTTAAGACTCGAGAATTGAGTGGTAAGCACTAATTCTTTCCAAGGTTAGTACTTATTCTTAATTTGAATAGAAGAAGGCATAAATATCACTTGTTGAGGGGATTTCAAATGTTTGTGGAGAACACAATTTTGTTTATAACTCGTGTCAACTCTATTTTTTAATATTTTTTTTATATTCTGAATATTCTCTCCAAATATAAATATTTATCCTGTTCTATGAAAATATATTATTATTTCATGCTCTCCCCAAAAATAAACTCAAAAAGTTGGTTGAAAGGTTCCACAATATTTCGAGAGAAAGCTGGAGTCGAGAGCAGGGTTCGGCTGCTTAATGATGTACCTTGTGATCTTGAGATATTCAGAATATATAACGTATATTTTTAATATCATTAGGGAACTAAAACTAAAACATATATCTCATTATTATGCTCATTATGATTTAAGGATTGGACTACGGAATGCAGTAGTGATTTTATAAACTTAAATAAATAAATAACGTCTTTATTTTAAAGCGATTTTCAACTTGTATACAGTTGTTACGTAACATTTTTTCTTAAAATAACGTAACTTGCTTAAAATATTTTTTCTGAATGACATTGTTTATTAGATGGGGTATTCTCAATAGTTATTTTTGTTTAGTTGTTCGGACTCACCCACCTTTTTAATTTGATTCCTTAGCCGGTGTAAATCCTGGTCACAGTAAGGTCTTACGACCAGGCTAAGGAATCAAATTAAAATAAATGTAGGTGAGTCCGAACAACAAAACAAAAATAACTATTGCTTAAAATAGTAGAACTTTACCATCTAAAATCACTACACCGATTAAAATGGTCAAACGTATACCACATAGAAATTATAATTAAATTGATCTGAAATAGTATCTGGTTTAGGGAGTGAAATTCCATATCAATCTTTAATACCACTTGTGAATGTCTTAAGTACTGCAATGGAAATAGTAACAAACGTATATAAAATAAGAAATTCAAAAATAAATATATCTCTCCTTCCGTTTATAATGCGAAGCTGCTTAGAGGCAACCAGTTTTTCATCAAAGTAATTAGTGTAACTCATTTAAAACTTTTGTAATAATTTTTTGAACATATTTTTGACCTTTTTCAAGGCTAAATATGAAAACAACATTTTTTTATTTAATTTTTTGTGTTTTTAGTGTCTTTGACATAGTAAGTGTGTATTTACTAACCTGTGATATTAAACCTGTGATCATAGTTGATTGGCCACCCAAATAAATTTTAACCGTTGATTTCGCCTACAGCCGCCTAATTAGGTTTTACAAGTTTTTAACTTGTGTTTGTACACAGGATTTAGAATATTAGCCTACTTAAGAGCAACCACAAAAGTAATTAAGATCGAATGTGACCCACCGCCAGAGTGCCGCCTACGCACCGCCCGCTCTGCCACTCGTTGACGAAGTTTGATTAGTAATTAATGGTTCTTCCCTTGGTGAATATAAATCAAACCACCTGTTGAAAGGACACTTTGATTTACTCCTTTGATCTAGCAGATCAGAGCGTAATATGGTATTAAATTTAAGGTAATAAGTGTATTAACTTTGAGTATTGTGGAAAAGACACGTTTTGGGAGACAAGGTAGATAGGTCTATATTTATTATTTAGAGTCATATAGATTAGTTATGATTATAGCTTAAATACTACGTAAATTCAAGATAAACATTTGAGTTAGAAGAAATTTATGAGAAAAACTAATGATAATTTGAACTTTATGCAGATTAGGAAGTTGCAAAGTTGAATGATAGGACTACAGGGAGACAAAGGTGCCGTTATCGCTTACTTTGAATCGATCCCCCACACAGTTAGCCCCCTTCCCCCCCCCCAACGTAAAGGGGGTGACTCCCCCCTCAACTTCCATTGTCATGGGTTATTAGTTGAGGTTGGATTTCTAACATCTGAGGTATCAGGTTAATTGCAGATTTTATCTCATTAACGTTTTAGAGTTTTTGTACCTTCAACAATTTCACCATTCGATAATAATCTTAGATTTTTGCCTTTTGGAGTGGAATCGAATTATACTTTTTTATCTAGCAGCCACGCAGAATGGAAGTAGTAAGGAAATGACCATGGTAACCATATGTACTTAACCATGGCAATAGATAAAAAAATCCATAGAGACTAATTGAAAACCTTGCAAAATGCAGTCTACAGTTTAAGGTTCGACAAATTAAAAATATAAAGTAAACTTTCGAATTGTGGCATAGTTAAATACAGATTTTAGGCTAATTACAAATAAATCACAGTCAATTGCTTTGAAGACCGAAATTTTCTAAATATAACATTGCAGCGGTGTAAAAGATTTGTTGAATTATATTGCTTAATATTGCTTTTTTATGGAAATTTTGACAAGCTAGCAGTATAGTTTAAATCATCCTAATTTACTACCTTCATTCTGTAATAAATACGTTTTAACGTTTTAGTAATGAAAATCAAACCATAGATTTTCAACATTTTTTATTTCATTGCTTGGGTTTTTAAATAGCCCCAAGTATAAATATTAAAATTGATTTAAGTAGGCCTATAATTGTTTAAATATTGAGTATGGCGCCCTTTTTTGCATTCTGTTTAAACTACCTGAAACCACTAACGATGATGAAAGCTAAACGAGAAGGTAAAACTTTTTACAGGTGCTTACAGCTTCAGGGCAAACGAGATTGGAGAAGTTTTGTTTATAAAGTTCAATCATAGTTCAGTTAGATATAAATGCGCAGACATCAATACACTATCATAAACAATTAGTTAACCTGTGCTTTTAAACAATTAAAAATTAATACGGACTGTCTAATAGAAATAATTAACATAGCATAGTAAGTATCTTTAATAAAACATCAGGTTACATGCTTTATCAGGAGAACGGGTTTGTTTACTTTGGCCATAATACCTGCGTAGTATCTACAAATTAATTCATTGAAATTTTATTTTGCTTTATTCTGGATTTTAGTGAGAAAAAAAATCAATAGAAAGGGGAAATTTTAAAGTTTTCCAAGCACCACTAGAAGTGTTTGTTATTATGCGCATAAGCTAAAACTAGGTTATAATAAATGTTATTTATTCATTTAATAAATGAGTGCAAGTAAAGCAAGTTATAAATCAAGTGATGTGAAGCCAGTAATATAAATTTACGACGGTTGACAAAAGATTTGTTTTTCTATTTAAATGTATCTTTGTATATCACTTCATTATTGTTATGTTCCTCTAATTAAAGGAATTTAATTTTTTATTTTGTTATTTTAAGTATGTAAGTTTTGCTTCGGAAGTAAAATTAATTTAATTTTATTTAAAACATATAGAATTGTTCTGTGAATACATCGATCACTTCTTTGGTGCATAGTCAAACTTTAAGGTTTCCTTTTCCCATTGATGAATTTTTCACAGATCTACTCTCTGTTTCAACACTGTTGACTGAAATGGCTTATATAGATTGAGACGGTGAAAAAGCGATCACTTAGCTCTATAGATATGTGACGGGGGGGTCTTCATCACAATGTCCTAGAAGTGAAATTTCAGTGACAACTCACAGTAAAAACATGCAACAGGAAAAAACTTTATATACAAACATATACAGTATTTTGAACGTAAAACATGAAACAGAACAAAGGTATGAGAACGCTAATGGTTAAAAGAACATTTTCCTCTATCTACGGTAATAAACCATCATGTCATGTCGTGTGTCGTATTATCCACCACGTCATAGAGAGTTATGGACTCAAACAGTTTACCGTCTGTAGGAGAACTTTATATTATCAGTGACACCGCTCGAATGAGTAGCCGTCACAATTTCCCAGAAGAAAAATTTCAGTCACAGCCTAGATAGTTGATTTGTCGAGTCTAAATGATCTCCATGCAATTAATTAAAAATTTGGGGTGAGTATTATGGCTATTCTAGGGCCGCTTTTAATCGATGAACCTCGATTTTTATAACTGGGCCCAGAAAAAAACTTAAGGTCAGGAGATGGAGTTAGCCACTTGAGCAATATTGTAATATTTACAATAGAAACAATATTTTCTTCAATGCAATACATTTCAAACAAAAGTAAAAACATTACTGTTTTGAAAATTAGTCTTAACATTATTGAACAGTTGATTTTGAAGTCAGTTTTTAATTATTGCTATAATTTTTAAGACTTTTTTAAAATTAAATTTTAAATAGAGAAATGGGTGGATTGGGATCGATATTTGAAAACATGAAAAATTGAGGGGTAATGTTAGAGGACAGCTTTTATACGTTTTACTATGTATGGACCCGTTTTCATCAGTCGATATGGAAACATAAGCATCATATTGAACATAAAACATGCAACAGGACAACGGTTCGAGAACGCTAAACGTTAAAAGAACATTTTCATCTACCTACATTAAAAAACCATCATATCATGTACGCAGCGTTATCCGCCGCGTCATTGAGAGTTATAGACTTTAACAGTTTACAGTCTTTAAGAGAACATCATATTATCTTTTATACCGCTCAAACGTGTAACAAGGGAGTAAAACTAAATTTGTTGTTTTATGCCATGTCGTTTATCAATCCAGGGGCCTGTTCCACAAAAGAACAAGTTACATATTCACAAGTTTATACTTTTTGACACTTGTGAAAAATAGTTACAGTTGTTACTTTCATAGTCACAAGTATCAGGATTTGAGGTTATGGATACTAAAATTAATGAATCCAACTTTAACGACACTAAAACCAAGATGGAATTATGTTGTTAATATTTTAAGGAATAATCAAAGGATATTTGATTTAATATACTAAGTAGAGATTTTAATACATCTATTAAATGAATGGTCTGTTTGTTGACAAACATTGAACATATGTGCTTGTGGACAAAAATGTAAGAGTAAACAAGTCTTGTTGTATCTAGTGAAATTTCACCTATTCACCTACACTAGTTAAAATAGCTAAAATTTTTCACCTAAACCAAGAGTTAGGTAACTTTGATTTTTTACCTTTGATCCGTTATACTTCATAGTTTCTCATCCATAGCAATGATAAGGCGTTGAAATGACATTTTACAAACAAGTTTTCCACCGTGGTCATCGCATTTAACGCTGATATTAATTAGTAATCTTATTTTTCTTAAAAAATGGGTTTTTGGCCGTTCTTTTCTGCCAGGATTATGCATTTTATTAACAAATTATTGACATAATTGTGCTCTGCCACATTAATTGTCATTTACAACTGCATTAGCTAACACCTTTGATTGGAAGTATGCTGGTAGCTCAGTATCGCCGAGGCCCTTCACCAAAAAAGGCAAAGTTTTTGAAAAAATGTGACTAGATTAGAGGGATACAATGAATGAGGCATACCGAGCGCACCATTATGATACAAGTACACTCTTGGAAGACAGGGCCTTCTGGACAAAGCGAGTTTGAGAGTTTTCATGGTGCAGACAGCATGCCTCATTCTATACATTCGTTTCATTAAGGCCAAGGCTTCAATGTCTTCCCCAAGATTCGCCTAGAAGATGTAAAAAAGACTCGCCTGATCCCTGCGAGAGTTTGCTTATGCTGAAGACATTAACTGGCTAGCCGAGTGGATAAAGTGCTCACATCATAACCTCAGGGTCACCTGTTCGAATTGTGACCACGATCGAAACTGAGTCCGGTCGTCATTTGTCATGATAGGGCTATGAATTAAAATTGCTATCCATCAAAGGGTCGCCGATAATACATAAACAGTTGCAACAGCCTTGACGACCATTTTATACTATTTTGAATGTAGTTTCATACACATTTTATAGCTTAACTTTAGAGAAAAAGTTGGTATACATTGAGAGGAACAAGGTAAAACTCGGATGCTTTCAAGTAATTGCGGTTAGAATCGGATTTTTTGGGAGTTGAAGGAGAACAAAATTATATTCAATCGATAATGTAATGATTATTATTTCATTAATGTTATTTATGAAATACTTAATATGATTTACTTTCAATGTACTTTCCTCTTTTAATCCTAGTAACACAACATTCTAAATGGCAAAGGCAAGTCTACTTATGTATCTAAAGTCAATGGTATAAACGTATGATAAAGAAATCATCCATTTCAAAATATACTATTTCATATGATAAATCACAGCTGTACTGTATTTCTCATATGTTTATAATTTTGGGTAAGTAAATATGTAAGACTTCAATGGTGAATGGGTGAAAATTTGCTGGTTAAAAAAGAAAACAATTGTGAAAAATAAAATCACAAGTTTATACAGCATTTATACAAACTCACTTGTGAATATGTAACTTGTTATTTCGTGAAATGGGCCCCAGGAGGAAAATCTAGAGTAAAATACTTTATCTGGTTTTCAGTCATTTGAAGAGTTTAGAAACATGTCCAGTCAATCAAACAGAAACCTGTCGTTTCAATGGTTGGTTTTGCATTTGCTTCCTAAACCTTAATCCAACTTGATTCGTAACTGGAACCAGTTATCGTTGGACTTTTTCCTGTTCAAATTTTGAAATTTTAACATTTTTAGTTTTAAATTTAACTTTCAAGAATTAATTGTATTGTGAAAAGAGGTCCCCGTCATACAGGGAAAGGCTTTGGACAGTTCTAGAAAAATGTCCAAACTTTAGAAATAGTGATAGAAACACAAGGTTTACACTTTATAAATAGTGATAGAACAAAACATTAAAAAAACCACATATTGATTGAAACAGTAACTGAATCCAGTAAGCCATTAGATGGTCTAATGGATTTAACTGGCCAATTATGGCCAATTATTACATCATATTAAAAATCGTAATAAACACAGACTATCTGTAAAACGATCGGCATAATAAACGCGCTGTTATTACAAAGCATAATATTTCTTTATTATTAGCCTTGATTCATTTATTTAAATTAGTTTCCTCCGCATGAAATGAATGAGTTATTGCAAATAGCTCATTAAATATAGCATGTATATGTATAGGGGATGTCATAATTGTTATTAGTTGTTCTCAGTTTACAATTATAAAATTAAATTAGAAAAATGTTTTTTCACTATATATAAAGTTGAAGATGTATTAAATATAACATGCAGTACTTTTAGGATGGTAATTGATATATTATTGAAAAGGATGAATAGTAAAGAATGAATGAATAGTAAGTATGAATGAATGGAAATAATCTAAACATGGAGTTACTAAACATTCTTCTTTAAACACCATTTTAATAATAATTCTACTTAAAAATAGATTTTTCTCTAAGGAAGAGCTCATTACAGACTAATGTGGTCTTGACCCTTATTTTAAAAATAATACTATCATTAAATTACTGTTTTTAATTTTATATTGATTTTTCCATACCTGGTTTAGGATAAAAGCCAATGTTCACAATACAAATTTGCTAAATTTTAATTAAAAATAATATTTAAGAGTGCCTTAATTATAATTTTAGTCTTAATAACAGCAAGTATAGAAGTGTTGTTCATATTTGACCTCTAGTTAATGTGTCCGACCTAATATTGTAAGCTAGGTCCACAGTTGTTAATGAAAGTTTACTGCTATTCTCTGGCCAGCAGAGGGGCTTATGTGAGATTATCTTTGATTTTGTTCAACGAGTTTGAACACTGATTTGAATACGCCAGACAATTATTTACATTTACATACATATAAACATTAATATGTAATTATGTAAATATGTACATAAATGTAATATGTAATTATTTACATTTATATATATGTTTGAATTGTTTTCAAAGATAGATTCAATGTATTCAAGGGTACAGTTCTACAGTTGTAGATAGATAATTTGATCGGAGTACCTTAGATAATGTGGCTTAGAAAAGTAAATCAGATAAATTATTTTTATTCACACATGACCCGCATAAGACAAGAAAACTTAAGGAAAGATAAAGCGACCCGTGTCGGAGAAAAATAAAGTCAGATTAGATGATGAGAATACTAGAGTAATGTTTACTTTAAACGAGTTTCTTTCGAGGCACGGACATGAGTGTAAATAAAATTTAATCCGGTTGTTTGAAAAGTTTTAAGTTTTAGCTCGGAAAAGTTTGTTTTAATTAGAGATTCCTAATTGCAACCAATCTCAGTAGAAAAATAAAACTCCAATGAAATGAAAAACCAATGTCCAAATGAAAACTCTGGATACTTCTTTTTACTTGAAACTACTTTATAAAAACTTTACATTTTTGCTTCTCATACACGACATTCCAATTATATCTACAGTTGTAGACTAATCTACAGTCTTTATTTATGCCTGGGATTCATCATCAATATAAGCATATTGGCAACAGAGCTTGTCTCAAATTACAAGAATGAACACAGAACAATGCCATATTTGTTGTAAATCAAAGATTTGTATGATGTTGGTTTCATAATGCGTACAGCCAGTTTGTACTAACCGTAGAGGTAAAACAGAAGGATATATTGTAGTTTGGTTATGGTTCAGAAAACAATTCAGAAATTAACTCAATTCCACATTCATCTTTCAGTACAGGCCAAACGGGAGATAACTATTCTATCACCCCTAGGGGCCCATTTCACGAAATAACAAGTTACATATTCAGAAGTGAGTTTGTATAAATTTTGTATAAACTTGTGACTTTATTTTTCACAGGTGTTTTCTTTTTTAACCAGCAAATTTGCACCGATTCACCATTGAATTCTTACATGTTTACTTACCCAAAAATATAAACATAAACTATTAAATTTTAAGAAATACAGTACAGCTGTGATTTATCATATGAAATAGTATGTTTTTAAATGGATGATTTCTTAATCAAACGTTTTATACCATTGACTTTAGATACATAGATTGATTGCCTTTGCCATTTAGAATGTTGTGTTAATAGGATTAAAAGAGGAAAGTACATTAAAAGTAAATCATATTCAGGATTTCATAAAAAATCATTACATTATCGATTGAATATCATTTTGTTCTCCTTCAACTCCCAAAAAATCTGGTTCTATAACCGCTTTTACTTGTAATCATCCGAGCTTTACCGTGTTCCTCACAATGTACCAACTTTTCCTCTATAGTTAAGCTATAAAATGTGTATGAAACTACATTCAAAATAATATAGGTCGTCAATGCCGTTGCAACTGTTGATGTGTTATTGGCGACCTTTTGATGGATAGCAATATTAATTGTTAGCCCTATCATGACAAATGTCTACCGGATTCAGTTTCGATCGTGGTCATAATTCGAACATGTGACCCTCAGGTTATGATGTGAGCACTTTATCCACTCGGCTATCCAGTTAATGTCTTCAGCATAAGCAAACTCTCGCGGGGATTAGGCAAGTCTTTTTTATATCTTCTAGGCGAATCTTGGGGAAGATATTGAAGCCTTGGCCTTAATGAAACGGATGTATGCTGTCCGTACCATGAAAACTCTCGTACTCGCTTAGTCCAGAAGGCCCTGTCTTCCGAAAGTGTACTTGTACCATAATGGTGCGCTCAGCATGCCTCATTGTATCCCTATAATCTAGTCACATTTTTCAAAAACCTTTTTTGGTGAGGCGCCTCGGCGATACTGTGCTGCCAGCATAGTTCTAATCAAAGGTGTTAGCTAGTGCAGTTGTAAATGATAATTACTGTGGCAAAGCACATTTTGTCATTAATTTGTTAATGAAATGCATAATCCTCGCAGGAAAAAACTGCCAAAAACTCATTTTTTATGCAAAATAAGATTACTAATTAATATCAGCGTTAAATACGATGACCACAGTGGAAAACTTGTTTGTAAAATATCATTTCAACGCCTCATCTTTGCTATGGATGAGAAAATATGAATTATAACTGGATCAAAGGTAAAAAAATCAAAGTTACCTAACTCTTGGCTTAGGTGAAACATTTTAGCTATTTTAACTAGTAAAGGTGAATAGGTGAAATTTCACTAGATACAACAAGACTTGTTTACCCTTACATTTTTGTCCACAAGCACATACGTTCAATGTTTGTCAACAAACAGACCACTAATTTCATAGACGTATTAAAATTTCTACTTAGTATAATAAATAAAATATTCTTTGATTATTCCTTAACATATTAACAAAATAAATCTATCTTGGTTTTAGTGTCATTAAAGTTGGATTTAATAATTTTAGTATCGCTAACCTCAAATCCTGATACTTGTGACTATGAAAGTAACAACTGTAACTATTTTTCACAAGTGTCAAAAAGTATAAACTTGTGAATATGTAACTTGTTCTTTCGTGGAATAGGCCCCTGCTGGTTAAATTTGTTTTCAAATACCCATAACAACATGCTACAAAGTCATCTGCTAAATTAAAACATAATTTGGTTTGTACAACTTAAAATGCCATATGAAATACATGGCTAATGGAAATTCCATACTAAAAGGTAAACGTGAAACTTATAGTGTAGTTTGCTTCTTATGTTTATGCTAATATAAATATAAACATCTGTGAAGACAGGTAGCGGAACCGCGACTCGGGCAGTTGCAAGACGTTACCTCGGGGTCACGCTCAATAACGATCCCGTTTCTCTACACAACCATAAATATTACCTCCGTACTCTATTTTCTCTCGCATTAACTTTATTGTATTTAAGCTCAATATTTTAATTCCATCACTTCTTAAATATTTTTTGCGAATATATTTTTTTAACTAAGGAGTAAAGTTTGTTTAGTATAATAAAATAAATATCCATCAAATAGATACGAAATCAAATATGACTGCAATAATATAAATAACACATTTTCCCAAAAGATTTGTAAATATAAATTATGTGTTTTAATATTCAGTGTTTACAACCTTTATATTCAATAGCCAATTTGAAAAGTAGAAAACTATTTGGAAATGGTGATGACATTTGTCATAATTGTTGGTATTCATTTCCCTCCTGCTACGTAGGAATAAATGTATGCTGAAAATGCTCCTACAAAAGACAAGCGAAAAATGTTCCAGTGATTATAAATAAAACAAGTTTTATTTGTCATTTTGTTAGCGATAAAAGGCACAAACGAACCAGCAGATATTATTTTACGGTTAGAACAATAATTCACGTATTCTTTGGCTGAAATTATTTTTGGTTTTCTTTGTTGGTAATGGTCAGTTTATATTTTTATTTCGATTCTTCCGGACATTTGCCATCACTCACAGTGCTTTTACTAATCTGGAACAGCAGGTGCACGCTAGAATAAAAATCAAAACAATTCATTTAGGAATGCATTTGACATTTAATATTTTTATGAATAAAACATCAGTCGAGTCTCCAAAAGAATTTGAGTGAGATTGCAAACGCTTTAGTGATCAATAACTTTAATATTTTATAACCAAAATCACATAACTATCAAATAAACATAATAGTTCGTTTCTTAAGATTTTATGCATGTCTTGAACCAAATCTGTCATGGCACCCAGTGAGTTATTAAACGCGTTACTTTTCGGAGTCAAAGTTCAAACATTTAAAGGCCAGAAACATATTTAAAAAAAATGTATTTGCTGTATGATTTGAAGTGACAAATTTGAAATACACAAGTTGAACCCGATGTTATCGGGAGACAAATGGTGAGCGGTGACCCCAGGCTGCTGCTTATTGTCGTGAAAAATGAACTTCTCGCACGGACAAGTCTGCATGACACATCACACGTCCAAAGTTGCTTTGAATAAAGCTACTCGCCTGATGTTCATGTTTAAATGTTGTATGTACATTATTTCGAAAGTAATCATTATTTTCAATTACTATATACCTCGTTAGGAACACGTTGAAGCTTGGGGGTTTACAAACAAAAGCTGTTTCAACGGGATTTTTTAAGCGACAGAAAATAGCATAATTTAATAAACTTTCATAAAGTTGACGAATTGATGTTCCTTGTTACTCCTAAAACCCAAAAATTTTGTTCAAAACTGCTTGTGTTATTGAACACACACAAAACATTTCCAAAACAAGAGCTTCAAAATTTTCCTGACGAGGTATAAATACGCAAGTGCACGTTCATAAAATTTTTGATGAGATATTTGAACATAAATTATTGTTTTTTTTCAGTTTTGAACATTTTGATTCTTATATTTCTTAAATTTTGATTATTCTGATTTTTAATTTTTAGCATTCCTTAGAGGAGTTCAACTTAAATTTTGCAGACCTGACAACCATGTTTAACTCCCGTAAAGCTAGAAAAACTCCCAAAAGTAGGTTTTGTATATGTTTGATAAAAAAATCTTAAGAGAGCGACTTTACCATTTATGAAGCTAAAGTAGACAAAAACTGCAACTGTTTGAGATCTCGAAGTTTAGTGGTTGCGGAGATACAGCTAGTTAAAGACAATTTTCAATACAAACAGTGAACATTTTTGGTAGGTTTATCTTCCAAGGTTTGTAGTGGCTATTTGTTCTGTAGAAAATCCTCAAAATACAGATTAAGTTTCGTTAAAATGTTCTTAAATTTGAGACTAATTGAAGGGTCTAGGTTGAATATTTTTCCTAAAGAAGTAAAAGTATTTGATAAGAACTTTTGGAAAAATAATAATAGATCCTTAAATTATTACATTAATAGAAACTTTAAATCGCTACCATTTCTTTTTAATCAACCTTTTACAAGTACGATTTGCGGCGTTGTATATTACACTAAACAAGTTCTTTAATTTGATATATATCTGGGCATATGCTTACATTAAATATTTTCTTCTTTCTTATTGTGGGCCATTCCCGAAAATGAGCGGAAAATTGATAATTGCTAAAAAATAAATAACTAGACACAAAGTTATATTCCGTCTCTATGCTGGTTTAGGAAACAATAAACCAACCCTGGACTTTCTTTAACACGACTTTGTATTGTACATGTCATTTTTAAGCGCAGTTTATATAAAAATAGTTCATTTTTTACTAGCTTTAACTCCACCAACACTATACTTAAAAAACTCAAGTGGTTGCAATTTTTGTCTACTCTAACTCCATTAATGGTTTGGATTAAGTAAAATTGCTTCCTTAAGTGTGGATTTAAGAATAAAAAAATACCTAAATTTGGAATTTTTGAGTACTACGGGTGTTGCACAGGCTTTTCAGGGCTGCAAAATTGAATTTAAACCGCTCTAAGGGATGTTAACAAACCATAAAATCAGAATATGATACGTGTTTGCGAGGTTCGCCCTTTTTTATGTTTAAATGACTGGATTACTTCTGAAAACACAATTAATGTACATAGAATCGATCTACCTCGCAAACGGTTTTTGCAATTATTTTTCTCAGGTAAATTCAGCTCAATGACCTGGCATGCGGTATTGAATTTCAATTACATGCTTGTTCATTGAACCGCAGGCAGGTTTTGATTAAGGCCGACTTTTCTGTCGCTGTTATATGTTCCTCAAACCAAATTAACCTCATTTCCACCTTTAATATATCTTATATAGGGCTAGTACAAGGTTGGATTAATTTTAAGATAAGTTTTATTTTTTTTTGCCACTGGATTTCACTTCTATCCATCGCACGATTAATAGATTATGCTGAAACCAAACCCAATACTTCCAATTTATGTTGTTGCTGCAATAAAGTAAATGATTATCGACAGAATATTTGTATTTGTTTTAGTAAAAACAATGTACTTCATATGAAAAAGGTTAATAAAGTAGATGTTAAGGAAGGAAGGGGTCTCATTCCGGGAAATAATAAAACCCAGTGAGAGGGAGAAAAATTAAACTGAGGAAGCAATAGTTATTTTTATATCAAGAGGGGAGTACAATATTTTCTATCGAGGATTTCCCTTTCACCCAAGGTTAACAATTTTCTTGAGAGATTTACAATTCACCTTCAATCCGTAATACATACACTTTTTTCTACCTGGATGAATAAATAAATACACATTGCATAAATAATAATAATCGTGTTGAAAAACTACGATCATTTAGCAGTTGGTTGAAATGTTGTTTTAATAAAGCGCTGTGTAATAAAGCGCATCCGGAAGTATCGCTGAAAGTATCAGCTGTTCCATTTCTGTTGTTTTTTTTACCATTAATAAGCAGCTGTTAGCACCTATAATACGATGGGCTTCAACATATTTAAATGCCTGGGTGGAGCTTTAAGGCGCTCAATCGTTGTATTGATGTTATGAATGTTTACTCTTATTGGTTCCCTTTACTCTCTCAGGAGACAAAGAAATCGCTTTACTCCTCCCGGGAATCAAATCACTTTCTCCTTTACAAGGAGTAAAAAGCAACTAAGCTTAGCAGGTGGGGTAAAAGGTGGTTATCGCATACTTAGAATCGATTTTCCCTGAGACAATTAACCCTTTAACCCAACCCCAACTCAGTTTACCCCCCCCCCCCCCCCCGGTGGAATAAACAAAGGTTTGTTGTCGAGGTAACGTTTCACACCTCTGAGCTAATGGGCAAATTGCAGTTTTTCTTTCACTAAACTGTTTTCTTTAAATTACCTCCGTTCTTTATTTAATTCAAGAAAATAAAAAGCTCCTTTTCTTTGAATAAATACGTAGATTAAGACACTAAATTTCGTATTGCTCCTACAAAACCTACCTATGTTTTCGTTTTATATTTGTTTGTAGTTTTATGTCGGGGAGTTCCTAAAAGAATTGATAAAGTATACAGTATGTAATTTGTAAAGTATTTATGTAAGGTTTTATTAACCAAGAGGATTGATAGATTTCTAAAAATTCCAGTAGAAATATTAATTTAGCAAAAGCTAAAATTATTTGACTTTGATTGAATTTTTGATTCCAGTAAAAAAAAATCTGGGTCACTGACGCAAATTTACTAAGATACTTTATAAATTAATTGATTTAGGAAAAGTCAGAGTAAAAAGAAAAATCTAATATAATAGATTAGTGGATGTGTTTTTATACATTTAAGAAATTATAAATTTAATGTACAGAAACCGTGCTCTACCTAATATAGGAGGGAAAGCCCACTATAAGCCCTTTTACTCTAAGAAGGATCATCAAGGTTTTAAGGCAGGGTTTACAGCACATCCTCCTTTAAAACCTTAACGACAAAACTATTCTGTTTCCCTTTCTGTACAAATAGGCCAATTATGATCCGACTTGATTTAAGAAAATACAGGAGTTCCTTTGATCGAGTTTTAATATCCAAATCCCGGGATCGAAGCAATATATTTAGAAACGAATGCCTGAAAATAATGCCTAAAAAAATTCAGCACGGATGTTTTAGTTGTGATTTTCAAAGCGCATTGTATGCAATGAGCTTTGACGGCACCTGGGGAGACCAACTCTGGAGGCTGCCCCCGGAGAGGTGCCAGAGCCGCCTGGTGGCACAAGAGCGGTGTGCGGTTGCAGGATCAAACGGGTATAATAAATCAAATAAATGTCAATAAGAATATTAATTTTAATACCATTCATAATTAGATTTTGTAATTTTATAGTTAATTTGCCTTATAAAAGAAATATTTTCTACAGCACGCAGAAATATTCAATTTTGTTTGTATTATTTATTTTAGTTATATGATTAGGATACCAAATATGATAATTTCATTAGTTTAGTTCTGAGCGTCTTTACTATACACATAAAAATGAAGGAACCTCAAAAACAGGCACTGCCTTAATGAGGCCCTATTTTATTTTCTCTTTACTATTTTTTAAATATTTTCTAACAGCCTGGCAAGTGAGGATATTTTATTTTTGTTTTGCTTAGAAGAAACCTTCTGGGTTTAAATACCTTAGTTGTATAGAAGTTAGATGAATTTACAGTTTGTAAAAATGTTTTGTTGTTATTGAGAAAATAAAAAATTATTCTATTCTATTCTTCCGACATGACGCATATGATTTGATAGGTGATTTTACAGTAAAGGCATTTAAAATGAAAGACTTGACCGTGGCAAGAGTCAGCAAACATTTTTAGAGATACGCTCTAACCTTATTTGACATTAAAGACATTAAGCTCGAACCTCTTGAATGTAGGCGAAACAATCAACCCGCTAGGCTAGTAAAACGCAGTTTAAAAGTAATTTTGTAAAGTTATCTATAAAATGAGATGAAACAAGAGTAAGAGAGTAAATGCTACAAGAAACGGGGTGTCTCTTATTCTTTGTGTATAGTAAACTTAATTGAAATTAAGTAACAAAGAACCTTGATAAAGTTAAAGGAGAGTTTGAAAAAGAAGCTAGAGGGCTAATATTTTCTAATTATTTGAAATTTACAAAGTTGCTCTGAAGCTTAATAGTACTTAATTTTCAATAACGAGGCGTTCGAGAAGTTAAAACGGAGATAGATTAGCCTCCGCCGCAGCCAAACCGCCCGAAGTTTGGTGGTTTTCGGCGCCCCCGTCCCGCTTTGAACTATCGTGTTTTACCCTTTAAACTACTCTAATCCGTTTCACACAGAATTTGAGGCTCTTATTTCTATTCCAAACAAATTTATTGGAAATCAATATGACTAAACCTTTTTTCGAATTATAATCGATCCTTTCTATTTGACCTTATTGAATTGATAACTTACATGATTAGCCAACAGTAATCAGGATTTTCATTATTAGAATGTGATTTTTTGTAATCTCAAAAGAAATCTTCGAAACATATAATTAATTATATTGGCTTGAATCGTTTTCTGTGCTTTACTCTTGGCTGGAAAATCACTCTTTGCCTATCGGCCGTTATCACTGCACGGCAAATTTACCTTGCAGTGCACATTAAATTTACCGTGCTCTAGGAAACGGAAACAGCGAAAGTAAACAATAAAAACAATCAGCTGATTACAGAAAACCGACTTTTAACGCATGTTTTATTGTTACTTTAGAGAAATGTAGGGGCAGCACTGGTGACAGTAGCAAATGTTTGTATATTGTAGGCTAGGTTCGAAGAACTGAGAAACTTCTTGGTTTAGCAAAATAAACGTTATGATGAAACTGTTCTTTCTGAGTAGCATGATGTAAAGTATCGTACGTCACACACCCGGTAAACTTTACCAAACCCACATGAAAATCCCGCATTCGCCCCTAGATTACGCGGGAACTATCATGCTCGTCCGGTACAACAGTACTTACCGGTCTAATAACGTATACTATTACAGACTAGAAAGTTTAAATAAGTATTCATCCAGAGCTTGGTAATAAAATGAAGGATTACATCGGATGGATCCAAGAGACAAAAAAAAATCCAGGTACCATTTAACTAAAGGCAAAGTCGCCCAACATTGTTCCTACCGCAGCAAATAAATAATATTTTCAATTAGAGAGCCGTGTAAAAGAAAGTTGGATTAACAATATTGCGCAATAAATTGAACCGCATCTTGCGCTACTTGTGGGTGTTGCTGTTATCTATATCCCAGTATCGGGCGTGTGGGAGTTGTAATACTTCCCACCCAAACAACCACGTTGATTAAGGGCAAGAAGTTTCATTCGCCTTCACCTGTCTAACAGTATATTTATCGGTTCCTATGGCGATTGAGTTTGACACTCAAAATATTACATGCCTTTATTATGTTGTCAATAAAATAAAAAGTAATATCTTTCTTCCAAACATATTTACAAGTATCATCATAACATTTTCTGTTTTGTTTTTGTACAACTACTTACTTACCATAAACAAATAAAAGTAAAACACCTGGATTAATAAACTATCTATTGCCTAAGGAAAGTTCTGCAAGGGTGGGTAGAGCTGAGTTGCTATTGTGGCTGACCATGCAAATTATTTTCATACAAATCGAAAAAAGAATACTAATAATATTGATACTAATGATAAAAGACACCTAAGAATAATCAGTTTTCCCGGAACCAAGCAATTTTTTTTTTCTACCTCTGAGTCATTTTAACATTACTATATAACAGAATTGGATTGCAGCCTCCCAATATAGTTTAATCAGTAAACCTCTTTATCAAAATAACTAACTCTTAAATAAATAGAACTACTAAGATTAAATACATTCAAAGCCAAAGATACATATCGTATACATCTAATGAGATTAGTCCAGACGTAAATGCTAGGAGTAAATTTTTGTTAAGCGTTGTAAACTGATTACATTTAGCTTATTTTGTATTATTATATTTGTATTAGTGGTACATGTTTGAAAACGAGGTTGAAAGCCTAAGAGACAGTTTGCTATCACACCTCGCCTCCACTCCTGGGTTCGAAAAGTTGTGATGTAAAAGCTCAAGTTTTAAGTAAGTTGTCGTATCGTAAAGTTTGCTACGCCGTAAAGACAAAAGTTTTTAAATTTGTCAGCACTAAGTAATCTTTCCTCCACCCTTAGCTAGATTTAACACCTCCTACCTTATTTAGAATGTTAAATTTGTAAGTTGCCAACTTTGAAGAAGGAAAGTTTTAGATGCATTTTCCTGAGATTTAGATTAGGTAATGTTTTGTCCTACTAAGCTCCGCACATGAAACAAACTAATTCATGCTGTCTTGAAATAATAAAATCATATAAATCAGAAATTGACATTATAAAATATAAAACAATTAGTATATAGCTCACACTAATGTCTTTACCTGAAAAAAAGATTATATTTGTCACTTTTTAATGTGTGAGGTTCGAAGATACAGAATCTAGTTCTAACATGAAGCAACTTTCGCATTTTGTATTAAATATTAAAGATTTCGTAGATATTAAATATTATAGTATACTAATTACCAATTCATGAAAGGCAAATAAAAAAGGTAAAATGTAGCAAAACCCATCAACTCCTAATTTTTTTGACAACGAGATTAAAGAGAAAGGAATGTTGTGTTAATAATATTCGAGTTCCATTTGTTATATCGAATATTTAAGCCTGAGGAAAATAAAAGTCTGAGGTAACCCATACACTCCATTCATTCAGATTCAACCCATCAAAGGAAAGTTTCAATGTTTACTTTCTTTTCACCTTTGGGTTACGCCGAATCATCTGTAAATAAAATCACTGATATTACTCAGAGAGGATTTTAACTTCGTTATCACTGTCAAAGTCTTACAGTAATATTTGTCAATATACAATAATATTGTTAAATATTTATTTTAATTTCTTTTAGAACGAAATACATTAAGAAAATAGGACTTACTTTCGATACTGTATACTTTCGATGTGTGTACCTGTTGAACACACGTTTGTGGCAATATGGCGAAATAAATGGTTAAGGTTTTAGATTTTCATTTTAAAAGTCTCATATTAAATTATTCTTTTGGCGTTTTAAACATGTGGTGAATCTTTTTCCTTAGCTTGTTAAAAATGTAGTACCTGTTGACTTAACCATCTTCCTAGGTTTCCACTACTTTTGTAGTATGGAAGTACATGGTACTTCTCAGTGGAAAGGGTTATTGTTAGTTGATTGGAATATATAAAGTTTCATTCTTAGAAAATGAGCTAAACATTCAAAATCTATAGTTTTGGTAACACCTGTTTGTGATGCCCTAAAACTCAAGATTATTACGCTAAGATACTGAATGAAAGACCTATTGTTGAAGTGCCCTAGTTTCCTGAATGTAATTTTAAAATATTCTAAGGATAATAAAATATTGCCACGATGACGAAGACATAGGTTATTAACAACTTAGTTTCTGGTTATCTCTCATAATTAAAAATACATGATAGGAAATCTTATGAAAACCATCCCTTTGTAATTCTTACATTTTCGTATCTTTAGATACTTATTTAGAAAATTTATTGATTCACTAAACTCTTGATACCTATTAATTCTTTGCAGGATTTAACTGTACCACCTCTTGTACATACTCAATGGCCAAATAAAATCTTTGAATCTGTATCAAGGCAAGTAATCCAATATCTTTCCTCACCTCCTCAGGAGGAACCTAAACAAAACTCTTTAAATCCAACACTACCCGAGGTCCGTAACAACTCCGACTCCTCTTACAAAACTATCCGATTCCAAAGGAGTCTTAAATACCTCTCGGATTCTCCCGAAACCCTATCTCAACGGGATCAAACCTGTTAACCTGTTAAGCTTCTCCGGTTCCTGACGTTCCCGACCCTCTTCCTTCCCACGTCCCCGTCCCTCCAGCGGGGGACCCCGGTGGGTTCGGGGGTGGGATCGGCTCCCGCGCAGACTCCACATCCCGGGTCGGCCAGTCCAGTCGCTTCCAGGATCCCGTGAAGATGGTTCGCGCCACGCTGCAGCTGCGTCTCCTGGTGGCCTGCGTGCTCGCCGTGGCCTGCGTCGCCTGGCCACAGACCGTCATGGCCATCGACCTCAGTCGCCTGTACGGCCACATGAGCGCCAAGAGGAACAGTGAGTACCCTGTAGTCTGTGGGGGAAACTATCGATTCACTCGGATGAAAATTCGACTCGATAGTTTTTAAATCGAAACTACTCGTTCGATTGTTGATGTTGAGGCAAACCTTTAAAAATTATACTCGATCTACCTTAGTTAATTTTCCCCTAAAAAAAGGTCACCCTAGAAAATAATAATTGAGAAGGGGGTGAATTAAAAGAACCGATTGGCTATTCGATTTTTTTTCTCGGTTGTCCCGTCGTTATTGTAAGCCCCCGCTAGCTGTCAACCTGTGGCGCCCGCGATCGAACAACCCTCCCTCTCCCCCCACCCTCAGTGCCGTCGTTGCACAACCTTCCGCGGCGCTGCTACCTGTAAACCTGTCAACCTGTAAACCTGTAAACCTGTAAAACTGTAAACGCACCCGCTGTGTACATGGATGGCGGTTGAATATATGGGTTTTAATGGGCAATGTTTTTAAGTTTGATAAAATAAACTTATGGTTTTAATTTTTTTATAGGTAATAATGTTCTGTTATTTAAAATGGCCAAGAGAAAATAAGCGATCGTGGATAAAAAATACGTCGTATACCTGTATACCTGTAACGTAAATCGTATATATAAATGCAATCGTCACATCAATTTAACCAGCTCTTAAAATAAATAGTTTAGCCTAGACTTATTTTGGTTGAAGGGGGCGTAATTGTTATTTTTTAAGTAATATGTCTCACAATGAAGAAAGATATTAAAATAACGAACAAGATAATTGAATTAGCTGGCTTTGTATGCCTGAAAAAGCACAATCCATATGAAAACACGACTGTTATTATTTAAATTGCAAGGAATGAAATTGATAAGTCAGGGATAGCTTAAAATATATTATATAAAAGATTACAGTTCATATAAAGGTTCAAACATTTTTCTGAAATGAATTTAACACGGTTGCAACTTAATTTAGTTTTTTTTAGAGTTTGATTGAATGTTAGTATCGTATTCTGCAAAAATCTCTGAGACGATAAAAAAATTAATACATGTAACTATTGTATTTATAGACGTAGAAAAATTAAAAATCTATTTACTTGCAAGAAATACCCAAATAACAACTACATATAATTTTTTTTTCAATAACAAATATTTTGCTAAAGAAGAATTAATTTAGACTGAAAACCATGATACAAAATCGGTGTGTGATTAAACAAAGACTTCTGGTCCCCTTAAGTATTGTAGGATTGATTAAAAAGAACAAAGAAACTACAGGGCCTTGTTATGGTTTACATATTATTTTTGTATAGTATATCATGTTTTAGCACAACTTAGCACCGTTAAAGTTAGCACTTAATTTTCATAAGAGATTGAATAAATATTTTAATATTAGTATTTAGGTCAGTAAATTAATGAAAACATATCCAAGAATAAAATATGATTTTGATTAGTAAAATTGCTTGAAATAAAATTTCATTGATACAAGGAGTTTTAAAAGAAATTGAAGTTAAAAAACAAAAGGAAAATCGCATGATTTATGAGATTTTATGAATCTGTATTTATAACTGCCAACCACGCAAATCCAATAAAGTGGGTAAATCGTGGAAAACAATTAATTAGATATCAGAACGAGGATAAAAACATTTGACTTATGATTTGAAATGCAAATTCTTAACGGAAATAAAACGGTAAGAATTGTTGAATCAATTTGTTTTCCTTAAAAAAATGTTATTTTAATAAAAGCATATTTTGGAAGAAAATTTCAAAAGAACAGCAAAGAAATGCATTAAAAAAAATAATACGCTTCGTTAAATTTTATTTTTTCATCTGAAGTATTTAGTTTACAGTTAAAAAATACGGTTTTATAAAAATTTCCTATAGTGAATTTTCTATAACAATTTCATAACACCGCACTAAAAAATATAAAAATATGACACTGGGTTGTAAAATATTCGGGCAAAACTTTCAGCTCATCCGAGTTACATTAATGTTGTTATTGATTGATTCATTAATTATGCAAACCAATTCAGTATCGTTTATTTTGTCAACACCTTGTCTACACCATTAAATACTTTTTTACTCTGTATTCTTCACTTCAGTGTTTTAGTTTTTATGCTATGTCTTCGTCAGTTCAACATCAAACGCCTTTTTTCTTTATGCATAAATTATTGCCAATCCTTTATTGATTATTTAGATCTCTTCATCCAAGTAATAATCCAAAAATACAAATAAAAAATTGCTTTTTGTTCTAAAAGTCTTAAAAATTAACAAAAACTAAGAACCAAACGCGCGCCTTCAACAAACAAATACCCCCGTTGCAGAAGACCTGCATACTCAGCGAATTTCAAATGCAAAACAACATATTTCAATCCAACATAGCGAGATTCAACATGTTTTTGTAAGCTCCATAAGAATAACATGGGGAATGAGTATGCAGGTTTGCTGCTACGGGTATATTAAAACTGGGTGGTTTTAATTCAATATTAAGTTGATCTGAACTAGAAGAAGCCATTTAACAAGTTTTATCAAGATATGTTGAGAAATCAGCGAGATATAGAATTTTCTTTATTTCCCATGAGGTTAACATTGGGACAACGTACTGTGTTTACCACTTTAAATATCTCGGAAACCAATGGACATAGAGCAGTGATTAAAAATACTAAATTGTTTGTTTTTTTGAGCTGAATTCAAAAATGCTAGCAAAAATTGGATAATTTTTAATTTTCTATGTAAAAAACTCAAAAAAACCCATTTTTGGGGGGGTTTACCCCCCTTTAACCCCCCTTCCGGTGGTCCGATCGGGCTGGTTCACGAACTCGTCCGAGTGATTACTACTTTACACGTCTGTACCAATTTTCATTAAGATTGGACCATTTTTACGGCCGCTATTGTGCTAACAGACACACACACACACACACACACACACACACACACACACACACACACACACACACACATATATATATATATATAAATTCTAACGAATGGTGTTTTTTGCTTCTGGTGGCCCCAAAACGAAAAGTTATTATGGTCTCGGGCTTACCTCTTACCATGAGACCTACGGTAATAGCTTCTTCCCTACAGGGGAAATTCGCTAAAATTCGAACGAATAGTGTTTTTTGCCTCTGGGGGCCCCAAAATGAAAAGTTAACATGGTCTCGGGCTTAGGTCTTACCATGAGACCTACGGTAATAGCTTATTCCTTTAAGGAAATTCGCTAAAATACATTAAAAATAATTTTATTAAAAATCATTTCTGTAATTAGTTAATTCTAAATAAATAGTAGTAAATGGCTTCTTCAGACAACGTGTATATAGATGGATGAAAACAGCCAAAACAGTTAGCTAGTTTATCTTTACTCAAAAATAAAAAAAACTGTAAAAGCCTTTATTAAATTGAGCCCAAATCTACTTAATTGAAGCCAATTAATCTACTTAAATAAGAAAGCCACAAACTAATAAATTAAAGTAGTTTAGCCACTGTAAAGTCAACCTTGGGGACTAGCGTTATTAGTAATTACCAAAACAAACAGACCAAGTTTACTTTGCATGGAGTCAACATTTGTTGATGGACGCTCACCTTCTGACTGGTTTCATGTCCCAAAATACAAAACAAATTAAATTTGGCTCCTAAAATTACGTTTTTTTTTACTATGATCTGCTTCGAAAAAATTTCAGTTGCACAAACCATAGAAGTTTGCATAACAATGTGTCCTATATCATATATTTAAATTATCTCGTTTTTTATTACAATACTCTATAACATAAAGGAAACATAATGGAAATGGTTTTGAATTAGTTTTAAATGTTAACTATTGCTTGCTCTTTAAAAAATTCAAAAGTTTTTGCAAGTGAAACTAGTAATGTTTAATACAGTTACTCAGGGAACACAAACAGTAAGGACACAATAATGCTATGTTGTTTGTCCAGCTGAAAATCCTAATATTTGGTTTTATGAAATTTCACTTCTATGTTAAGCCTCATTTCCTCGGGAACTTTAGAGACAATCATAAATCTGTCACCACATACTTGTATGAAAGGTCTCTGAGCGAATTTATGTAAAGAACGGTAGTTTTTCTATAAAATATTTTCTAAAGGCACAAGTACATAAATAAGGGCTAAGTTTACAAGAATTACCAAGGAAATAGAAATTAAAAATTAACTTATTAGCATATACTTGATAGAGCATGTTACTTATAAACATTTTTGTTTCCAGAATTTATTTTTTTCGAAAGATGAGAGGAATTCTCTCACGGGAAGGGTGATAAAGGAGCGTGTTGAGGTTTCAGTAGAATTATGTGGGATTTGTGAATGCCAGTGTGGAAAAGCTCTCCTATGAGATTCAGAGAATATTCAGCTAAGATTGCGAGTGAATAATTTAACCAGATTATTTTTTGTGATATCTCTGCATGGAATTTTATCCATAATACGAGCATACTGACAGACATGTTAGTTGAATATGAAAGTAAGTTTAGTATTAGTATTGAACGTTTTAAACAACTACCCATGAAGGAATTCAGATCGCAACTATTATGACGGCAAACAATTACGACCGAAACTTGATGTATTCTACAGAAGACATACAAAAAGATTAGGTCTAATTATTGTATCCATACAATATTTGTAAACGCACATTACATTTTATTTCTAAACTGATTTAGTAATTTTCACAAAAAGCCGTTCACCTTACTTAATACTAACTCTAAAATTACAACTGTTCATCATCTAATGAAAATTACTACATACGAGTAATGTACAGCGGACAGTCGCTTCAACTTCATGCGAGTTTAAATAGGCTTGGAACCTGGAACTTGCATGTTAGGTGTTAATTTGTCCACCCTGATAAATGAGAATAAGTTGGTTATTTTGAGTGACATTTTCGACAAATAAACATGAGTTAAATTTAAATAAAAATCAACTCTTCAAACTTTGGTCTTTGAAGAACCTTTGAGTTAAGACTATCAGAATATCTACATGAGAATACTACTCGTCTTCGATATAGATAGCTCATATCTCTGAGCGAATATCAAAATGTTAATAAAAAATAAGAACTGCCGTCCTGTGAAGTGTATCTACCTGCATGTGGTAAGCTATTTATCAGAAGGTGGTTGGCTATTTCTACAAAATAATGAAAATTTTTATAAAATAAATACATACTCTGTATAAATAATAAAAAACCACCATAAATAACAGTATTGATACACAGTCAATATAATGTCGTTATTTTGTTTGACTTTTCCTATCGCTTCTAGTGTTTAAACTACACTACGTTTCGAGAGGTATTGGAACTCCTCTCGTTTTCAAGAGACCCTACTTAAAGTTACATTAACCTACTTATGTTCATTTAACTTACTTTTTTTGGGTTTTTTGTTTTTTTTTACATACAATTTACATTCATCCAACATTCAACAGACATCTCACTCACACAAAATTTCATACAAAACACATTAAACATACTTAATGCAGAAAGAAAATTAAAACTAAAACACATTAAACATGATACAGAGCACAGATAGAAAATTAAAACAAAAACATATACCTTACTGACGGCAATGCCTCCAAGCTGGCAGTGGCACGACACGCACACACGTCCACCCACACTCACATACGCAACTCGAAGCTGTCGTCTTGGAACGAAAACTATAATCAGGAAAAGCATTTTTTACAAAACAAATATTTTCTAAAAGATAAACAAAATTAATGCTTTCTGTAAGGTATAAATATTTGTAATGGAAAAGTCTGTTCTATTAAAAATATATAATGAACCACTTGCATAAAAATTAGTGGGAAATCATTAAACCGAATTTTATTTGATCAAATCCTAGAAAAGTTGCATTTAACCTCTTTTCACCATTTTAAACTGGAAATACCAGGATCCTTAGTACTCTGCGTGAACTGACATAAAACTAGTATTTGTTTTAAACTTTTTACTGCTGGAAGTTTATATTATACTTTGAAGCGCATTCCCATTGGGGAAGAGTCTATTACGGACGTAAAAGCTCTAAATTTCATTCTGTTTATGAGTAGTTTTATTATACCACATAAAGAAGGATGTTTTAAGAGCAGCATAGAGATGAATGACGTGGGGATTTAAACATTTTTGCTTTATCAATATCATAAGGGCTTCATAAACTCTTAATCGGGAATTGTTTTAATAGCCCTATATATAAAAAATAAAACCTAACCACTGTCTAAATTGAATGCCCAGAAAGCACTTTCAGACGAATTTATGAGAACAATTTTTATAAAACTTTCGATTCACATTCCAAAAGCAAATCATTGACTGCTCAGTGGATATAAAATAATAAAGTATTAAACAATTAGTTAATGGTTAAATAATAATCTGTATATCATTGTTTACTTCCTGAATTGATTACATTAAAATTCTAGGCACACTCAAGTGTATATTCGAAAACTTCATCCAAAAACCAAAGAAACCAACGCAATTTAATAGAAGTGCATTTTAAATTGCAATAACATAAATAAATTATAATGTCAAATATTTTAAACACTGACAACATTTCTGAAGATCTAAAAAAATTTCCAGCTCATTGTTGATACATCTATATATTAAAAAAATTTGGTTTTTCTTTTCCGAGTCCGTTCGGCTCTTCTACTCAACCGATTTTCATAATTGAGGTCTTAAAATAAAGGTATGCACGCGCAGATTTGCCATCAAGCATCCGCATTCATTTATCTGCCGTATTACTCGAGTTATGCACAAAAGCAACTTCCTCCCTGTACATTTCTTATGGGAGTTAAATATGGTTTTCCTTTTCCAAGTTCGTTTGGCTCTTCTACTCAACCGTTTTTCATAATTGAGGTCTTAAATTAAAGGTATGCACGCACAGATTTGCCATCAAGCATCAGTAATCATTTATCTACTGTATTACTCAACCAAAAAACATAAATTTGTTTATTTCCTGGATTTTGAATTCAATTAAAGATATATTTCCCCAGTTCTAATTACGTCATTAAATATGTTTTGGTCTAAGAACCTTCAGTGAAATACCAGCTTTCTTTTGAGCTATTGATTATTAAGATCGGATGTACCTGAAGCACGCTGCTGAATTCCGAACAACACAAAAACATTTTTTTGTTTTCCTTTTCCGAGTCTGTTCGGCTCTTCTACTCAACCGATTTTCACAATTGAGGTCTTAAATTAAAGGTATGCTCGCAAATATTTGCCATCAAGGATCGGTATTCATTAATATACTGTATTACTCGACCAAAAAACATAAAATTGATTATTTCCCGAATTTTGAATTCAATTGAAGATAATATTTTTCCCCAGTTCTAATTAAGTAATTCTATATGTTTTAGTCTAAGAACCTTCAGTGAAATACCAGCTTTCATTTTAGCTATTGATTATTATGATCGGACGTACCTGGAGCACTCTGCTGAATTCCGAACAACACAAATCTTTTATATATATAAATTAGGTTTTCTTTTTCTGAGTCCGTTTATGGTCTGATCTTAATGAAATTTGGTACAGACGTGAAAAGTGGTAATAAATTGGACGAATTCGTGAACCAGCCCGATCGGACCACCGGAAGGGGGGTAAAGGGGGATAAACCCCCCCCAAATGTGGGTTTTTGAATTTTTTACACAGAAAAACAAGATTTATCCAATTTGTGTTGGCACCATTGAATTCAGCTAAAAAAAGAACAATTTAGGATTTTGAATCACTGGTCTATGTCCATTGGTTACCGAGATATTGAAAGTGGTAAACACAGTACGTTGTCCCAATGTTAACCTTATGGGTAATAAGTAAAATTCTATATCTTGCTTATTTCTCAATATATTTATCTTGATAAAAATTGGTTTATGTCTTCATCTAGATGAGGCCTAATGTATAATAGTCTAAAATCCCCGATATTTCCATTTTCATGGCAGCAAACCTGATGTATACTCATTCCCCATGTTAATCTTATGGAGCTTACAAAAACACGTCAAATCTCGCTGTGTTGGCTTGAACTATGTTCTTTTGCATATGAAATTCGCTGAGTATGCAGGTCTGCAACGAGGGTATTTTAGCATGGTATATAGTTTGTAAAGTTATATGTGCCGGGCTGACATATCGCTGTCCCGAAAACTTAAGTACAGAATATCTCATGAAAGTCCTACGTTTTCCTTTTTGGAAAAATTATTACCAACTTGGTAATAAATCGTGGTTTAATTAGTTTTCTGAAATTCCAACATAACCGGGCCCAGCTACATGCACCTCTTTTTCAACTTAGGCAAGTGTCGGGCAAGTCACATTGAAGTTGTAAAGATCCATTGCATGTAACATTAATTTTGTAAATGAAGAATTATTTGATTTGAGTTGATTTTGTGTCTTAGTACCAAAATTTACTGCTGCGGAGCAGCATGGGTCCTCTAATAACCTTTAAAAATTAAATATCACGACTAGATAGGTAAAGTGTTGAATGACAAGAGAGAATTTGGAATGTCAGAACTTGAAAATCAAAGTGTCGGAAGTTAAATTTTATATGCATCCATCTCATAAATGTATGTATAAGTAATAAGTTAGAGTGGTTTTCAAATTAAAAAGGCTTATTAACATTTAGGCAGGGAATTGACAATGACACACAAAATGATATTCAATATTGACAAAATAACAGTGGTAGATAATGACAATTGATCATTTAGATATAATTTAATAATGTATCAAGAAAATTTATACTATGCAAGAAAAATAATAAAAAACTAATATTAATTTCCTTTTGACTTAAAATTTTTATCGTTATCGAGTTGTTTAGAACGATATAGGAAGATTCAAATAATAAGGCATTGTCCGTCCATAAGACTAGTGTTAATTTTTAGCATTAGGCTTATGGACAGCGGGCCTTGTTATTTGATTCGAACTATACAAATTCAGTAGGTTGCTATTAAGCTGGAGAGCCGTCTGCCTGACCTATTGTATAGTCTGTAAGCAAAGTCTGTGATTAAGCAAAGACTTCTGCTCGCCTTAAATATTGTAGGATTGATTAAAAAGAGCAAAGAAACTACAGGGCCTTGTTATGGTTTACATATTGCTTTTGTATAGTATATCATGTTTTAGCAAAACTTAGCACCGTCAAAGTTAGCACTTAATTTTCATAAGAAGATTGAATAAATATTTTTATTAGTATTTACAGGTCAATAAATTGTTGAAAACATATCCAAGAATAAAATATGATTTTGATTAGTAAAATTGCTTGAAATAAAATTTCATTGATACAAGGAGTTTTAAAAGAAATTGAAGTTAAAAAAACAAAAGGAAAATCGCATGATTTATGAGATTTTATGAATCAGTATTTATAACTGCCAACCACGCAAATCCAATAAAGTGGGTAAATCGTGGAAAACAATTAATTAGATGTCAAAACGAGGATAAAAACATTTGACTTATGATTTGAAATGCAAATTCTTAACGGAAATAAAACGGTAAGAATTGTTGAATCAATTTGTTTTCCTTAAAAAAATGTTATTTTAATAAAAGCATATTTTGGAAGGAAATTTCAGAAGAACAGCAAAGAAATGCATTTAAAAAAAATAATACGCTTCGTTAAATTTTATTTTTTCATCTGAAGAATTTAGTTTACAGTTAAAAAATACGGTTTCATAAAAATTTCCTGACCTATTGTATAGTCTGTAAGGGATGAGCAATTAAGCTAAGTAATTTATTTCGTCCAATAGTATTGAGTTGTCTGATCAACTAATTAAGTAAATATCAAAAGTTAAAATATTTTCGCTTGATTTTTTTACCAACCCGCTTATTTTTACCAAAGTGCGAATTGACAGCTGAGAATCAAATAAATGTAGTTTGAGTCAAAAAACAACGACGTTGGAAGTGTAATTAGCAAGGGTCGTTGTGCCAAACGTTGAGTGAAGTCACTCATTACGTTAAGGGTTGTGATGGCGAACATTTGTGACGTCATACGGGTATGCATCAACTAATTGCGAACCCTACGGGTATAGTCAATTCACGCTAATTTGAAATTTCAAGGCCTACAATTTTTCATGGAGTTATTTATAGTTCGACTAAGTTATGATTAAAGTTATACAGGTATTTCTTAGTTAAATTCGACTTAATGATGTGATTTGAGGTGAATTCGGGATATAAAGAGAACCAAATGAAAATTCGAGTGGTAAAGAGCAGTGACTCTGAACTCATTTACGTTGTGACCTGTACGCAAGAATTACGCGACTTCACAGGTCCGTAAAGAAAACCTTAGAGGGTAAATCTTCGAATTGAGGAGGTAAATTAGTCTTATCTACTTCGAGCTATAGAGGTAATATTTCGGTTACTTCGACGTATACATGTAAAACATTACCGTAATAGTATATTTCATTACAAGGACCTAAAGTGACGCTTTTCGTACAAGGTCAAGTTTTACAACCGAGGCTGTAAGCCGAGGTTGAAAAATGACCGAGTAACGAAAAGCAGCTTTAGGTCCGTGTGATGAACTATATTTTTCGTTATATTGCTCAATACAATACGTAAACTACTTAAGAATACCAAAATGTTACAGCTTGTTTACCTTTAAAGATGCCAACAAAAGATGCCACCGTCTTGTTCTTGCTATTTGAAGCAATCAGCTGATTGTCTGTTTCATTTGTGTTAGGGTAGACTGACAACAATGAACAACTATCGACGTATCGAACGCATGTAATAATCGATTGGTGAAATGAGCGAGTTTCACAAATTGATTGAACTGACAACAATGAATGTTTCGATAATAACGATGAATGTTTCGATTATTTGTAATCGAATGAATATTGTTCGATTATTACGACGTACTCGGCACTTTTTGACTTTTATAGTCCTAGGACTATAAAGAGTCAGCTGGTATCGAGTACATCAGCTTTTAATTCCTAGGAATAAAAAGAGTGTATTTAGGTCCGGAAAACATGAATTAAAAAACATCTGTTTTTGAAGCAGTATAACGAAAAAATATTTAGAGCTAACTGTGGTTATTTTTGTACGTGTAGGCAGATATTTCCAAAGTGATTGAAAGTAATTCGAGATACTTGTATCGTGGACTTTGGTACATCGAGGTTTGAATTAGTTAGAGTCGATTATACAAGGAATGATTTTGAAATAATTTGGATCAGACAATCATACTAAACTTATTAAACTTATTAACTTATAAGGATGTTTAAGATTTTGGAGAGTTTACAACTAAAGAGCTTTCTCTAAAGAGATTGAGGATTGGAACGTGTGTTAATTATTTATAATTTAAATTTAATCTTAACACTCTTTTTTATGAGTAAATGTAAACTTTGACCAAAATTACAATAGTAAACCATACAGCGGTACGATTGCACAAAGTAAGTTACAATTAAATATAACACCAATTAGGTGCTAAAAGAAACAATTGAAACGAGTGTGATTTTTTTGCCTATAACTATAAATAAAGTCAGATATTTGTGTTTAAGTAAAAATGTGCTTCTTCGATTAATGTTGTACGAATTTTCGATTCATTCGAGAAAACAGTGGTTAAATAACATCTTTTTCTAAAATTTTCTGAAAGGGTAAAAGCTTAGAAGGACTACTAATAAATCCCCAACTAATATAATCTAAAGAGCATTTCAAAGTTCCAGTGTAAATGAATAATGCTCATCTAATGCCTGATCTACTCAATCCCAACTATTATTACTAAACAAAACACCGGGATCGTCGTTACATTTATGAAGTATCTATTTCAATACATCCAATAATGAATATCCCTTGAATAATTGAACGGTCGGTGACAAAATGGCATTGTTGAGCCGGGATCAATGGCTGTCACATTAAACTGTATTGATCGCGTGGATATTTACAGCCATTTATCCATTACCGGTGGCGGTATTCTATCGGCGCCGGAAGAAAGAAAGACGTAACATTTATACAGAGGCAATAAATAATGTTCTATTACTCTGTCACTAACCTTATTTGTATAGTAAACGTTCTATTTGCTGAAGAACTAATCATCACGTATATCGTCGGTGAAGAAACAGTACTGCCTACCTGAATAATCTAGGAAAATAGAGTTTTACTATTTTTAATTTTAATTAATAATTTTGTCGATTTTACTAATACAGTTTGATTTATAAAATAAAATATTATTAATGTTATTAATCAAAATCGTTTTTTATTTTTAAAATTAAATTTTATTATATAATTTAAAAAAATGTATGCTATTCATTTTAATCTCTTTAATTTAATCTTGTTGCCATTAATTTTTTAATCTCTTTTAAATTCAATTAATAAAAAAATTATTAAAAATTAATTTTTAAATAATATTATTCATTTAATTAATATTACAGTATTATAATAATTATAATACTTGTAATTAATAATTATAATTATAATAATTATAATTATAATAATTATAAAATAATGTTCCCCATCATCATCATGATGGGGAACATCGGAGGTCCGAGGGCTAGCAAGAGGCGACTCCTCATGTCCACCGTCAACGCCATTCTTCTGTACGGCACAGAAGTGTGGGCGGGTGCCATGGGAGTCAAGAAACACAGCAAGAGAATTCTCTCTGTTCAACGCAGGGCTGCGCTCAGGATCGCCTTTGCGTATCGCACCGTGTCTGGACTGGCTGTCGTGGTTGTGGCTGGAGTGATTCCCCTCGATTTGCTCGCCGTTGAGAGGCTGAACATCTTTCGCCGCGCTCCGGATCTCGGCAGAGACCAAGCTGCTGAGGAGGCGAGACTCGTCACTCTGCGGGCCTGGCAGGAGCGGTGGAACGACGGACCAGAAGGGCGATGGACATTTCGTCTCATTCGAGACATCAGCCCGTGGTTGAGCCGTACCTTTGGGGAAATTGATTTCTTCTTGTGTCAATTCCTGACGGGTCATGGCTACTTCAGGGATTTTTCGCATGGGAAAGGTGAGGTCACCTCAGTGTAGGTACTGCCCGGAGGAGGTGGATGATGCTCATCATACCTTTTTCCGGTGCAGACGTTTCGCTGAAGATAGGAGGAGGCTTGTTTCTGTAGTCGGCGATCTATCCCCGGACGTCGTTGTGGGAGCAATGCTTCGCAACGAAGAATCCTGGAGAGCGATTGCGCTTTTCGTGCAATCCGTTCTTCGGCGGAAGCGAGATGATGGATGCTTAGGTGACCTCTAAGTATCCTGAAACAGTGACTTGACCCGTCAGGGCGCAAGACACGCGGACCAGTGCTGAAGTTGTCCGATAAGGGTTCCGGCCTGGTTTTCCCCGCGGCTCCGTAGGAGGTTTAGTGGGTACACCTCGATCAACATCTGAGAGGGAGTCCCACACTGTTCCTAGGGTTCGCGCATAAAGCGAACCTTTTTTTTCCTCCTACGTAAAAAAAATATAAAATAATATTAAATTATTATAATTTAATTATTAAATTATAATAATTTAATATTATTTCAATATTATTATATTTAATTATTAATTGAATTATTTAATTATTAATTTTATAATTTAATTATTAATTAATTTATTTAATCATTAATAACTAAACTAATATTATCAATTTAATAATTTTACTATATTTTTAGTTACTTCGGTAGTTACGTGGTGTAACTCCGCACGTAATGGCGGTCGTAGTTCATAAAAAATCCGAGGAATAGTATTGGTATAGCACTGTTCTAATACCGCCCAAGAGATGAAATAGAAAAAAAAAACGCCCATCTGCTTTGTTATTTTTATACATTTTTGATGTGACCAAGCAGATAGGCGGTGTTGCTAAAAACAATTTTTCTTCTCTCCTGTTAAGTTTGGGATTTGTTATTTAGGCGGCACCCTTTATTCACCGACGATATTAAAAATGGACAACGGTTGAACACTGAAAAATACGAAGAGATTTCAAAAAAGAGTTCGAGTCAGAATTTTTAAAACAAAATTTCTTCCAAGAGGGAAACCAGTAAGAGACTAAATTTCGTGGTAGCGGAAACAGAGTTTGACGCCAGATTTGCAACTACCGGCGCGGCGCGGCGGGGGCTGCAACTCGGCACTAAGTGGCCCGTGGCACGGAGGTCATATCTGATTCTGTCACTCTAGTGTACAAATGGGTTGTCAGGCAACAAAATTAATGATAAAAAATGTCCTACAAGGACTATAAAAATGTATAACTTAGCCCAATTACTTACCAAGGTTAAAAAATTTTCGAAATTAACAATCTAGCATTTTTATAACTGATTTAAGAATCAGTTGCGAAATAAATTATTCATTTAAGAATTCCTTATATAAATATATTTATAAAAATATAAACTGTCATGAATTTCACTCGTATTGGGTAGGAAAGTAAATGCAAAGTTATTTTCTTTTATCGAACGCATACCCAGTTACAAGAACGATTATGTTTTTACTAAAGGCGTTTAGAGATATATTTTTTGTTATATTTTTAAGATGATTTATTAATGAGAAAATTATGCGGGCAATAAATTTTTTTGTTTCAAAACACGTAATCCTCGTTTGTCGTTCTGTCGATCAACCTATGATATTTCTCAGCTCTATACCTTGCTTAATTCAATAGTTTATAACAAAAGCCGAACACAGGTTATATTGAACCCAGATGGATTTTTTAAACCCAACCAATTAATAATGAAATTAAATTAATTTAATTCAATTAATATTAAACGATGAGTGACAAAGGGGCGTGTTGAGGTTTCAGTAGAATTATGTGGGATTTGTGAATGCGAGGGTGGAAAAGCTCTCCTTTGAGATGCAGAGAATATTCAGCTAAGATTGCGAATGAAAACCAGTATTTATGAAACCTTTTTATGAAAATCATATCTTATGATATGAGTATATTGAAGGACGTTTCAATTCGATTAAGAGTTGGAAATGATTGTTATAACTAAAATCCATAAAGGAATTCAAATTGATATTATTATGACAGAAAAAATAACAGGAGAATAAAACGATTTAAAAATTATGTAACTTAGGCCTAAACAAAAACTGATTCCTATTTACAAATTTTTCCTACATAAATAATTTATCATAAAATAGATAATTACTTATTAATAAAACCTAACCTAATTTGTTTATTATAAATGAATGATTATAACTAAAGTTATTTCTATTTATCTTGGGTTAAACAGTTTTCAAGGATTAAAAAAATGGAAAATTAGATAATGTATCGGCACATTAGCACCTTATTACTAACATCGACGAATATTAGGTCCATATTAATATTCATCAATAAACCGAAATCTGACATATATGTAAATTCAACCGGGAACGATTAAAACGATTATTTGGTTGTAATGATATTATTTGATTTAAAGGAATACAAAATCCGACTTACAATCAAAAACAAAATTGAACGTTTCTGTAAAACAAAACCTTTTTGTCCTAAAAGTCACCCATAAAAATTAAACTAATTAACAAATTGTTGCCCACTAAACAAAACAAAGCTACACTTTAATAAAAAATTATCATCGCATAAAATGTAATAAAGAATGATCACGTATAATAGCGAACGCTAAGGTTACTTTGGAGATTAAGCGATACATCAAACTGACGCTGCCTGCTGCCTGCTGCGTCGCGTCATATTTATTGAAACTCTAAATCCTGCTTTGCCGCGCCCGCCGCCTGCTGTAACTCACATTACCGTCGATTGTGGAATTGTTACGTTACTTATTGTAATGGAGACTGTTTTTTTGTCAAACGATGATATTTTGGAAAATATATATTTCCAGAATATTTCCAGTGTATTTTCAAAAAATGAAATTTACCTTGTACTTTTTTATTTAGATTGGTAGCTTTTTATTCTAGGTATTGGTTTATACTAGAGATCTTATAGGAGAGCTTTATTTGTTTTGGTAGAAGGCAAAAATATTAACTAATAAATGCTCAAATTATTCTTAAAGCGGTTGATAGATCAATGCAGTTTTCCTTTGATTACCTCAATAAATAAATAGTGAATCGAGATCAATAAGATAATGATCGAGTAAATAAGATAAAATCATGGATATTTTGGAAGTACTCTTTTCACACAGACAAAAGTAAAGCAAATTTCAATAAGTGACTTAGTAGCAAATAATAATACTGTTGTTTATTTAATTCGTTTAACCTAAGTGATAGTTAAACCTAGTGGGGAGAAATTGGAGTTGAATTTTAAAATTAAGCTGAGAGAAGACTAAAGCTTTTACAGGTACAATAAAAAAAACTCAGAAAAACTAATGAAATGCATGTTTGAGCTAAAAAATCTTACTAAAATGGGAATCCATAATGAAACAAGTTGTCCAAATAAAAATAAACTAATACCAAAATTTCAAAAGACTTAAATCACAAAAAATAGTTAAGTCAGTACACAATGCTGAACCACAATGGCATAAGAAGTAGCTACGAATTCCATACATGAAAGCAAATCTTACTAAAAGCAACTTCCAAATACCTTAAACGTAGTACGACATAATTTGTGGAAAAGGGGATTATTTCGAAAGTATTAAACGAGGATCCTTTTAGACACTGCACTTCTAGCTCGCAGTAAAGTGGAAGTCATCAAATGTAGGTAAAAGTAGGACGTCTGGCACAAAGAAAGGAGGGAATAGAATTAAAGCTGCCATGTAAGGCCCAGACATATGTGTGCACACGGTACGTGATGTCGTCTCTGCGACCCTTAATGTACTGTGCACATTGTCCATTGTTTATTTCAGCGTCATCTCTTTGTACAGACTTTAAGCTTGTCTCCACTGCAGACAAAATAATTATAGATGTGAAAAGTTTAATCGGTCATTTTACTGCCTGGAAACATAATATGTCTTTAAATTTGTACAGAGTGTATTTAAATTTAATTCCTTTAGTTTAGACCATCACTTAATTTGACCAGTTTAGTTTTGTCCGATATCACAACTGTTAATTTTTTTTGTAGCATGTGATTTTTGAACATTCTTAGGAGTAGTCAAATTTAAATGAGTAAGGGTCGAAAACATATGAGAACATACCAATATTCAAGGCGTTTTATCAAAATTAAATTGGACATTATAGAAGAGAATGTAATATCAAAAATACAAAATAAATGAAACCTAGGTAAACTCTTTAAACTATAATATAATAACCAACTCTTAAATAAATTGCTCGAATTAAATATATATTAAAACAATTCTATGAACTTTATACATTTTATGTTATTTTATAAAGAATATTTACTTAAAAACAGCTTCTCAACTTCTTGTTCGAGTAGCGTTCTGAAGGGATGCTCACTAAATAAATTATACAAATAATAACACAATTAAACAACTCAATTGAATGGTTACAATTTAATTAGTTAATACAATTGAATAAAAAAACACTGCCACGATGCAAATTTTGTGTTCCTACAGTGCATGAATCTGGTCGTTAAGCTCGACAACACAACGCTCCACTGCTTTACTGGGTCAAACTGCCCAACTGCTGGGGCTTGAGCCTGTGACGAGTTCACGAACAGCCCAAGTTGGGGACCATTATGTTGCTTTGTCGCTTGTTGTGGCTTTGGCTGGAAATAGGGAGGAATTCATTACCTGCTGTTCTTAATGTATTTTCTGAGTTAAGTCGGAAGTTTAACGTCATTGCTAAAATTGACAATCGATAATATTATATTTATCGCAAGTATTGAAAAGAATATTTCGTTAAAGCGTCACAATAAAAACATTTCAGATAGCTATATGAATAAATTTCCAGCTATCCCTCTGCAAATTAAAAAAAATCATAAAAAAAGAGTTCTTGACCTTCGTTCAAAGTACAACGTATTAACTCTCAGCAAAAGCTACATGGTTAGTTGAACGTGTACTTCAATTAATTAGATTCTGAAAAAATATTTGACAAATTCACAGAACAGCAAGAAAAACTTAAAAATAATACATACTAGATCGGTACAACAAATACAGCAAGGTTTGATTTTAATAAAATGACCGGGAAGATAAGAAAAGAATTACTTTAACAAAATAACAAATAGTTATAATATTAAAGTTACTACACAACATTTATGAATGGCAGTAAACAAATAATGATCATTATCAGATAAAGACAAATTAATTGAAAATACATTGAAATCTGAACTCTATTCAATTCCCAAAATCCCCCAACTAAACTTTGTTAAGCAACTCTTGAAATTATTGAGCATAAATGACTGACTACATGAAAATATTACGAAAGATGAATCGGGTTGTCATTATGCTATAATTTTCCTGCAAATAATCAAAACTACAGACAAACACAACTGGGAAATAAAGTGGTAAATAAAAGAAAAAAAATTTTGTAAGCTATACAGGGTGTTCAAAAAATGTGGGGCAATAATTTACATAGTGAATCCTTGGGTCAATATAAGCAAAAAAGTTTATATAAAAATAGGTCCTAAAGTGCTTCGTTTTTCGTCTGTGTGTCTGTTTATGATTTTTACATATTTAATCATATCTCACGAACAACTTATTGTATAAACTCCAAACTTGGTATATGAGTAACCACTATTAAGAACTATTTTTGTAAGAAGTATCAAATTTCTACTTTGTACCATTTCAAAATGGCGACTGATTTTTGTTTTCAAATCTAAATAGCTTAAAAACTGTAAATTTTCGAAAAACTATACAAGTGACATAAAAGTTGCGAAATTTAATCCAATTAACGATGATATGAAGATTATAACAATCGGACCACTAATAATGGAGAAATTTTAAATTTTCCGAATAAAAACATGCAAATATCAGACATATTGTTCTAAGGAACCATGTTTTTACCCAGAGAAGTTAAAATTTCTCCGTTATTAGTGGTCCGATTATCATAATCTTAATATCAGCATTAATTGGATTAAATTCTGCAACTTTTTTGTCTCATGTATAATTTTTCTAAAATTTACGGTTTTTAAGATATTTAGCTTTGAAAACAAAAAACAGTCGCCATTTTGAAATGGTAAAAAGTAGAAATTTGATACTTTACAAAAATAGTTCTTAATAGTGGTTACCCATATACCAAGTTTGAAGTTTATTAGTTAAGTGGGTCGTGAGATATGATTAAATATGTAAAAATCATAAACGGACACAGACGGAAAACGAAGCACTTTAGGACCTATGTTTATATGAACTTTTTTGCTTATTTTGACCCAAGGAATCCCTACGTAAATTATTGCCCCACATTTTTTGAACACCCAGTATTTATGGCTCAAGGGGTTTTAACAGGTTATGCAAACTAAATAGGGAACTCTATAAACGACTTCTCAGTAATGATTGTTTGCTGCTGAATGTTGCGTGCGTTGTAAAGCCAACTTTCTACATGTCAGGAGTTCATTACTACTTCGGAGAAAAATATAACTATGAACGAGAAAAGTATTTTAGAAACAAAACAACCATTGAGATGTGCTTTCAGAAATTTATTTTAAATGACAAACGATTCAATTATCATTCGATATAATTCAGATCTTAAATGTTTCCACAATTTATACTGTAATAAAATTAGACTACAATGGTAACACAGCAAGGGCCCTATTTTTGAAACGGTTGAGAGTTGACTAGTAAGTCACTCGTCAAGTCACCTGCCATCTGATGGTAGCATTGTTTAAACCACCACGTAGGATGTCAACGTTTCAGACGATACATCTGTCAAACTAGAAAGCCAAATGTAAACATTGACCAATTACCTCATTTTTCATGGCTTTAACCAAACCATCTTGGTATAGTTAGTTGTACCATAGTTGACCATAGGTCAATTTAGTTGTAAGACATTTTATAAATAGTTCAAAGGCTATCCAAACGCATTTAAATATTTAGTATCAAAAAGTAAACATAACCTAATTGGAAAGGCTTTCCATGATTACTATTATTACTTCCTACAAAAGAGAAGAAGAAGAAGCTTGTTTCCTGTCAACTCACGCGTTTTTACCCAACAGCCTATTGCTTGGTGAGTAAAAATGATTGTTGAGATACTCAATGTATAACTAGAAACAAATAACTTGAGGGTTGAGTAACTCAATCACTCGCCAACTCAACCATTTCAAAAATAGGGCCCCAGTCCAGCCGTGACGCTAGACTCAAATGTTGCAGATTTGTTATTAAAATAAACATTTTGAGTTGGTGAATCCAAAGCAAAAATACTGGTTAATATTTTTAATATTATCTGAGGTTTTTTTTAATTTTGTGTGGCCTTTTTCTATGATACTGCGGTTCTAATTCCAACCTAATGATTCAAATTGTAAAAAAAAGATTTGAGGATGAAACGAGAGTAGTTTTTCTTTTCATTGATTATTCAACCTGTTTTATTTTATTTTACTTAAGAGTCAATACTTATAATTTCCTGACATACCCGACAAATGTAATTGAAAAAGTTGAAGATTGTAAAATCATTTCAAACTTTCTATACGAGCACAACTCTGACCTTTAAGATTATGGAAATAGAAGCTGGAATATACGGCTGGCTGCACCGACTTAAGACCACTGAGAATTTGAAAGTAAGATTGAGTTTCAATAAACCCCAATTTCTCATCGATGTCATAACCCTTTGGGATGCAATGTAATGCTGCTTTTTCCTTAGTTTAGTAAAAGCTTTATAAACTAACTGCGCCTGCTTTTAAAATTTCGTTCCCGATTTGACTAAAAAAATGTATACATTTATTTTTTTAAATTTTAAATAATTCAAGTTTGTCAAGTTTTTTAGTTTGTGTCTCAGTTTTTAAAACTGATTGAACGTGGAAATTTGTATAAGTGTTTTTTTTTTACGTTATAAATAGTTTTAAAATGTAAAATCTTGGTTTTTTCACGAAATTTTCCCTTAAGATCCATACGTAGATCAGCGGTATACTTCTATTTCTGAAGCCGGCGGTCCTTACTTTAACATTATTCTTTTTTGTTAAAAATAGATCCTTGAATCTTGATGAAAAAATGTAAATTACGGATTTTAAAATCATCTGAAGAAATGATATGATATGAGATATGATGTGTATTCTGGTATTCCTTTTGGAAATATTTTAGACTTGGTTCTTAACGTCATCAGGTGCCAACTGACGTGGCCAAAATGAACGTTGTAATACTATTTATTAGGAAAAGTAAAAAGGTTAAATATTCCCTTATACCCGTCATACGGCTTTGTAATATCTACGATTTTACGCGATTAAGGGCAGTAAAGACCTTTCCTTCTAAATAAACTCCAAGGTGAGTTTGCTCTTGAGAAGTCGTATTAGAGTTGATTTCCAAGCAAAGGATTTACTGTCCCAAATCGCGTAAAGTCATAGATTTTACAAGCCACAGGACGTCTATAAAGGCAATTTAAATTTTTAAATCCTTCTATATTTTGGCTTGTAAACTGAAAATACAGTAAGGATATTAGGAAAACCTTAATTATTTAAAGAACAGTTATAGTAGTAATTTTTTTAAATCAACTTGTTGAGCAATTTTTCTATACAAAACAAACAAATTTAATTTGATCATGTGTAAAAATATTGATTAAGAAACACAGATTAACTGTTTGTATACGATTCATTGAAAAGGGGGTGTTATTTGGGTGTCTGAAAAATAATGATTAAAATGATTGAAATGATTAAGTAACGATCGAACGTTTCGTTGTAGATTAGCAATTAATTTGTTCTGGAGGCTTAGAGAGGTAATCACAGCAATCAGTAACGATACTAATCATGGGCTCGATAGGCCGATATGAAATCGGTCGTGTATCCAATCCTAATTAATCAGTGAAATGTTAAAATCAGTTTTTTTGAGAGTGTGTACAGGGTAGGGCATTAGGCTGATTATAATAACAATATTAGTGCTCCTAAGTAAACTAGTTTGATTCTTTGTCTCTCATAAATTTATCTTTTCAACGATTTGTTTACGGAGGAAATTGTATATTTAAGAGAATCTATTTTTTTAACCCATCTAGTGCCACTAGAATTTTTATTCTTCAACTTTTATTGTGAATTCAAGACGAGAAAACATTGCAACAATAAACAGGATATGATCTTGCTTATGAAGTTGAATTATCTTACCAGCTATGTATTAGCTAGACCAAAACAGCTAAGAATGTAGAAGGAAACCCCTAAAAAGCTGTTTTCCTTTCACCTAATAATGTAATGTAAAAACGAAAGAACTGAATTAGTAAAATAAATAACAAAACACTGTTTACCGTTAGATAACGCTTGGATCTTTAGATGTTTGGATTTTTCTTTTCAAGACGCTCCTCACAACAGTTGAGTCGTCTGCTAGACGCCCCTCGGCCCCAGGGAGGTGACCCCTCACTCCCAGCGCGTCGGTCTCTTATCTATGTCGTCTCTTCGACGTCTCCGAGTCGAAACTTCCTATCTGTAAATTGAATCTTTGGTTGCAATCAGCGTAGGATGGAATAATGTTAATATAAATGCTGTAAAATAAAAAAAAACATCTTAATGGTTTCTTATCAACTTAGCTGTTCGTATCTTAAATAAAAACTGGAGTTTTTACTGCAGGATAAAAATTGTAGGACAAATATGTAGCTTTAAATCACGATAAACAGACTGAACATTTGCGGATTCAATTAAGGTTTTGTTTTAGTATGACGTCAAGGAATATTTTTTCCTAATATTACCTGACAACTAGTATTGGTTTAAGTTTCCTCTTCCTCTTTCTAAAAGATATTTTGTTAAAAATGCATATGTAAAAAAACGAAAAAAGATTTTGATAAAGTAAATGTAAATATAAGTTTTAATCATATATTTAAAATTCTTTTTTTCAATTTTAGATTCAAATATATCGTTTGGATCAACTAGAAACTTAAAAAATTTTTTGGAAGGTAATTTTCAAATGCTAGTTATTGTTTTGATATCTAAAGTATGTATTGGAAGACAAATTTAATCAGGGTTTCCCTGACTGGATAACGACAGTTACACTTTGATTACGGTATTTCGTTTGATAAAAAGACTACACTACAAGATACCTCAAAATGAGATCTTCAATTTACATCTTAAAATTACGAGGTTCACTTTCATCAGTCTCAACCAAATTAACAAACCTTCACTAAAATCCAAACTAAAGTGATAAACGTGTGACTTTTCGTCGGAGTTAAACAGAAAAGAGTTAAAGGAAGGACGTGCTTTACAGACTTTTGCCACCTACGTGTCTCTGGCTTAGCACTTAGTCCGCCTCGAGTTCTCAGCTCTTCTCTTTGTCTGCACAGAAGTAGAATTGATTTTCAAGTCCGTCTTTAAGCCTCTTCGTGAGTGATCTGAAACAATTTGAATTCTCTATGATGACCCTAATTAATGTTTTTATACTGTTACTGTATAAACTCATATACCGTAGAATAAAATGAGCAATTGAGTATAATAACGAGAACAACGAATTGATTTGAAAAACTTAGAACCCCGTTCATTAACATTTATTTACAAAAAATGACTAATGAAAACTAATTGGGTGCATTTTTCGTGTTTTTAACAAATGATAGATGAAATACAAATACTGTCAATATCACTTAGTATTCCATTTATTGCTCACTAGATTACTGTTCGTGTATCCTCCAAATTACACACAAGTTATTTAAATTGGTTTAGAACTGTGGGAGGGGTCTAGATAAAAACCGTTGCATATTTAGTACGAATAAATAAAGTATACTTATCATTTATAGAGGTCCTCAGGTTTTTTTACCTTTTGCGACGTCTCAGTTGTTAAGTTAATATTTTAAAACTAGTAGATATACCCGCGGCTTCGCTCGCTGAAAGGATAACAAATATTTTGTTCAAATATCCGTTTTTTGTAACGTGCATTTTTTACGAATTTCCTAATAGACTAATAATGATTTCAATGATTTATCCAAACTATACGTTTTTAAGCGCTTCATTAGATAGAAATAGTATATTTGTTTGAACTTTGCCTATAAATCGCTCTCGACCAGCATGCAAACCCTCCTAAAAATTGAAATTGAGAAAATCCCCGATAGTATAAAAGTAACTGTATGATACGTCCCTGCAGAGTTTCAAGATTCTAGTTAAATTACTTCGGGTGATGCGTAAATCGCGAGTATGTGGAAACAGATAAATACATAATATAAGAAAACCGTAATAATGTTGGGCAGTTTATTCTTTTAATAAATGCAATTTATAATTTTTGCCTCTTTAAAATATTCTGGAGACCTTCTATTGATATTCTGAATTCATAGATCTTAAAAACTGAAAAGGCCGCCATTTGGAATTTTTTAATTTACCTTATTTTAGCCTTTCCAGGGAAAACATTTTAAAATCCTTCATTGGTATGCATCTGGAGCCTATAAAGAATATTTGAGCCAAGATTCACCGCCCAAAGCCCTACATTGTTTTGGAAAATAAGCTTTGAAAACTAAAAAATGGCCGCCATCTTGAATTTTATAATATACCCTATTTTAGTCTTTTGAGAGAATATATTTTAAAATCCGTTTTTAGTACGCATCTAGAGCCTATAATGATTCATTGTGTCAATTTTCATTGCCCAAAGCCTTATAGTTTTTAAGAAACTGTGATCAGTGAGTCAGTCAGTCAGTCAACCGTTTTTGCTTTATTATTAAAAAAGAACCAGTTAGATTATTAAAAAAGAACCAGATTCATGTCTAAATAATTAGAAAACTCGATTTCCTAGAAAATAAAGCTATCTATAATTTACTTACTTCCGGAGAATCGTCCCTATTGACCTCGTAGTGGCATGAGACCAGTCAATGAAATAGGTTAGTGGAGAAACATAGGTTAGGGTTTGCTTAGAAAAACTCCGAATAACCTACCAATCATCTAAAGTGTATAGTCACCGCTCAAAAAGATAATCCTTAAGTTTAAGCTTGCAACTGTTTTTATTTTCAATTTGTTTGATTTCATTCAGGAGCTTTTTGAAAAAATGTCTCCTGCGTGTTCAGGTTTTGACTAAAAAAGTTTTAAGTTGTGTATTATAGACGAACTAATATTTCTATTTCTAGTGTTATGCATAGTAATGGGAAATTCAAATGATATTTGGTTTTATATATACGCGCTATAAATAGAATAACACAATAGATTAGGCAATTTTCGAGGTCTTTGGTAATAAAAGCTCAATAATTACTTCCTATTATAAATTTAGACTTTAAGTATTTTATGAATTAAACATGATTAATTGGATCTCCATTTTGTTCCAGGTAAGTAGCAGAAAATAAGCAGCTGGACACAGCGGTGAGTCCAGGCACGTATGTTTTCTTTGATAGCGAATTTCGATAAGGATTCAGCACACGTAACAAAGGGTCTGACCTGCTGACGAATGCTGAGGGATGGCCGTGCTGAGGGAATATCTCGGCTACGTCAGCGGTCAGTCGCCTCAGCGATCAGCACATTGTTCATCAGCAGTCAATGTTTTATTTGGAAGGACGAAAGAATACAGAACGAGTGATACTGTTAGAACTATGGAACTTTATCAATTCACGTCAGGCCCTGAAAAAGTAAACGTATTTTTCGTATTCTTTGGCTGTTAAACGCGCTATGATAAGAAGTATAAATTGAATAAGATAAAAGTGCAGGAAATATTCTGGGTCTTAGGAGTATGGTAATAAAAATTCAATACTTACTGTTCAAGTAAATCTAGAGTTTTAGGGTTAAAGACTTGACTAGTAGAATCCAGGCGGCTTAGTTAAAAAAAATAATAAAATTTAAAAACGTCCAGCAGACATGCTGTTTAGATATGCGCAGTTTCGTAACAGTTAAATAACAAGGTTTCAGATGGTTCTGAATATTTAATATGATATTCGTTTACCATAAAGAGTTAAATCCCGGGGTTTTATACATATTTACAGAATTTGGAGTCCCTCGCTTATTTACGACTGGATCATACAAAAATCTCAATTATAATTTAAATCGTTTTCACATACTCGATTTCCCCTAATTTAACATCTCCCTTTGACATCCACTTCGTTCATTCACCATTCCACTCTTAACTATCCTTCATTTCCATTTTGTTTTTGTCAATATTCCCCGGTTTTTATTTAAAAAATTACATTAATTTCCTTCAACTCAGACTATTAATTCACCACGGTGAATACAAATATAAGGATTAGAGTGTTTTCAAACTAATCCATGGAAAATAATTAAACGTTCAAAGCAATAAATTATTGTTATTCCAAGAATTCTGGCGAATTAATAGACAAATTAATTAATTGTTTTGTTAACTATTTCTGGAATTTGATGGACACAATGCAAAACTAAATATTTGATCGATAATCGAATCATTGTTTTAAACTAAATCTTTTGGGCCTATCGAAAGTAAAACTATCGATGTATGCTATCAGAATCTGACACTTTCTTTTTCCCTTTTTTCATAGATCAGTGTTATAATTTTATAATGTAATATTTAACCAGGATTCTACAGTCATAAGAGCAGAGTGATTTTTTTTACTGTTAAAATCTCTAAACAATGTTTTTCTTGAAATACTATTATTAAAGCATTTTTTAGAAAAAGTTTTTTAGATTCGGGGCTCATTTCTTATACGCCAATGACCATTTAAATTCGGCTTTTCTTGTCTTGGCTTTTTGAGTTTTTTGTTGTGTTGTTGCGTGTTTTGGCTTTTTTGTGTTTTTTTTTGTTTTCTTGTATTTTTGTTGTTCTTATTGTTGTTGTTTTTTGTTGGAATAATTCAATTAAATCCACACACTCACACACAAACCTAGATCTTTTAGTTTGTCTTTTGAAGAGGCTAGAAAGCTACAAAAAGTAAAATTACAAGTAATATATATCCTATACCTAAAAGTAAAAACATAAAATAATTTTACAAACTGTAATTTTGATAAAACTGCACGACGAGTGGCAATTCCTCCAGAGGTGCCGGGATGAGCCATCATTCTAATGATAAACACTTTGCCTCCGCTAAACTATCCAACAGGATATCGTTACCTCTATATTGTTCCCTCGGGGCAAACAACGATACGGCGTCTGCTTTCGTAGCTGTTTTAAAAGATCCGGGAAATTATAAGACAGATGACTAGCTCAATTAATCATCTGTAGCAGAATAAACTATAGCTTTCTTGTAACAAGTTGTATAATAAGTTAAGAGAGGACTATTTATTTATATTTCTTATTGGAGGAATGTGATGGATAAGGAGTAGAATAGAATATATTGTAAGTAAAACAAAATACAGAATTTTAATCTAATAAAGACTGTATATTAGAATCATAACGAAGATTTATTGGTTGTTCTACTGGTAACAAAACTCAACAACCCAATATATGAATTACAAACGTAGCAAACAAATTACCTGGAATATTCGTAATTGAAGCTTAAACAATGGGAAAAGGTCAACTCAATTTGTTGCAGTTTTCCATTTCATTGCATTAAACCATTTCGTTAGTCTCGATCACCGTGAGTATAATTATTCTATTAGGCTAGTAGAAATATGAGCCATGACGGTAAATTTCAAACTAACTTGCTTTATCACTTACCATAAAAATTATAAGTAAAATTGTATTTTTTTTAATTTTTTTATTGTATCTACATTAATGGAACAAATGAAACGTTCACAAAAGAGATTACGAAGGGAAAGCGGTCCAAAAAGCCAAAAATTGAGGGTCTATCGAGACTCGAATCCACAACCTCTTGACCTGAAGTGTTAGAAAGTTACTGTTAGGTGAGATAATAACACACCTTTGATATTAGATAAATTATTGGGGAATTCAGGATTCCTCAAAAGGAAACAAAAGGTAAAAAATATTCAATGCGCCGCAAGTTAGGTTGTGCAGGCATGATGGAGTTTGGCGTACAATCAGTTTGAATAATTATAAAATCTTGTACTTAAATAAACATTTATAAACGGTCCCTCAGTTATAAAAGAGTTATAAAATGAGGAGTAAGATTGTTGTTATTCTTATAGAATCTGATATCGGTGGACACTGAGATCTACTTTTTTATGAGCATTTTTCATTATTTTCTACAAAAGCGGCTTGCGCATACTTTACACAGTATATCGCCCTTGACTTTAAATACAGAAGGTGACTAACCATTCTTACGAGCCAGCTGTGCCTGTTTTTGTGTCAATCAGGATTTGAAGTGGATGTAGTTCGACTAAATCACTGACTAAATCAGGTAATGCTGATGCAAACGATTTATTACAGGTAGGCCTACTTATTTAAGTGAGTCGGTGGCTCAATTGGTAGCGCACTCGGCCCCGGTTCTGTGGCGGCAGGGTCGCAGGATCGAGCCCCGATGATGCCGCATACTTTTAGCAGTACTGTTCATCCTTGTGATGTACCGGCTCACTCCTTGGGTTTGCTTGATAACTTCCACGCACAGGCCTGAGGCCCATGTGAAGGGGGGCAAATGCAAGGTAAAAAGAGGCCGCCACTCTCTTAAAAAAAAGATTAAAAAAAAATATTTCAGTTTTCAAAACTTAAAAGGTCTTAATCTTATGATTGCTCTCTGAACACCATATTGTAAAAATATTTCGATAGTTGACTGTAGTAAACTCTATTGGAGAATGTTGTAACTAAGTCCTCTTTCAAATCCTGGCTGACATTAAAGTTGGCCACTTGTTATAATGACAATGGAAAGTCTCCTTCTGTATTTAAAGTCAGTAGTGTCGCAATAAAGGTTTAAGACATAAGTAATTATGAAGAACTGCAAGGCGGATAGAAAATTTGAAAACCAACTTTATGTCCACAAACTATGATGTTACACCACCCAAAAACAAAGAGCCAACATGTTTTAGGAGCTCCAACTGAAATATCAGTTTCAGCCATTATTCAGCTGGGTAAATCCAGTTCAGTGTTATGAGATGAAGAGTTACAGGGGGAACGTGTTGTGAAGACTCAGCCATTTGGTGACTACGTGATCACCTCAGCGCGCTGATTTACGGCTGAGAGCAGCATGCTGAGGAACTTAAGAAAAATATCTGTTCGATTTTGTTTTTTTTTGTTTTGTCCTTCGAACTTCTCATTACAAACCCTTCTCATTACTTCTCATTGGTTACAGTTTCGGGGTATTAATTTGTCTAGGATTGATGGTGGTTTTAAAGTAATCCATACCGTAACTGCCTCCAGGACGTTTACCTGTGTAGATGGAATGATAGAATTGTTGTAACTAGGCGGATGAGTAAATACAGAGGAACTAGGAGGGTTACCCACCAGAGAAGGGAGGTTAGGCTAGTAACCCAGAGAAGTAGGAGTTATAGATTAGAATTAGATCATCAGGGAAACAAGGTTTTTGAGAATAAAGGCTTTTTGAGAAGAAGGTTTTTGAGAAGGCTTTTGAGAGAAGAATAAAGGTTTTTGGGAAGGTTTTCTGGATTCAAATGTGTAATGTCTTTATTGAGGAGGCCAACCCTGAAGTTCTAGTTATTTGAGAGGGTTAGCTACGATCCCAAGAGTTGTGGTCGGGTGTGTTACTCCGGGCGCTGTTGGGTACAGGGTTCACACACCCACAAAGGTAAACAAACCGATTGGTTTTGTAAGGGTTTGTGAAAAATACAAGTTTAACAATTCAAGTTTAACATTTTTAATTTACCTCAAAAAAAGTGAATAAATATAAGCTTTGATGAGAAATGATAATTAGTTGAGAAGGAAAAATGTTCATGTTCCGCATTATCAAATGACGGATGTCTTTTAAAACTCAGAAGCTCTTCAAGGAGGATTCTACTGTTAGAAATTACCATGCAATCTTTATACCATAGTTATTATCTTATCAATTTGTCAATTTTTCAAAATTATACTGTTAAGAATTTGCATAACGAACTGAATTCGAGTCTTCATATAATTTCATTACTTTGAACATCTCTCTCCATCTTCGATATTACCGTCCATATACTGGATGATGACGACCTCTCTGGTGCATAAAACTCTTGTCCAACAAGAGCTGGTGTACTTTAGAGTGAGGCTCTATTTTAGGAAAGAAGACTCAAAACGCAGTTGTTACCACCTTGGAAACATTTTCTTAAATTGGGCTTGAGGCTGGTGGGAGCCTTGCCTACATCGGCTCTTAAGCTGTAGCTTCCCTTAAGCATTGCGAACGTCCCTATAGTATAATGTAAGAATAAAATAAAACAGCTGTTCAAACCACAACGCATAATAAGCTAGGACCTGGTGAACCGAGCCTTGCTGGTGTTATTTCATGTTTACCAGTTCATCCAGTTACTATAAAATATTTCAATGTCATAAAATTGATAAATGTATTTAAAATGGCATTTTAAGTCGTACAGTTGACGCAATACATCACTGGCTATGGTTACTTCGCTACTATCCGTATCACATGATATTTCAAACATTTTGGTAAGCACGGTGTTTGACAAATAACGGGATTGAATAACAATGTTTTCAGAAAAGTCCCCCTCTCCCCCGCGCCATGCAGTCAGTTGCCATAGCCGGAGATATAATGCGCGTACTGTACTAGTTAAATAATGTTTTAATCAGCTGATAATTTTGTAATAAGATGTTTTGAATATTAGCATTGACTTTAAATTTACCCAATATAGTTATAATAGAATTGCATTGTCCAATAAGGCCTATTTGAAAGGTGAATGCGGAATTGAGTATAAGTACAGTTTTATTTATTTATTAGCCTTTGTATGTTATTTGGACGGAATTCATTAATAAAGAACGATGCATTATGTTTTTTACACAGAGGAAGAGGTGTATTTTACATCTGAAATTTAAACTTTGTCTCAAAAGGTTATTTTGCATGAGGGCCCATTCGCTTGCTTCCCTTGCATATAAACATGGTTTTTGTTGCGCTATTTATAAACTTCTGTTGGAGATGTTTTGTTTCGTATCCACTCGTTGCATTCTCATTGTGAATGGGACTAGAAGAGTTACAGCTCCCTAGAGATGACCTGAATATGGAATCAAGTATGTTTTCTAAGGGTAGAATATTGCAATGCTCCTGCAATAAGAATACTTTAACTTTAACGTAAGGATATTTCTATATGGCATTGATAAATTTAGAAAATATGTTCACGGAAAGATTTTAATACACCAACAGCAAGCAAAGAAGAATATCAGCAATCTCTGTACTCAATAAGAAGTTTGGTTAGTGTTTATCTGAGGTTTCGGGTAAACGGGAAAACTACGGAACCGATTAAGCTACCTAATATTTTACATAATAAATAAATTATTTATTTATACTATTTATGTAAGTATATTATTTATTTATTACATGAAGACCATGCAACCGGCCAACGTATAAACATGTTTGTACCCTTCAAATTCCCCTTGGACTAACTTTGGGCATTTTCTAAGTTTTTAGTAGTTGGTTTCTGTGTAGAAAATAAATTTTAAAATAGCTTTTAACTCAGTTTTTTCTCTAAAGTCTGTATCAGGAAACGTAAGAAGCCATTAACCATTGTTTTAAAATTACATAATGACGATGCTAGATGCAAAACTTTATTGGTAAGAGATTTATGCAATTCTATTTTGTTAATCATCCAGATTTGACGGATAATTTAGAGAAGAGCTTGGTTTTCTCTTGATAAATGTCACTGGATTAAATTTCCAATAATTCCTGGAAATTTATAGAGAACAGTTTTAACTATATCCGCTCCTATTGCTTAATGAGAAATAAAATCACTTGATTTAACGATCATTATTTTTAGGGAATTTCCCCTATAGGGAAGTAGCTATTACCGTAGGCGGCACGGTGAGACTTAAGCCCGGGACCATGTTATTTTTTCATTTTGAGGTCCCTAGACCCCAAAAACACCGTTCGTTCATTTTCATATATATATATATATATATATATATATATATATATACCTGTCCGTAGGTGCGATAACTTTTGTAAAAAATGTCCAATCTTAATGAAATTTGAAACAAACGTGTAAAGCGTCATTCATGACTTCGAGTTCGAAAACCAGCAAGATTGATTTAATCTAAGAAGATTTTTTTGACAAAATAAAATTTATTTTCAAGATTTAATACCTTTTCACTAATTATTTTTTAATTTAATTGTCAAAATTGAATTCAGCTTAAAAAAACAAACAATGTAGCATTTTGAATTATTATTCTACGTCAATCCGTTGCTTAAATAATGGATGACATTGGATGTGCTAAACACAGAACGTTGTCCAATATTATTTTTAATTTTTCCCTCCAAAAAGTATAGTTACCCTGATTTAAGACATAATAAAAAAAATATAATTCTGAACATATGATTATATTTTCAGGTGATGAATATTTTACTTGTGTTTATTTTGAATAGTTAGAGTTCATTGATCAAGATTTTACAGAAAATATATACTATATCAAAAAATACAAATTATTTTTAAATTTAATAAAGAAAGTATGAGAATTTGGAAAGGGGGTATGTTTTGGTCTAAACTGCCTGAAAATGTAGCATAATATATGGTATGTTTACAACGATGAGGATTGATAATATGTTCTATTGAAATTGGCTGGAGATGTTGGTCTGCTGCAACAGGGATGTTTTTAGTTATAGATCTGACCATACGATTGAATTTAATTTTTTAATGAGATTAATTATTTGTTTGAGTGTTTTGAATTAATTGATTTTATGTTTGTTGACATTTATGTACTATATCAAGATTACAGTTATTAAAAATTAAAAGACTAGGAACTATATAAAATACAAAATCGTATGTATTACTAATGAAAACCAATGTGGTCCCCTTGTTAATTTTCCTCATGTCTAAAGCTCGTGAATGATTAAATATACGTTTCTAGTATATTATTTACTTAACGTATTCAAACAATGTACTTTCCTTCAAATAAGTTGAACGCTCATATATATAAAATAAATCCTTTGGAAATTCGCTGAGTACGCAAGTCTGCTGCGACGGGGGTATTTCCCTTAAGTTGCATTTTATTAGGATCCAAATTAAAATCGGAAGTATCGAAAATCTTAACTGTGAGGAATATTATGGACGAAAAATCTAATGCTTACTATTACAGCTTTTATTTATTCAAAATGAACATGATTGTACAAATTTAAAGCTTACATTCCAATAAATAGTTAGATAAACCCCTGCTCGTAGTATTATTGTGGCATTTTATTGTAGGAGATTTACCGAGGCAATAAACAAAAGGCCAGCTTGATTTATTGACTATTGAGCCTATCAGGTCCATTTAGCAGATTAACAGGGAATCCCATGATCCTAACAGCAGATAATTTTAAAGTACGGGAAACGAAATAGTTCGAATCATCATCATTAAAACTATACTGATTAGTCTTGTTCTAATTTCTAAGCTGTAAGTAAACATTGCTGCTGACCAGGAAAACAATAAAATCACAAACAAAATAATTGCAATTATGTTTTTCTGTAAATTAGTAATAAAGCAGATAAAACCTTAGCTAATCTTTTAAACTCAATGTTTTGCAACTCAACATCCATACAATACACATAATTCAAAAAGAAATGACCAAACTGGAGTATATGCAAATTTTATTGTTCAGATCGTCTTAAATTGTACATCGGACAGACAGGCAGATCAATCACTTAATCATTTAATCACTTTATTAAGATAGGTACCTCATGGAGGACGTTACCCTGAATATGAGTGAAGGATGAGTGTGATGATCGTGATGATAGTGGCGCGATCTTGTAGCCTTGTTACTGACTAAGGTTGGCATGTTCCTTAGACAGGATTGTTAATTTATAGCCCAACAACCAATGGCAGATCATTTAAGAAAATATTTTCAGAACACATGCCTAAACCCAAATTGGTGAAACAAAAATCTATGCCTGCCGAATATCTGGAGGAGGAAAACCATAGTGACACCAGTGTGGAATCGAATTTGGAAGTGTTACAGAAATTGAAAAATTCACTCCTGATGTCAACTCTCAAAGAACTACATATTTATAATGCTTTAAAAATGAACCTGGCAATGTTCTGATTGAAAAAATAAAATAAAATTCAAACAAACTATTTGATTGCATATCTTACTTTCAGGACAGATCAATAAGTTAGGTGATAACAGTCCAAGGTCAAGGTAGAGTGGGGTAGAGACCTGTCGTCTCACTTCCTCAGTTTGTGTCTATTGCTGGCCAACACATGATCCAATGATTGTTACTTAAGTGTAATGTGTATTTTTATATTTATTGTATATTTATTTTTAATTTAAAAATATTTGACAAACAACTATGGAGACAGTTTTCTAATCATTCCCCGATGATGTAAATACAAGTTCCAAAACATATGTAGAAAATCTACATTAATAAGGACTGGTGACTGAAAGTATGTTAACCTGTATTTTATTACTATTTTAAAATTCAACCAACAGGCTAAAATAAAAAAATAAAAAATTGAAAGGATAGTATGACCTGTGATCTATATTTACTCGAGTATAGATAAGCATATAATTCAATATTCTGTAAACGGTATAGCGATTATCCCTCATAAATAAAGGGAGGGCTGGGGGCGTGCCCACACAAACCGTAAACATATTAGGGGATAACTGATATTTATGTATCGACACTGTGGATCATGAGGCATCGAGAAGACATAAAATGTAACGGTACTTTACTGAGGCGCAGCTGCGGCAATATTGTTGAGAGAAATTACATGGACTGAGTCGTGGAAGAGGGCACAGTGATGTTAGAAGTAAATATACATTTTACTTTTTTCCCGCAGTTAAAACTCTTTCATGTTGAGGTTTTAATTAACGTACTCGTGATCGGCTTAGAAAAGTTCGAGAGAAAAATAGGTTATCTTTATCTTAGTTATCTTTAACTTAGTTATAACTTAAATCCCCGAGATGTGCTCCTTCGAGGATTTAGTAACTCGAACTTTAACAAAAGTGTAACTTTTAACTTAAAGATACTCTTTACACAGTTACACTTTGTACAGTCAAAAACTTTGATTAAAAACATGCTTTAGTTTAATAATGAAACAATAATAGTTCTAGCTGTACAACTGTAAAGCGGTGGGGAAATATGCATTTAAAAACAGTATTAAAAAAAATTATTAACTAATAAAATCTAGTGTTAGTACGGTTCGATATTAACTGAATATTAAAATGTGTAAAAATGTCAAGGAAAATTTATTTATGACCAGTAAAATTGAAATAAATATCCTAATTAATCATAGGGATCATAAACCTTTCACGTGTTATCCTTCGAGAAAAAGGCCATTCAAATTTTTTACAGTATAAAATTAAATTAAGAAGGTTTCAATTGTTTCTAAACGTTTTAATTTGCTAATAAACAATTGGAAAAACGTTGTTCGATAATTTAGGAATTCATGCGTTCTATGACTCCTGGCGGATTGAATTAGTTTTTCTGTTTATTTGTTTGACATTTATTTTCTTGAAATGAATTACTTTGCCGTAACCTCCAGGGAGGTGACCCACACCCTCGAGTAAGCGACGCTGCTCTGTATTTCCTTTAAATCTGTTGCCACTACATTGAAGGTTTTAGGTTTTAAAATAATAAAAAATATTTCATTTATTCGTTTTACTTATTATTGTGTTTATTTTTATCATTGTTCGTGATCAAGATAAGATACGAACGTATGTTTATTCAAAAATAAGAAATTTCGACAAAAAATCTATCTTTAATCTTTTTAAAGGGTTTCGTTGACTAGTACAGATCTATTTCTATTATTGAAAACTATCATTTTATATTCTTTTCATACAAGTGATAATTGTATGTTTATGAACTTAAAAATTCAGGAGCGATACCGTGGGTGTTTCGATTTGTCTAGATAAATAAAATTCTAAAAAAACCTAATTATTATTTGAAATATATTTATGTTTAACCACTGAAAATATGTTTGTTTGTTACATTTATAATATATATATATATATATATATATATATATATATATATATATACCTTACAATTACACACATTATGACCGTTTATATAAAATTATGTATTAACGAGCTTCATAGTTTTCTCAAAGGAGTTTTCAAATTTCAGAGTAAATAATTTTTAATTTAATACAAGTAAATAAATAAAATATACAGTTTAAAGATTGAAACAGGAAGACTGATATACAAATTTGGACGATGATGAAATCAAGCTATGTAAAATTAAATATTTTTACAGCCAAATTGAAATCAAAGTCAAAAGTTTTAAACGGCTTATTGGGTCAGACTTCAAGACTTATAATGAACGGCATTTCGAATCTGTTAATAGTCAAAGTTTTGGGATTAGAACTTCGGCCTATGAAATGTATTTCCTATCCAAAATCATGAACACAAAATATATTTAGCACGGAAACTATTTTAGCTCACGCTTTAGCTAGAAACCCTTATATTTAGCTAATTTTATTAAGACGTTATACAGTGTGTAAAAAAAGTCCGTCCCCCCCTCCTTAATTTTTTTGTTTGGTAAGACAAACGATTAACCTTTGGGGAATGATACTAACTCAACCCTAATTATTTTTTGACGTTACCAAAATTTTTGAGTGTCCCCCAAAAATGGGGGATTTTGGGGGCAACTAAAAATTTTCAAATGCAAACCCCTTTTGAGCGACCCCTCATTTTAAAGAGCTTTCAAAAAGTAGATGAATGGTGAAAATGGGAGGTCTCTAACGTGTTTCTATCCAAATTGACAGCTTGTCAAAGTTTTTTTTTAATACAACACATCCTTGAAACCTGGCGTCTAGGACGTTTGGAGTTTTAATTCACCTTTGGTGACGTAAAAATGAAACGAGCCTGGGAAAAATGTTATTAAATGAAAAGTAGTCTCTTTTGGTGATATTTAAAATTTTGAGTGTCCCCCAAAAATGGGGGATTTTGGGGGCAAGTCAAAATTTTCAAATGCAAACCCCTTTCGAGTGACCCCTTATTTTAAAGAGCTTTAAGAAAATTGGCGATTGGTGGAGGTTGGAGGTCTCTAACGTGTTTCTATCAAAATTGGCAGCTTGTCAAAGTTTTGAATACGACTCCTAAAAACTTTGACAAGCTGTCAATTTGGATAGAAACACGTTAGAGACCTCCAATTTTCACCATTCATCTACTTTTTGAAAGCTCTTTAAAATGAGAGGTCACTGGAAAGGGGTTTGCATTTGAAAATTTTGAGTTGCCCCCAAAATCCCCCATTTTTGGGGGACACCCAAAATTTTAAATATCACCAAAAGAGACTACTTTTTCTTTTAGTAAAAATTTTCCTAGGCTCGTTTCATTTTCACGTCACCAAAGGTGAATTAAAACTCCAAATGCCCTAGACGCCAGGTTTCAAGGATGTGTTGTATTCAAAACTTTGACAAGCTGTCAATTTGGATAGAAACACGTTAGAGACCTCCAATTTTCACCATTCATCTACTTTTTGAGAGCTCTTTAAAATGAGGGGTCCCTCAAAAGGTGTTTGCATTTGAAAATTTTTAGTTGCCCCCAAAATCCCCCATTTTTTGGGGGACACTCAAAATTTTTGGTAACGTCAAAAAATAATTAGGGTTGAGTTAGTATCATTCCCCAAAGGTCAATTGTTTGTTGTAACAAACAAAAAAATTAAGGAGGGGGGGACGGACTTTTTTTACACACTGTATGTACTGTATAGCTTCAAACCTGTAGATTTCAGTATTACAATTTAACGTTCTGGAAAAAATCTTACTTAGTTTTATAGGTTATTTTCCTTGAATGAAAAGTTTGATAAAAGTTAAAACAAGCACCTCAGAAAGGAGATTTTAAGTCAGTCCAGACGCGGAATGCGAAGTCCGGCACGGACCTTACCTGCCGTGGTTATTCACATAGGTTATTCATAGGTCATTAGTTCAACCTAAACAGTCATTAAAGTTTCGGTGTTATTTCCTTTACTTCACCTATTGTGTTTTGTTGTAAAAGTATCACGCAAACAAACCCATTTCTTTTAAGTGTCACGTAAATATCCTCAAAGTGAATGCTGAAAATATTGTTGAGTATCTGGTAGTAAGCGTGTTATTTAATTATGGTTGTAAGAGATTCTACCTTCTAGTTATGTAAGTAGAAGAAGTTAATTGATCATCTAGTTGATAAAATATCCTCTACAAGTACGCATCAAAAGTCCAGTTTATTTTGAAACTATGTATGATATTACAAAGCGGTAGAGTTTGCCATCAAAAGCAACTGTTAATTAATCGAACAGTTGAAATCGCCAATTACATTGCAAGTAATAATCTTCGGATATCATAAAATAATTAGCTTATTCTTCAATAATAACACATAATATAGAATAAAATTACAGATTTCTTTTGGTACTTTTGACTGATATCGAGCAGTAGGCCCAAGTTAAGACAAGTTAAACAATGTCCAAACCAGCAGATCCATTATCTAATTATCTGATTACTGGTTTACAGCTGTTGGTTCAAGTGATTGAATTAGACGCAAGAGCTGTAACTCGGCCGGTCCCAGCTCAGTCGTCTGCTAGTCCCTGCTCGCACCTACCTCTCCCTCTCCCTCTCCCTCCCTCTCCCTCTCCCTCTCTCTCCCTCTCTCTCCCTCTCCCTCTCTCTCCCTCTCCCTCCCTCCCCCTCCCCCTCTCCCTCTTCCTCTCCCTCCCTCTCCCTCTCTCTCCCTCTCCCTCTCTCTCCCTCTCCCTCTCCCTCCCTCTCCCTCCCCCTCCCCCTCCCCCTCTCCCTCTTCCTCTCCCTCTCCCTCTCCCTCTCCCACTCCCTCTCTCTCTCTCCCTCTCCCTCTTAACTGATGATAACGACAGGGAATGTTCACTCACTTAAAATGTAAATACACTGGTAGAATTTATTAGAAGGAATTTACAAGTAAATATAATTTGTATCTCGATTTTATAGACGTTGGTTTTTCCTGAAGCGCAAAGGCTTATTGTAAATACTAAGATGACCTAGGATTGTCTAAGCCTAAACAATCTTAATTTTGTTCCAAAGTTGTTAGTTAAAAAAATAGTACTTATGTCTATACTTATGGCTCTTTTAATTTTAAGTCTTCGTTGTCATTTCAGCGTCTTTGTTGTTATTCAACTGAGTTACATGTTAATGAAAATGCTTTTTAAATTGAAATATCTGACAGTTTCTACATGACTGGAATATTTAAATTCGATGAAACTATAAACCAAAAAATGACATACAAAAAGATAGAACCAATAACCCATAACCCTTTTTAACCGTTAGAACTCTAGGGCAATACACGAACTATATTAATAGATCTGACCTCATTCGGTAAATGGAATATCTGAAAGCTTTGACCCATTTATGATAGAATAAAACGTCATAAAAGCAAACCTCGCTGTTATGACTCACTTAGTTTACTACATTTTAAGAGATGACAACCTAACGGCCCAAAAAATAATCAACCGATTCTTGTCCATCCATTAGGAAACAAATATTCGTAAGATACAAACGGAAATCAAACTTATGAATAAATATAGCCCTAAAGTGAGGAAAGTAGGATGGCGCAGTAAAAGGAAGAAATTTTCATAAATATCAATATATTTGTAGGTGATCTACACAAATAAACCTTTGTAAAATCTTTGTAATCTTGTAAAACCTTTTTACATGTCTACACACACTAGAAATACATACCTATCTGTTTTATAAAATGCATACTTACCGAAATTTTCGAATAATTCAGTAAACAATATATGTAATTAAAATAACGTTTACGTTCACAAAACCTCATTTGCTCGCGTCCTGGGAGTGTTTAGCAACAAAACATTGGTTTACGGCAAACCCTGGTCCGATTCCAATAGTGCGCGTAGTTAAATATTCCAGTCAACTTGCGTCAACACAAAAACATCATTTGCATTCGGTAGGACAAAGGGATAAAAGTTTCGTCGGAAGATAATAGAACGTTTCCCCTGTTTTCCTACTAATTGGGTGGGTTTTGTGATTTTAGCCGTATTTTCTCTTTGAGTTCGTGTTTTTTTAGGGGAACTAAAACATTTAGGAGGTGATTTTTTTGTTTTATAATGAAATATATGGTTAGGAAATATTCCTCAAACAGGATGTCCTTATGCTATGGGTGTACGAGAGTAGTGATTTTTGAAGTCGAGTCGAGTTTTAAATACTCACTCGAGTTTCGATCTTTTTTCGAGTCGAGTTTTTTTCCAGTGACAAAGATAATAGTTTTTCTAAATATGCATGGTTATAATGTAAAAAATAATAATAATTATAAAATACAATTTAATATTGTATTGTTATGTTTTGGTGTTCTTCAATTAAAAGCAAATATATCATTTTAAAAACTCTTTATTAAAGTAAAACAAAGATTTTTTGCCTATATAGCGAGAAACATTGGAATAAAAACGATCGGAAAAATGTATCACGCGTAACTATTCCGAGGAGACGGAGGGAGTAACTTGTCGGCTCGAAATTCAAGTTTTCAAAAAGAACATTGAATAAAGTCGAGTAGTGTAAACTCGGCTCGAAAAAACTCGATACTCGAGTCCTCTTACACCCCTCCCTCATACGGAATGGACTCCTTTTTTGGTTTGTCCCTTTTACCGAAAGAAAAAAAAATTGTGATGCACTCACCCTTGTCTAGAGTCCCGG